>VZRX01014360.1:72439-131141 GCA_013398075.1 Notiomystis cincta
GGTACCGGCGGCACGGCCCGGTACCGGCGGCACGGCCCGGTACCGGCGGCACGGCCCCGCCGCTGCCTGAGCCCAGCCCCGGAGGTGCCCTCGGGGCGCCCGCCCGAGCTGTCCCCCGGCCGGAGGGAGGCGAGAACGAGCGGCGAAGGATGCAGGGCAATCACACCAGAGGCGATTCACCGAAAAAAGAGAGCTGTCGACGCAATTCTTTTTATCCGTAGATGAAAGAGCTGAGAGTTTATAAAGGAATTAGACAGCCTTGTGGCTGTCACCAGTGTTCCACCAGTAACAGCTTTTTTGGCTACTAATAGCGTTAAGGAGAAAATTACCTTATGCCACTCCTTATAAACAGAAAGTGAACTCATGCCCAGAGGAGTTGTCAGAGCCCTGGGCACCATCCCCAGGATGTTTGCACATGTGAGAGGTCTTTCATATCAGACAGAAGTGCATTTGCAGAAATTCTGGTTGCTTCTGCCACTCTTCAGGTGTGTGGGTAAAGTTCCTGGAGTTGGGTGCTCTTCTAATTCCAGTATCCATGGTAGCCTTTGTTAGAGTTTTGTCTAATTTCTGGCTGCTTATACAAGTTTCGATATTCTCTTCTAATTCTTATGCCCAAGCTTAGTATATCTGCATACCTTACTGAGTTTTTCATTCTTAGAATCACAAGGCAAGACAGAAAGAAATCTTACCTTGGAATGAAACTGAGTGCTAAAGCGAAGGCAAGATTTAGAATCTGAGTTGTTTTGTTTTGTTTTGTTTTAAATCAGCAATATTAGAATTATTTAGTGACATAGGTCTTCATGGTGCTTTGAATGATGTGAAGCACCAAAACGGAATCAAGTTAAAATGATGTAAAATTATGGAGCATTATCCTCTGCTATAGATACTAAGCATAATGGGTTGATGAGTGGGAAAGGATTGAAAAGCAAGTTACTAGGTTTTGATATATCATGCTTTCTTTTGGTCCCATGTGTTTGGAAACACAGTTGTAATTTTTAGATATATAGATTAATTTCCATCTCTGATTTGGGAGAGTGAAGTTACTCTAAGCTTCAGGTTTTATAAGTGTGGGGCTTGGGGAAAAATTAAGCTCTTACCTTTAAAGTCTTATTTTAGGAAAAGAGCAAGATGCTCACTTCCAAATCAAGACATCTAGCTATCAGGAAAATGCCTTCTTGTGGAGACTTTCCAGAGGATATCTGGACAGGCACAGGGATGCCTAGTGTTGTGCCCACAAT
The DNA here is from genome assembly GCA_013398075.1 of Notiomystis cincta. Taxonomy (NCBI): domain Eukaryota; kingdom Metazoa; phylum Chordata; class Aves; order Passeriformes; family Notiomystidae; genus Notiomystis; species Notiomystis cincta. The sequence goes on from VZRX01014360.1 coordinate 73,678, forward strand.
TTCGGTGACCTGGGCATGCCTGGAATATGAGACTGCTGTACAAATTGGCTTGCAGTTCACCATCCCTCTCTGTCAGCCAGACATTGGCAGAATTGTCAAGGCTGAGCCCCAGGCTTCAGTTCATCAGCACCAGTGTTAATAGTGCCATGGCTGGAGGTTTCAGTGCTCATACTCAGTGCCAGACCCCTCATTAGGAAGCTGATTTTGGCTCCACCAGTCTTGTAGCTCATGTTGCATCTCAGATTCTTCAATATTTTTTTTTTTCTCAGTTCTGAAGGAACAAAATACAGACAAAAATATCTTCAGAATAATACTTGCAGCTCTGGAAGAATTGTCAAACAGTTTGTCCCTCGTTAAAGGTTTGGTTGGTATCAGAGAAACTGCCTCCATGGCAAGTGAGGCACCACTGGCATCTTGGAAGTGATGGAGATAGGACAAAAGGGGTGCTTAGATCTGATCTCTCTTGAATCAGATTTTCATCTTTCACAGTTTGATCGTACTGTAAGTTTCCACAAGAGTGTTTTGAGGTTTGATGTATTAATATTCTTCTGCAAGATCCCTTATTGTATTCTCAAATGCTGCATTAAACCATCCCTCCGAGTATATAGATAGAAAGGTGCAACGAAGATCTTAATGGGTAATATTTTAATAGGAAACATAAAAATTTGTAATTCACCGTTGCTCTTGATTCTTTCAATTCTTTATTCACCCATCCTCTGTTCAACATAGCAGATTTTAGCTGCAATAGTGTAAGCCCAAATCCTAACAGTCTGCAAGGCAGCAGCTGGGCTATGACCCCCACAGCCAGCAAGGACACACTAACCATGGACCAGGATCAATTTATCTGGCACCCAACATCCCAGCCAGCCATCCCTGTCTCAGATTGTACCACCCCTGAATGATGGTCTTACAGACACAAATCAGAACAAACTAAACTAATTGTTACAAGGGCCACAAAGAAATTTACATCCAAATTTAACTGGGATTTACATATAACTGTCCAAATGGATGAATACAGATGACTGTGAAAGCCACATGAAACCTAACCCAGGCTCACAGTGGTGTACAAAGGGAGAAGTAGTCACTGAGGAAATGCCTTAGACCTTTCTGCTAAATATTAATTACTTCTGTACCTTTTCTTCCCCCTATTTTTCCCCTGCAATTTTTTACCATGTCTAAATACAGTTCTCTTTACTGCACCCAGGATATTAACTTTAACAGATATAGCAGATGTAGATCATAAAAGGATAAATCTCTTTAATCTTCATTATTTCTCAATCACACTGTAATGGTAAAAATCTATTCACCAGCTTTAGAAATAATATTTATGATGGGTCCCTCTACTTCTTTGGATCTACCAGTGGGCATTAGTACATGAATGTAACTTGATTATTTGAGGCTTGATCTAAAATGCATTAAGTCAATAGCAAAATTGTCTTTGATTCTGGTGGGCTTCAGAGCCATTACTGGCACAGTAGAATAGCTACCATGTTTAGGTGGGACTTCACTGTGGTCTGCATGTTGAAGGCCTCCAGAAGATGTACATTTGATTTTTCTCTCAGTTCCTGGCACACCTTACAAAGTAGTGTTTGCTGGAAGCGTCTTTCTCATTGCTCCTTGTTTGAAATGTCATGAAATAATGGGAAGAAAAATGCAACATGAAGAATAATTTCTCAGAGATACAAAGAAACCCTATAGACTGAAAAATAGGCTTTACTTTCCAATAGCTGCTGTTTCTGTTTGAGGTTTCAGCCAGGTGCAGTTTTCTCTGTTAACACTTAGTTTATTGCCTGTAAATATTCTTCACAGCTTTGATTCTCCAGACCACTTTTTTAATATCAACATAGATGAGATTTTTGAGTGTAAACTACAAATTATGAATGACATTCTACAGTGACCTAGCTGTACAGTGCAGTTTCCAAAGCTGACTTCAGAAAACTAATTCTGAACAATCATCCTTTTCCCCCTGTGATTTACTAACGATTTACTTTTCTCAGGTCTGTTTCCCCACTGACATTTATAGATGATCTGGCTCCTAATTATGGCTAGTTTTTCTCATGTTTTTGTAGCCATGCCAATAAATCTCTGTGCAGGGAAGCAATCTCAGTTGTCCTGGGAACTCTTTGAAGCAGCAGAGGTGGCAGGATTTCATGCAGAAGTGCTATTCAGTAAGCTTAAGACAGTTATAAAATAGAAGCATAGAAATACATGAAGTAGAAGTCATCAGTTGGTTAAAATGTTCTTGCAGAGCTGCTTTCTCCTAAAGGTTTTGGGAAGCCCATTAAAAGGGTCTCCTACCAATGCCAGGACATTTGGGTGCTCAAACAGACAGTGACTCAAGATTTCATCAGTTCTGGTAAAGAACACTAAATCCCAAATATGGCTGGTGTCTCTAATGGTATGATGTAATTACTTGGTACTATACTCTTTTCTTGGAAGAAAGAAGGTAAAAGAGTTTATTCTTGATTTTATTTAACTGAAGCTCAAATTCCTCAAGTTTATATTGACTTTATGCTGGTTTATCAGTTTCAAAATGTAATCATGAGTGTCATTGGGATAAATGGTCCCACACCATGTCAACATCCCATGCAAAATTTTCCTTTCAATAGAAAATACACACGTTCTTCATAGAATAGTAACCAGATGCTGCTTTATGGATGGAGTTTGAAAGCATATTTTGAAACATAACACAAAAGTATGAAGTATCCAACTCTTCTATGAAGAGTTTACACATACTGAATTTTACACATATATGAAATAAAAATTAGGGCTGTAAGTAAACTAACTTGAATAATAAGACTTTCAGTTCCTGCTCCGCAGAGCACCTAATAACACTTTGATGAATTGGTGCCACACTTAATTAACAGTGTAAAATCCTGGCATGATGGATTCAGCACTCTGTTATTCAAATATAACCCATTCAATATCATACAGTTTTCTTTGTGCACCTAAAACCATAAAGATACGGAAAAAAAAAGGCAAAAAAGTTAAAACAAATCCTATGAGTTTATACAAATGAGCATCTTCTGACAGCTGAAAGCTTTTGAAATTTTAGCTCAGGATTTTGATAGCTGGGTTTAAAGCAGTACCTATTGGTGGCAGGTTTTATAAAAATACAGAGGAGAGCACACAGTAGAAAGTTACATTGATCAAGAAGTCAAGAAGTATCTTGATAATACATTAGAAGTAAATTAGGTTGTGATGCCAATCAAAGTGCCCTTTTATGTTCTCATTTTCTTGTAAATTTTTTAATAAAGGGATTTTTTCTTCCAGAGTTACCCAGAGCAACTTTAACAGATATTCTGTCAAAAGCCTCTTTATAGTTTTTAATAATGATTTTCATCTCTACCTCTGTAGTTGCAAGTAATAAATTTCATTTGTCTTGGCACAAGAACCATTCTCTTCCCTCATGAAAATTGAACATTATTATTAATGTAGATAGTCAATTACTTCAGATTAATGTGGATTTATATTTTAAATCAATACATCAGCGTGATGCAAAGCACTCTTAAAACACTATAAACTTCTGATGGATATCTAATCCATTTTTAAAAATTCATAGAGTCAGGAATCTATACAACTGCGTAATTTGTGTGGATATCGTATTTAGGCCATGAGTGCATAGCTGACAGTTGTGTGGCTTAAAATATGTTTTATTCTATATAGATCTTTGTAAGTTCTTATCTAGACAGTTACTCAAAAAGGTTAACGTCAAATGCATTAAGAGAAGAAATAAAATACAAAAATGTTGAGAGTAAATTGAATTTGTCATGGGAAAATGCTGATAAGGGAATGGTGGACACATCTCCACGTGCTTTCAAGGGTGGGTGCTGTTGTCAAAGAGGTCAACTGGTCAATTATAAAGTACAGAGTTCAGTACAGGGATAATTAACACAAATATAATGACCCAGCATTTGCAAATTGTGTGATCTGACTTGAAATGAGTTTCTATCTTCCTCTTCCTGGTGTGTTGAAAGGAAGACAAAAGGCCGTTCTGCACTGTCCAGTTTAGTGGAGTCCTGCACATGGAGGAAACAAAGCCTGTTCTGTTTCAAAGATGAAACTATTCACAGGACTAGAAGATCATTTACCTTTCTCATAGCAGGATCAACTTGATCTACCTCATTCATCTGGTCTGCTCCTAATCAGAGCCACAACTTCTGTAATGGTCATAAAGTCTCATTTCTTGTATACCAAACTGCAGCACTTAAAGATTTCTAACCCTCTGTTTGCTTTAACCAGTGAATGTTCTTGGAACTCAATGGATGCATAAACTGAGGAAGATTTGATGCAGAGAATTTGAAAAACAGGGTTGGTGTCCAGGCCAATCTTCTGCTTTTTACTTGAATTCATTATGGTTTTTTTCTTGGTCTTCATTCAATTCTTATATTTCACTCCAGAACTAAAAATAAAAACCTAAAATTACATATTGGTTTAAGATCAATAAAATAAAACTACAGTGTGCTTCATAATTTTTTCTTGTCTGAAATTTGAGTTAGAACCTGAGAATATTGCACAATGATGGAGTAAGTGTGTGCATGGGAAGATTCATTCAATTGCACCATTTAGTGAATCCAAGCTGTTGATTGAAGATTGTTGATTTTGTTTTCATATTTTGGTAAATTTTTCCAATAGCCTGGAAACAATACTGAATAAAAGTATCAAACATATCCGTCCTCCCACCCCTGTGATTCAAGCATGTTGCAACATGTTAATAAAGCTTCATCATGTCTGCCAACAGAAACATTTCGGAATCTAGTCATTTTACTGAACTAATTAAATAATTAATTTTTTCTGCAACTAAGTAAACCTGTTTCCACAGAGTTTCTGCCTACTGGGTCGTTGATTTTGTAGCAGAGTTGCTTTATGGCTGTGTGGGACCTATTCCGTGTGTGGACACCAGACAAAGCTGGTGAGGGCTGCTGTGAATCCCTAACTGTGGAAGTTTTGGTCATAATGAGTGTCTTATTGGGCACCAGAGAATCCACATCACCCTAATTTCAGTTTCCTCTGGACTGAGTGCCCTGATAGAGCATGGGCTCCTGCTGAAGCACATACTGGTCTGGGTGTGCTCTCTCTTGTGTGGCTTTTTGAATATCAATCAATAACATCAACCAAAAATTAACCAGAAATTGGGTGTGTGGCAGTACTGGCTGCAAGCACTTGCATGTGTGCCTTTTGTGCAATTGCCTTTTGTAAAAATGTTTTCTAGGCTAGAATGTTGCAGATGATTATGATGGTTTAAATTATAAATGTACATTTTAAATAATGTACACAGAGCAATACGTATGCCACTGTTTTCCTTGGTGCATATTTGTTTTCATTGCTTTGCTTTGCTCCTCTTCTCTCCAGCTGCTTACCTACCCTTGAAGCAAATGAGCAATCCCATTGGATTAACTGTTCTCATTCAAAACAAAGTGCATAAATAAATATGTTTTGGAGTATTTTTCTTTCATTCAAGTAATAACTTTTTGTACTGCTTTCCTTTTTACTAGATACATTGACAGGAGTGCCCTGGGCAATGTTCAGCTTAGGCTGTCTCATGTTGGAAGAGCTCTCTTACTCAAAGCCAGTGATTATTTTACAGATAATCTGGTTAATATTTTTGTTGCCTATTTATTCTCCACAGGAAGAGTACACAGGAAGAGTAGCTCTGATACCAAGAAGATAAAACAGTCACATTAAGCCAGAGGGGAGAGTTTTCCCTGCTTTAAATATCCTGCCTCAACTCTGGAGTGGTGGTAAAGAAAGTGGGGTATTGGTAGAGAAAGAATCCAAGCTGGGCCCATGCAAGTGGTCTTTCCTAAACTCAGCTCATTGATAATCAATGGTAATCAACAGTAATCAACAGTAATCAATGCCTTAGGGACATTCTAACACTGGGGTTGTGTTCAGTCCATTATGTTTAGTAACCACTAGTAGACCTATTCTTCTATGAAATTATCTAACTTAATTTTTAAATTATTTATACTTGTGTCCTCCTTAGCATCCTTGGCAGTGAGTTCCATAATTCTGTTAATGTATTGGATAAAAAAAATTCTCCTTTTTTTTTTCCATTTTAAACCCGCTCTCTGAAAATATCTTTGGACATCTCTTCATTTTTGTGTTTTAAGAAGTGAAGGGTTACTTTCCATTTTCAAATGGTTTGTGACTTTGTAGCTTATATCATATCCTCACCCTTAGTGATTTAATTTGCAAACTGAAAGACTCTAACATGTTTACAGTCCACTTATATCTCTGATCAGACTTTCTACATTTGCCTCAAGCTTTTCCCTGTTCTATTGCTGAAGAGCATTTCTCAGCTGAATGTAGCAGCCCATCAAAATGCCACCTCTTTGTCACTTGCTGTCAGCTCTAGATTTGGCCAACCTGGAAAAGTTTGTATTCTCAATAAATCGAGTTACCTTGGTATTTACTATCTTTTTTTCCGGTTTGTTTGTCTATATATTGGACAGTTTAAGTTCCAATGGTCCCTGAAAGACTTGAAGTTTTTTTTTTAGTGAAAGTGAACCATTTGTTTCTGCCTTTTGCTTCCTCTATTTTCATGGGCTCATGGGAGGAATTTCCTTTTTACCCCATGCCAGCCTTACCTATGTCAGTCTCTTTATTTCTAGTTCTCTGCAGAGAAATCTCTCAGAAGCCTGGGTGTACTTCTCCAACTGGACAATGTGACCACAGGATTTTCTGCCTTTTTGGACAGTTTAAAACATGCACAACCATCTCTGCAAAGCCCATGGTTTCTTCTCTGATAGGTTGTTTCATAAGTTACTTTTTATCCTGTGAAATATTATAGTTTCCATCTATTTTTGTGGTGTGTAATGTCAGACACAAAATGTTGTTGAATGTTGTCTACTCAAGGAGAGTTATTCCTCATTTTACCCATTCATTTTACCCCAACTTTGCTTTAGTCTGCCCATCTGGTTGGCCCTGCATGCATATAAAGGCTCCTTCATTTACAGGAGATGTGGCCAGGTGTAGAAGTCTGCCTGGACAGATCACAACAAATTCTTTCTACTTTTTCCTGTGTTATTGAAGCAGTAGTAAGAATTGCTATAAATAATAATAATAAATCACACCAGAAAGCTCAATATGTTTCAGACACAGACTCTAGTGGACAGAGCAGGTAAAAATCAGCTGCTGTGTAAAAACTGAAACTCAGAAAGTTGTAGCTGTTGGATGTGTTTCTATCTGTGTAGGAGAAAGCATTCAAATATTAAGTATTTCACAACCTGTATATTATTGTATTTTGTAAAGAATAAGTTTTATAGATTAAGATGTACTTCAGGACTTTTTCTGAAGAAACCAAAAATTTGTTTCTTGGATACTTCCCCATCATTTGTGTAGAAACTTTTATAATTAAAATATGTTAAGTGTCTGTGAGGAAAGTGGGATTGCAACCCACATATTTGCAGGACCCAAGGTTTGCATATTCCCTTGTCTCAGAACACAGATTTTGAAAAGCTTAAGTATTTACTGAATAGTTGCTCCAAGCAAAGAAGCCAGCAAGACTGCAGGCAGGTAAGGAAAATAGATTTCTGCTGATAAATAATTAATCCAGTAATGCTGCTGCCCCATATACATAACCATTGTATTTATGCAAATATAATTTAGAAGGAGAAGGAGCATTTGCTCAGAGTGTGCAACATTATTGATAGTTCTGATGTTTTAGGCTATTTCACTTGGAGCTGTCATTCCTGCCTTGAGTAGGAGAGTGCTAATCTAGCTGATATCAGTTTCCCAATCTTGAGGGAGCTGCACTTGGCAGCCTTGGCTGTGGTGTGAAAGAAGAGCAGATGACAGTATTGAACACTGGCAGTGTGTATACTCTGGGGAAACTTGGCCCTTCGGTATATATTATTAGACATAAATACTAGAGACTAAAATATGCCAGGACTTTAAGAGAATTGTGGCTATTTCTCATATATGAAGCAGCAATTTGGTTTGAGCATTTGCTGTTATTTTACCGGGGGAAACATTCTGCAGAGGGTAAAGAGAGAGAACAAGGGTGAAATGAGATAATTTAGGATGCATGAAAACAGTCCTTTGATACCAGGGCAATGAATATTCAAGATGGGAGATTTATTTCTGATTATGGGAGGGCTTTTTTAGACTTTCAAACTGGTTCAAAGACATTCTCTACAGAGTTATCAAGTTTTTTTCTTCACAATTAAGCAGGACAACAAAGACAGAGGGACAAGATGTTTTTCTACACTCTAAGTTTTAATACATTTATGTAAATAGAGTAATCCTCTTTTATTAAAGTAAAGAGCAAAGAAATTTTGATTCCATTTTTTTACTGGATACAAAATAAACAGGCTTTTTAGAATTAATAGGTTTTTGTTTAGTTGCATGAATAGGATAAACCTTCTCTGTAAGCATGATACTTGGTCTATAGCATTTGGCAAATATTGACAAATATTGCCTCCTTTAAGAGTCTGCAACATCACCTGTCTGACTTATCATGAAGGTGACTGTTAAACTAGATATCACTAGATATATTCTAATGTTTTCAGTTCCAAATTTTTGCAAGCTGGTTTGGTTTTGATTTTGGTTTTTTGGGTTTTTTTGTCAGTTCACAGAATTGGCAGTATAATCAGTGTTCTGTTCTACCAAATATTTCTTAATATTTCTTAAGTTTCAAAGAGCCCTTTTAAAATAAAACATGGACTATTTGTTTTTACCAAGAAGAGTAGAACATTTCAGTATTTATCTAGTAAAACACACCTCCAAGCTATAATTTATTGAAAGTTAAAGGAAAGAACATTGCACCACTCTCCAAACAGGCAGTATTTTCAAATAAAATCATACCCAAAATGTCATCAAAAAATGTTAATTATACCTCAGGTTCTTGAGCTTGCAAAGTAAAATGTTGGCAAATATCTTTCTGATATTTTGCAAATTAAGCCACAGCTCCATCAAACAGTGTCCGAAGTAGTTAAGAAATAAATGTCCACTGTGGCAAAATCAATGTTATGCTGCCCAGCAAAACCAGTGTGCCATATAGAATATTCTTTAAAATGTTAGACATGATTATTTAAATTTCAAATCCTTCAAACCCTTCAAGAGATTTCTTAGCTTCCTATCCTATCCTATCCTATCCTATCCTATCCTATCCTATCCTATCCTATCCTATCCTATCCTATCCTATCCTATCCTATCCTATCCTATCCTATCCTATCCTATCCTATCCATCTCTCACATCTCTGCAGAACTTTCTCTAACTTCCAGGGATTTGCCTTGTTCAAGGCTTTTGATGTGGACAAAGGTCCATGGATACAGGGAAAAGCAGTGCAAAACTGGTCTCTTGATAAGCCCCAGGAACGTGCTTGCAAGTCTTCCGATCTCCTCTGTGCTTCTTTCTCTTGTCCTGTGGGATAATTGACCATGTTTATGCCTAAGTGGTGATGATGGATGAAGACTGTCAGAATCTGGGCTTAGCAGTAAGAGACTCATCATATGTTTGGGCCTAGGAGGTTATTTCACCTAAGACATTTTGAACAGCACTTGTGATCCAAGGCTTTGCAGGGAGAGAGGTGGGAAATACATATACCTGCTCTTGCTGCAAACAAATCACTTTGTATTCCACTCTGTTCTGCACCCAGGTGGATCCCAGCTGGATTGCTGGGCAGCACCCACCACACCAGGTGTTAACAAATGACTGCTATTAATATCTCTTTTATCATAAGCCCTTAAAACCACATAATTAATGTTATGACTCAGCCTATACCTGCCATTCCAGGATTTATTGTGAAAACAGGTACATAGGTATACATTTTTTAAAGATGCACATACACCTGTCTACTGATGAGATCAAAGGTAACTAAGGTACTCAGCTCCTCTGGAAAACTGCAGTGCCTCTGTGGTTTGGGGGACCCACTACACTGGAAAATTTCCTCCTTTGTAAACATTTCTGAAAGGATGGCCTGCATGTGTGACATGTCTCAAGATAGCATAAGGAAATTTTTCCAATTATTTTACTATTTCCTTTTCTAGGGCTTTGAAAGATCCTGAAGATCAATACCTCAGTTAAAAAAATAACCAGGCTTTTAGAATGCTGTATGCTAAGGCTTTATGTGAAAATTTGTATTTATGTGTTTAATGTAAAAGTGTGATTGATATGTTGGAGAAGAGCTGAAGTAAATGTGACTGCAAGTTACTAATGAAGTGTTTTGGTATTGTTTTATTTGATAGCAATTGTACAGGAGAGGTGCATTTATCAGTGACTTTGTGCACTGTTCTGACCCTGCCATGACATAGTCTTGCTACCAATACAGCCCTTAATAAAGTCTCAGTGACTTGGTTTCCTAAGGAATGTTCCAATGTCTACATTTTGCTGCCAATATTTTATACTTATTTACTGAGGCTATTTCAGCATGTTTAGTTTTTTTGGTTTTGTGTATGTGCCCTTTATCTGCAAAGTTGAGACCTTTATTATTAGACAAGGACATGTATCAGGTCAATGCTATTTAATGATGTTCAGAAAATTCAGAAACAAAATTTCAAAGCTCAGACTTTTGCCTCCAAAAGCTGAAGAGAGAGCTTTTATGTATGTACTTTCAAATTAAAAAAAAANTTACTGAGGCTATTTCAGCATGTTTAGTTTTTTTGGTTTTGTGTATGTGCCCTTTATCTGCAAAGTTGAGACCTTTATTATTAGACAAGGACATGTATCAGGTCAATGCTATTTAATGATGTTCAGAAAATTCAGAAACAAAATTTCAAAGCTCAGATTTTGCCTCCAAAAGCTGAAGAGAGAGCTTTTATGTATGTACTTTCAAATTAAAAAAAATAATTAAATGCCCTTAAAATCTTTAAGGTTTTATTTTCAAAGGCAAAGAAGGTAGATCAGTGCTTCAATAACTACTTGTCCTTCAATAACTACTTGCTATCCTTTTTATTAATAATCAAATAATATTAATATGCCAAAATAGTGAAATCTGCACTTTTGCACACATGAATGTATATTGACCAATGGTATCTGATAGTTTTGGTGTGCACAGATCCACTGGTGAATGGGAAAACTCAAACAGGTGGCATTGCAGCCCCTTGGACAGCAATATTTGTTCTACATCTACAGAAAGAACGTTTGTACAGGAAGAAATGGCAAGCTGGAGAAAACTTTGTCCTACAATTAAACACAAAAGTCACTTCAGATATAAAGCTGAAGATTTCTTTTTCTTTTTAAGATTAAAAATAAGTAAAAGTTTTTGTTGTCCACTCCAGGATTCTTTTTTGTATTTCTAATCTATTTACCAAAGGCATTTTCAAGTGTCCTAGTTGTTACTCAAAAGATGAGTCCCTGAGGCTAGAATTCTCTAAGTAGTTTTCTAATGCTGTTTACCCAGTGTATTCCTGTTCTAATGAAAGCAGTAGGGTTTATATCAAGATGTGCCAGGTACCGGAGTTAATTGATTATGTTCTCAGTAGGAAACTTTGAAGTAAGAAACTTGATTTATCTCTGTTGAGAATGGAGAAATGGGGGAATTTACTGACCCTATTAGAACACTGCAGTGTATCTGTAGGATCCTTTGTGGTCTTCAGTGATAGCCCAAAAGTGCTTTTGGTTATTGGTGTGTTTAATGACACACACAGGAAACGAGGAGAGACTTCACAGAATTATTTAATGGAATCAAATAATGGTTCTAGATGGGTATAAAAGGTTAAGTATTTTTAATCAGACTCTTTTGTCAATGCTAAGCAAATAAAAGTCAATATTTAATAATCTCAGAGATGAGTCAAGCTTTGAATAATGCTCAAACTACTCTACGATAATGTAACTCAATCTGAGAATGCCAATGGCAATGTTGTTTGTTGTAAGTTTTAGCAAAGTGTATTGGTTCTTAATGGTCATGGTTTTGTGGATTTTTTAAAAAAAGAATTTAACTAAAATATCGAAAATTAGTTTCTATTTCTTCAAAAAACCGTGGAAGTAGTACATTATTTATAATAATCTCCTGTGCTGCAAAATATGCTGTTAAAGAAATTGTATTGTTCCATATGTAAATACTGTAGAGAGGAATGGAGAAAGAATGATAGAATATCCTGAGTTGGAAGGGACCCATCAGGATCTTGGAGTCCAACTCCTGGCCCTGCACAGGACCATCCCCAAGGGTCACACCCTGTGCCTGAGAGCTCTGTCCAAACACTTCTTGAACTCTATCAGCCTTGGTGCTGTGACCACATCCCTGGGGAACCTGAAGAGTAAACTGCATACAGGAATTGGAAGAGATTGAGGAAAACCCAAAAGAAATCAGTGGAGTCCTTGAGGCATAGAGCAAGCAAAGTATCTTTTTCCTTCTCCCTCTTGTTTCTGTTTTTAACTAAAAAGATGTTAATTTTAGTTTTGGGGAGTATCATACTTACTAAGCCAGATGAAATTTTTTGGTGTTTTGCTCTAAGATTCAAAGTTTTTGGCTTAATTTCAGAATTGAAAGTGCTGTTTGGGACAGAGCTGCTCAAAGGAGCAGAGGATGAGTATCATCCCATTTCATCATGAGATGGGAATGAGTGTGGGAGAACACCCTGTGTCCCGAGACAAAAAGATCCTACTTTTAATAATTCACTCCCTTAGTATTAACTGTTTCCAACACAGAAAACTTTTCTGATTCTATGACCTGAATGAAAAAACCTTTGTGTACTGAAAGAAGCATCTCATATACCTTGGAAACCTGGGTAGTAAAGGAGAAGCTAATTGAGAAGACAGTACTTGCACAGCTTCCCTTTGCAGATGAATAGGTCTACTCTCAATTAGTGCACCACAGTCAACACTGAAAATGCCTACTGGCTCATCCTCTCCTCCAGGCAACCTCAGTCTTTTGCCAGTCTTGTAATACTGTAGTTTCCAGAGGGAAAGTGCTTTGGTTACTTCGGAAGCCTCATAACACCTCAAAAGGCAGGTGTAGATTCACATAGCAGTGTAAATCGCTTTCCACAAAGGACAAACTAGGTCTGCAAATGTGGAAGATAGGTATGATTTCATGTCTGCAGATCTCTGTTGTTCACTTGATACATCCACGAGAAAAACCCATCTCATCCATCTGCTACCACCCAGGCACTCATTTTCTATCTGGGTCTAAAAGGCACCTGTGCTTTGAGTGGTCCATACAGGGACAGTGACCATCTTCCAGAACTGCTAAGACTTCTGGCTTCTTCGAGACTCTCTTCGAGGTGACAGATACATTTTAAAAGTTTAAGTGGCCTTGATAAAAATGTAACTTTTTACAATAACTTTTTGTTGCATTTACAAGTATTTAATATATCCATAGCGAGACAGTGGTAGTCTAGCCATTTTAAAGGGATGTTTCTTCTGCTTTTCTTTGCTCCTTATGAATTTCATTATGCATATTTTGAGGGGAAAATGCCCTCTAAAACAGAGAGGATGTCTTCCACTCACATGGTAGATGTCCATCTACATTTTTATGCATTATTAATGTCGTAGAGTCAGCAAGGACTTGTGGTTCTTTGTTTTATACAGAAAGAGATTCAAGTTTAAACTCTGTATGAATTTGTCTACTTAAGGTGAACTAGGTAATGGAATACAGAAAAAGAGTTTAAAAGCTTGATCAGCTCTTGGGATTTGGAGGTAGAGTATGGAGGTTTTCACCTCTTGCATGAATAAACTGATGTAGATGAGATATAAAGCATGGAGAAACTTCTTCAGCATTTTAGCAATGGCAATTACAGTCAGCAGATATACTGAGGAGATCTCAAAGCAGCAGCATCTGCTGTAAACTGCCCCTTTGCAATGTTGCTACATAGCAGCCAGCACTGTCCAGTAACAGCTGATGCAAACTGCAATGAACATTCTGTAATATCAAATTTGGTTTCTGTTATACTAAGTGCCCATGAAGCATATAAAGATTGTTATCACAGAATCACAAAACACTGGAGGGTGGGGGACACCCCTGGAGGTCCTCTTGTCCAACCCCCCTGCTCAATCACAGCCACCCAGAGCCAGTCACCCAGGCCATGCCCAGACAGCTTCTGAACAACTCCAGAGCTGGAAACTCCACAACCTCTGGGCAACCTGTTCCAGGGCTTGGTCACCCTCACAGTAAAAAAGTGTGTCCTGATGTTCAGAGGGAACAGTAGAGGGCAAGGAATGACCACCCTTGATCTGCAGGCAATGCTTTCTCTAACACAGCCCAGCATACACCACTTACCTTCTCTGCAGCAAGGACACACTGCTGGCTCCTTTTCTACCTAAAGCACTGCAGGAACATCCTTTCCGCCATTGTGGTGTTCACATCCTGAAGACATTCCTGGAGATTGCCAGTGCCTGGAGCTCACTATCTATTTTGGGATCCACAGGAAGGAGGAATGCCAAGGGTCCACAAGACTACCATCAGAGATTTAGAAAATCAAATTGTTGAGGGGAAAATCTGCTTCACCTTCTCATTGTTTCTCCTCCACAGACTAAATAAAACTATCAGGGCATAGAAGCTTTCTGTGAAGGGGAGGGTGATGAAATTGTTATGTCATACCTACAGTGATCAAAACAAAATGTGGTGCAAGAAAATTTCCAATAATACTCAAAAACTCCTTATAAAGACAGTGAAGTATAGGAACTTGATTGTAGAAAGGTCTTTAGAACCACTTACATGGGATATTTTTTCATAAGAGGTAAGACAGAACAGTCAAGATGGGCAGCTAATTTGTTCTTGGAGTTGTGAAACTGACCACATTAGGATAATGTGATAATTTTCTGCCCTCTGGGCCAAAACACGGAAGTGCTGTATCTTTCATGACTCTAGGTACCAAAGTACTGGTCCCTAAATCCTGACAGAGCCACTCACTGCCAAAGGCAGCCCTTTTACTCCTGGCCAAAGCCATTGCTAACAGTGTAGGAGAGTCAATTAAAGGGATTTCAAACCACATATAAAATGCATCTGAAGTCAAAACAGGATATATCTTAATCCATTTTCAACTCCAGATGTTCTTTAAAGTAATTGTATGCCTAGTTTAGGCTCTGAGATTTCCTGTAGTTAGTCACATGAAGGTCAGACAGTGTCTGTTTTTAATACTAAATGCCAATCCTCTGTAATTTTATTTGGCTTATCATTTTTATTTCTTTTAAACAAATAAGGTATGCAGTATAATTAGATTTAATAAACAGTTAGCTACTGCAGCAAATGATCTAAGAGCTTATTATTCATCTGTGTAGATTGCTGATGTGAATTCTTCCGGAATTCAATGAAAAAATTCAGATGTCTTATGACATCCACTAAAGAAAAGTTATCATGCTGATTTAAAATGTAGTTCTGTTTTACAAAAGTATTACAGGCATTGTAACTCTCATCTTTTTAACCTCATCTGTAAAGACATTTCTGGGCCACACTGTCACTTTTACACACAATAAGTCTTACTTACCTACTGACTAGTTAGAAATTAGATAACAAATGATGTAACCAAGCTGTTCAGTTTTGGTGTTGATAAGAAATATCAGCATTTACCTGAGTTTCTGAATGAAGATATCTTGTATTTTACTGTCAGTCTCAGAAGTTTCCATGGAAAACTGCATATAAATTTACTTTTTTGGTGTTGTTTAAATACATATATACATGTGTGTGTTTGTGTGTGTTTCTGTGTGTCTGGAAGTTATTCTAAAATATGAACAAGTTTACTCAAAAATGTACCCTTTATATTCTGTAACAGGACTCATTCTGTGGTACTAACAGCAGTTCAAGACATGCTGCCCTTGCATCTTTACCAAAAATTTGAACAAATGTGATGTAGCAGCTTACACCAGTATTTAAAATCAGGATTGTGTGATACAAAGGTGTTGTTCCTACAGAGACACTTTTCTGGACACAGCCCCTCTTTCTGCAGCTCCCCAGCTGCTGATAATGCTGAGAGAATGTGCTTTCATCAAGGGGCTTTCAATTAGGGAGCACTTTACTACATTTCCCTTTGTCAAAACTAACTCTGACACTTGATCCTTGCTGCTGTTACCAGAAGTGAATTGTTAAGTCATTATAGTAAGAATTTTGTTTATATTCTCAGCTGTCTGTTTTGAGGAGAAGGAAATCCCCCTGCACTGCTTTCTGGGCTTGATTCTGGGAGGTTGGAGTGTGCTCTGTGTCTTCCAACCATCATCAGTTTCTGTGGGAGCTGAGACCTCAGTGCTTCACAGAACCAACACATTTTCTCAAACTGCCACAGTAATCAACCCCACAATTTTGCAGTGTAGGATGTAAATGGGATTTAAAAATCCAACCCACTGTAGATGTACTTGAAAAAAAGAAAGGTACTGCACTATTTCAGCAGTGATTGCTTCAAGGATTTACAGTGGGATAACAAAAAGATGCTATAACATTTAGCTGATAGGATAATGGCCAATGGTCAAACACAGTCAAATTGCAGTTGACATGCATAAGAGATAGGTGGTCCATAAAACCCAGGACAAACACAGAGGTATGTGATTTGAAGGACTGGTTCTTTTTAAACTTGGTAGCAGTGTTTAAACATGGCAATTATTTTAAAATGTGAAATTTTCACTATATGCTTTCTAAATCAAGACATCTATTTCCTATAATGTCCAGAATTCTCTTTCTGTCATGGCTAAAGTAGTATAATACAGCTGAAACTGCTTCAATTACTTCTACCCAGATGCTAAGTAATCCCTTTGGAATTTTGGATTCTTTTTAGATTACCTTTTTGAGAAAGAATGATGGTTATCTTGCAACTTCTGGATATTTGGCTGCAGAGCCAGAAACAGAAAGGCTCAAACTCTCTTTCTTTGAAACATCTGGCTCTTCTTTTGTCTGGAAAATGCTCCTGACTCCTCTTGCCCTGAAAAGAAAAATTCAACTGCAGAAAGAAGTGGAAAACACTCTGTGAATCTGTGAATTTAGAAACTTCAGACAAACCCTACCAGGGAAGAAAAAAATGCCAAAATTAACTCATCAATGAGGAATCTTGAAATACTACCCTGAAAGCAAACTTAACCAAAACAAGAACTGAACGTCACCTAGAAACTTAAACCCAAAAATTGCAGAAAAAATGTTTTCACTTTACCATATCAGAAATGCCCAAACTTCCACAAAGGTATTTTTATTTGTTATTGCTGTTGATGTAATGTGGAGGACACTTGAGTGTCTACCACCTCTGACCAAAAGTTTTACTGTGGCATTGTGTCTACTGCTTTACCTTGGTGAGTTTTAGAAATACCAAACAGGGATCTCTTCTGTAGTATTTAGCTTATTTTTACTTAATTTTGCCAAGCCCAGAATGGAATTTAGCAAATGGCATTATCTAGCTCAAAAGACTTAAATTCAACATTATAAATTTTGCTGTGAAGTCTAACATTTTATAATGAGTTGGAGGAGAGGATGCCAGAGACAATTTTCTATTTCTTACTGAGTAGGATCCTTCAATAATACATTTTAAAGAGAGTAATTTGTTTAATCCTGAGAGACAGCTACAATAATCTAAGGTCATTTAAGTGAAAAGAAGCTGCAGAAAAAGTCAGAGCAGCGCCACCTGGGTCAGAGCAAACATTTAAAGAAGTAGCGTGTTAATACTTAAAGAATTTATTCATGCATCTTTTATAACTTCTAGCTTTTGTAGTTGAATGTAATGAATGGATCTCCAAGAGCTTGAGTCATCATGCCCGTAGCTGATGCCAGTTTCCAGGCATTAACTTTAATTATTGATGCTTTCCCTAATAGACCTGATGGCACATTTTTAAAGTGAAGGTTCTGCCTTACTGAAGGCATGCCCTGCTGCCAGGCACACTGGCAGAGGGAAACGTGGAGCTCCCACCCACCCTTTAAATTAAAGCTTTGTTTCTCAGGTTCTTTAATTACTCACTGCATGGCTGTCACCTCTGGGCTAGGTTGTCTTGGAAGAAGTTTATAATTGGGAGAAGTTTGTTATTGGAGGAGCAAACCAAGCATGAAGGGCTTGAGGGGTCTTTCCAAGCCCGTGAAGTTGCTTCAGAAGGCAGCACAAAGCTTCACAATGGTATTGAGCTGCAGCTTCCAGACTGATGTATGCACCCCAAGAATTTTCAGTGGCAATGTTTTGTGCTTCATATTTTGAAAACAGTGCTTTTTAAGAATGTAGCTGGGTGTTCCTTTCATGAGATTAAAAAAAATGGGCAGTGAAAGGTGCACTCAGGTGCTAGATTTAGAGGTAAACTTTGAGTTAAAGAATTCCTGGCGAAAGTTGAAACTGAAGTTATACATTAATTTATAATTTTAGTTAAATAAGTGCAAACTCATATTTAAATCTATCCTTCACAGGCAGCAGAGCTCATGAGGTGAGAAAGAGATGGAGTAGTGCTCTTTCTGAAGAAATGACTGATAACAAATGACTTAATAAAATAGCTCTTTAATAAGATATCATAAAGAAAGGATTAGAGATGGTGACTAAATTCCCTTCAGATTCTGAGCACACAGCATTCTTGCAGCACCACAGAGACCCCAGATGGATATTCCCATGTCATTCCATATCCCCTCCACGGACAGAGGCTCCTTCTTTCTATACATATGAGCTATTATATACTTTTCTTACAATAAAATAAGACATAAAGGATACTCAGGTGAGCACTTCTTCCTGTGCTTTTTGACAAAGGCAAGGTTGTGCAGGTGATGTAGCTGCTGGTCCTGAATGGGTGCTGCCCACAGGCTCCAGTGTTGCAGTGAGCTGGCTGAGGTTGTCCTGCAGCCAAGGAATGTGGCTCAGCCTTGAGGCCCTGCTGGGTGTGCAGCACCTGAGCTGGTTAATAAGTTAGTGTGGGTCACTAACTCCTCGAGGTTTGTGATTTGATTGGAGTGTCCCCATGAACAAAACCTGAATCTTGTGTGTAAGATGCCTCTCTCACTTTTTTTGTTAGTAAAAGCTGTGAAAGGAAATGGAGTTACACATGTAATGTATTGTGTGAGATCAGTCAGATGTCAGTGTGATTTTATTCTAAAGGTAAAAGAATTAAAAGAACAATAATCATGAACTAAATAAGGCAGAAGATCAGCAAAATAGATTGAAAAAGGACTGGACATTCAAGGACTTCCAAAATTTAATCCTGGCATTATGCTCTCATCTTTAACAAGCCTTTTCATACTGTACATCTCTCTCATGTTCTATAAAATGGAGTAATTATGCTCTTTTCTTCTGAAAATTGTTGATTTTCAAAGCCTCCATGGGTACCTCTGCTCTGCAGGTGGTGTCAGGTGCCCACGATCCCACATCTCCTGGAGGACAAGTGACACTCTGTGAGAGGCCACTTTGTTCCCAGGGAGGTGCTCAGAGAAGTTTGAACAGAAGGAGCTGGTTTCTGGCAAGGGTGAGTGCACAAACTAACCCCAACCTTGCTCATTCTTCTTATCTGGTGTGGATATTGGCCTCAGGCAATTCAAGCCTTTCATGTCACTTTTTATGTAACAATGCTATGTTGCATTGTTTCTTAAAATCATCGCCGAACAGCCACCATTAAAACTAATTAATACATCCCAGGAAGCTGACACCAGCTTTTCTATAATTGGATTTATGGATATTTTGTTTCTTACTCTTTGCATTTCTCGAGACCTATCACTTTAATTTTATTTTTCTTGCAGGTTCACAGCATGCACAGAATATTCTGAGTTGGAAGAGACCCACAAGGGCCATTGAGTCTTACTCCTAAATAAATGGCCTGTATGGGGCTGGAACCCACAAACTTGGTGTTATAAGCACAACCAAGATAATCTCAATGTACTGAGCTAATCTCAGTATATCCCTCAATCATATTTTTATATATTTGCTATATGAAAAATGCTGCACAAGACAACTTTCCGAGGTAAAATTTACTTTTAAAAACTGATTTCAGTCACTCAGACCTGGCTAATTTAATACTTTCGGGTATTATAGATAAGATGATCTATTTGTCTTTCTTAATTTTCTTTGGATTTCATTTAGCTTCACTGACAATTGGGTCTGATAATAACTGGAGTCTTCTAGCTGACTTCTGGGGTTTGAATCAGGTCATAATGAATAGGCAACTGCAGAGTGCTGATAACTATTCCTGTGTGGTGAGCCAAATCCATCTCTAATTTAACCATGTCCCTTTCATAGACATGCTGCTAATAAATTAACTTGTGGCATTAAAAACAGCATTGATTTTGTGAGAGGTGTCTGATTTGGAAACTGAAGATAAAAGGCAAGGTAGTGGAACATGCATCAATTGAATGACAAACATAATAGAAACATGAAAGAGAAGCATAACAGGGAAAACAACAGATATTTTGAAAGCATCTTAATTTTTCATTATGCTTGGTTTATGCATATTTCTTGTATCAATCAGGGTTTTAAAATTTTCTTTGTGTTGATATCACTATAGTTACATCTCAAACATAAATAAAAGCACACAATAGTAATGATGAGAAGCTCAATGCATGACATCCAGGCACATTTTCTTATTAATTTATTATTATGAAGTACTTATAATAATAAACTGCACTGCACTGCTGGCTGGTTGCACTTAAATGAAAATGGGTACATTAGACGCAATTTACAAATATCACTCACGTCAAACAGAATGAAAATTTGGTTTAATTGCACTTTGACTGAACTGGTACAAACTATTGGAAGAGAAACTTTTATCGGTTTTAAAATGTTCTTGTGCCTCTAAATTTACTAAAGGAGAAGCAGTCAGCTTTGAACTGGATGAAGGTTGTCAAGACAACACTTTTCATATTTTTGTCAGATAAAAATCCCAATTTTAGTTCTCTTTACAGTACAAAATGACAGCAGTCTGTTCTGCACTGATCTAAATTCAGAAATCTTTAAAACTGGCTGTATTGATATTAAGCCTGTCATTTTCTGATTTCTGACTTCTGCCACCACATAAGTCTCTGGTATCTTTTACTGACTGTGTGAGGAACTCTCAATTAATAACAGCACATCTTATTTTTATCATTTTATGGAAAGAATAATTTCCCCCTGTTTTCTGGATATAGTCCACCACATGCTCCCATTCCTCTAACTGGGTCAGCGTGGTCTTTTTGCCATAAGATCTCAAACACTTCAAAGCATCCTACGCAGAGCAGTACTTAGGAGTTCCCACTCTTTCAGTCTTTGGGTGCATAAAGGATGGTGGCCTTACCCAGACATGCCCACAAAAATTTGGTACCAGTGAGACTGGGTTTTAAACTGCAAAAAATACAAGGACTCCAAGTCTATCTCCAAATTTATCTCGAAAGAGTGCATGGCTACTCTAATTATTAATAATTATTCTTTCCGTTTGCTGATGTATTTCATTATATAATTCTAGGGTTTTTTTCCATCTCTTCAGTTTCTCATTCTATATTCTCCTAGATTTCCCTGGTTTGTGTAGTAGCTGCCAGAGGTGGCAAAGGGTCTGGACAGAAACCAGGTTTTTCCCTTTGTGAGACCCTTGAGTGTGATGAGGAGATCTCTAAAGCCTGATCAGAAACAAGGAACCAAGTTAATGAATCTGAAGGGAAAGCATTTCCTGAACAACTTCCACAGTCCCAATTCCTGCTCCAGCCTTCAGCTCAAACAGGTGACTTCTGTTCCTGTTTGATCCCCAAGCATCTCCTTTCACCTAGGGAGCTGCACTGTGAGTATTTTAGGATGTTTTCTTTTCCTAGAACATATGTTGTAAATTGAAAAAAAGGGGTCTAATCTCAAAAGGTGTGAGACTATTCCAAGCACTGTTCAGGAACTAATTCTTGACAATATTATTTTTTCCTGAATCTGCCATCTCTTTTTTATATGACCTTCTTTCACCCTTCTTGAAGTCCAAGATACGTTCTGGGGTTACTTTTGGCAACCTCAGACAGAAATGTATCTGGTAAAGCAGCATAAATCACGTCCATCCCTAATGCTTAATGTTCCATTACCACATTTGCTGTTTAGTTTTGCTTTTAGACGTGAGCACATTACTGATGTATACTTGTAGTTTGAATCCCAGTGTGATGTGGCCTTATTTTTTACAGTAACTCAGCAAACTTGGCTGAAGGGGGAGAATTTGTTCCCAGCATTATTTTTAGAAATGTTATATGATTAAACCTAGCTTTAGAATTTTTCTATTTTATTTTGCTAAAATATTTAACTCTTTCTTAAGAAGACTGGAATATGTCAGGCATTTCTCGCAGCAGTTTGTGACTGGACTTGTTCATATAGTTTTTGTAAAGGCAAAAGATTTAATCAAATAATATTTTTTCTCCATGCATATGGTTTAAAAAACATCCACATCTTGTACTAGAAGTAGTATTTTGAAGTAAGAGCTTTAAACTTTCATTCTTGGAGCAGATTTGGGGTTTGTTTGGTGTAACTGATGAAGGAGACTAGGAAAGACCAGAGAGAGGGAGATGCTCCACTGCCTCCTTTGGACAATTGTTCCATTGTCCAAATTTCTCATGTTGACTTGTATGTTACCAGCATATTATCCAGGTGCAGAGATTTGCTTGTCCTGTCTCTGCAACCTCCCTTGTGAGAGCACACACAAGAGTGTGTGTTGGCAGTGAACTGAGGGCTTAATCCAAGTTGAAAACAATCCAAGAGCAGCAGGAAGCAATAATCTCCCCAGACCAGTTTGGCCTCATAATTGCTCTTGCCAGCAGGAAAGGTTGATGTAGATGTGGGAATGAGCAGCAGCAGCAAGAGGTGAAATAACTTCTGGCTTATTTGATCTTATTTGATCTTAGAGTAAAACTCTGGTGAGCAACCAAGCACCTAGAAATGTGTATTTGTGGACAAAATCTTCCTTGTTGATTTGCATAGTACCTCAAACAGAAACACTCTTAGATTCTTCTCATTAATGCAAACAGATTACATGTTTTGTTGGCTTAGTATTTTTGACCACTTTTCTAGTATGTGACCACGAGTGTCCCATCCTATTCTCTTCTAGACTACATTAGCTCTATTCTCCTTAACATTGATGAAAGATTTAAATGATTGTAAAGGGAGTAGGTGCACAGCAAACATACTCCCTTGTGAGCAGCAAAACCACATTTAGCACAGGCCAGGCTCTTTACTACTAAATATGTGTGGGTTTCCCAGCAGAAGAGTGGTTTCTTCCCACACAGTTGCAATTTTTAATTAGGCAGCTGGTGACATCTGGTGCCAAGATTACAGACAGGATTTCCCCTGGCAGATGAGAGCTGGTGCCGCTTTCATAACAAGGAGATGGTGGAAAAAGGCTTTTGTCTGGGATTAGCCTCACCTATTACAAAACATATGCATGCCCTGCTGGAAAGTTCTCTGCTGATTTTTTATTTGCTTCCTAGATATGGCTAGCTTTGAGATGTGATATTTATACAGATTACAGAAGTCAATATCCGATTTTCCCCCATCTGTAATAGCAATAAACTTTTAAAAAACACTCTGTGTGTTTGTACATCTTTGTAGAAAGCAGGGCAAGTGCTATCATTTTAGGTTACAGAAATTATTTCGAAATAATGCTCTGAAATGGAACAAAAATTAGGTTTTAATTAATAAATTGTAAACACGTTAAGTGACATACAGAAGTTACTATCTAAGAGACACAGGGGGAACAGATTAGAGCCCATGAGAACGCTTGATTTTGCACAGATCTCAGCTGATCTGCTCTGCTTCACCTGCTGGCCAAATTATTTCAGGAAAAAAAAGCAATCGGATGTCACCAGGAGAAAAAAAATGCCCAGCAGATGGTGCTGCCTGATCACTCATGGACCCAGCCCGGACAGGGAGAAGAAAAAAAATGCTGTCCGAGGTCTCTTAAAAGGAATAATGATGAGACAGTAATCATGTTATTGGAGCAGGAGCTGAAACAATCACTGACGTGACTGTTTTTCCTTAAATTGATGTGGTATTTTATAGGCAAATATTTAAATTGTCTTTTTTTTTCTCTATTGTCCCAAGTCTATTGAAAGTAGATGTAAACAAAAATGGCAACTCTACAGAATAAGATATTTTAAACAAAAATTGCAACTCTATTGAAAAATGTGTTTTAAAGATATTTAGACATTATATAAGCACACAAAAATCTGTATTCATGATTACATCTCTCATCTAAGAACTGTAGTTACCCATATTTCAGTAGGTGACAATTTCTTTCATAAAAGTTTTTCTTATACATGTTTGTATAAGCTTCTCACAGGATTTAGCCATTAACCATTCATCTCCTCAGTATGATAATTTGGACTTGTCAAATCCTAATGATTTTGTAATTAAATACAGATATTTTTGTCAATAGCAGGAACCACCTGTTGCTCCTGAAGAAAATCTGGTGTAATACGTGACCTACACATGAAACTTTTAACGTTGCATTTTGCACCTGCCTCAGCTCTCGATAGACGAATGATGCTGACTCATGTAGCACGTGCTACAATGAACTCACAAGGACATTAATCACAAAAGAAAGGCTTGTAGCTTCATGGTTCAATGAGAAGAGAAGGATGCTGTCCACACTGTCATTGGGAATTAACCATTTGGCAATAACTCAGCTGCTGTACCATCTGCCTCCAGAGTTTTCAGCGCAGGTAACCTAAAATGCCCATTAAGACACGTGTCCAGTCTCATCTTCTGCATCTTCCTCACCCACCAAGCTTCCCTGTGCTGGACAGGTTTTCTTGTGGGTCCTTGGAGGCCTTGAGTTGCAGTGCTCTCACTGACCTGTGTGACACCAAGCCCTCTGCTGGTGCCTCCAGCACACGTTACCTGCCCAAAGCTGAGCATCCTTTGGACAGCACCTACAGCTCAGGCTTTGCTTCGCCTGCAGCAGTGCTGGACAGGGGTAGGAAGTCCCTTCCCAGGGTGAGTTCTGTCTGTGGACACTGTTGAATGTCTTAGAATGCATTTTGAACAGCATCTGCCTTTCTCCTGAAGAAAGTGAGAAGAAAGCTGTCTGAGAGTGTTTTCTATGCATTCACGCCTTTCAGATTTCCACTCATGTTCAAGTGCTTCAAGCATTCAGTGATTTAATGATTTTGCAAAGCTTCCATTCAAAAAGCCAGGCTTAGGTAGCCTTATGCATCCCATCAAAAGCCACATTTTGAGTTTTTCCCCTTTTTATTGTTTCTACATAAAACTCTTGTGAAAGAATGGCAAGATCTTGTGTACCAAGATTAGAAATTTGTGGGCTCATGGATCCTATTTTGTTGTTGTTCCAAAGAATTTGGGTGGCAGGGTCCCTGTCAGTCTGAGATTTGGACAGGTGAAAATTGATTTCTCAAAATATTTCCTTTTTTCCAATAAAATCCACCATTTTGTGGCAAAATTCCTTCTTTTTTTTTTTTTTTTTTCATTCCCAAGTATTTTCTCTTCCTGAAAATCATATATCTATTTGTCACTGATTTTTCAATTCTGCTTGTCACCAGTGTTTCTCATGAGGAGAGATGTTTTTATTTCATGATAACAATCGATGACCTTTTCTCAAGTCCCATTGTTGAAGAGACTTTTTTGTATCCTTGTCTACTTTCACCAGCAATTTTCTTCCAGTTGAGATTTTCCATCCTTTTTCAAAATACACAGACAGAGGAAAAAGAAAGATTTTGACAATAATAACCTTTGTCCTGATTAATTCACCAATTACCTCCTTCCTACCCTGCCAAACAAAAGGGCTGCATGGTTTAGCAGTGTACTTGGCAGGTTTTTTTGGGTTAATGATTGGACACATTGACCTCAGAGATCTTTTCCAACCTTAACAGTTCTAAGATTCTATGGCTCTATTTCATTCTTCACCACTAGGCATCAGCATTGCTCACTCTATTTTATAATATTTCCTAGCTAAGAAATGATGCTGTTTAACTTCAGCCCCAGCAAGGAAATTATTAACTGGTGAACTCTAAGTCTTCAGTCTGCTCTTCTGCAGCAAATGGTCTTGAGTACTCTTAGGACAAAACTACAAAGAAAAATCAAGGTGCATAATTAGCTGGTGTCTACTATATATGTGTTGTATTAATATGAGCTGTGTAATGAACATTCTAAAGAACAGCTGTACTTGGTGGTTGACAAAAGCTCAAAACCAAATGTTATCAAGATCAGGTGGAGAGAGGATTTGAACAGAACAATGAAAATGACAATTAGCAGTCACTCAAGTGCATTTTACAAGATGCTGAACGCAAAATCCAAATATTTTTAAAACATCTTCCTCTGGAATATTGTTGAAGATAATAAAGCAAGAATTAAGGGACAGTCCAAAAAAATAGGGAACATTTTTTGAAAGGCAAAAGTAAAGCTGCACAAATCTGGGAAGACCAGAAGGAATTCTACTTATCTGAATTGTCTGGTGATGATAATGGAGCCCTTTAGATGCAATTGCTTCAATTCTTAATTTAATCTGCCAAGGGAAGAATTACTTACTACATATTTCTGTTCTCTTCTGGGGAGGAGTTCAGATAAGGGAGATAATATCTTCTGTGATAATGCAGAAATAGTTTTAATTCTTGGAGTAATGAGGAGTAATTTTAACGAGAATATGATATTGTATCCTCACTTCAGAGGTCTTAGGACACCTAATATTTTCTGAGCAAAAGTTAGGATACCAACCAAATCTAAAGATATTGGAAAAAAGCACTGAGTAACTGAATACATTTTTTTGGTAATTTTTATATAATTACATAAATAGATATGAGAGTAGGCAGGGCATTTTAACAGGTTGTTGCATAGCATCCTACAAAATAGGAAACTTGGAAGTGCTTCAGCTTTATGATAGGAAGCCAATTGACCATGAAATCCTATTGCAAACTGCTGGACAAGTAGCCAGAAAAGCCAATATTGCTCTGCATATATATAAACCAGAGGAATATCAAGTAAGACCTGAATTAAGGGATGACATTGAAAATTCTGAAAGACTGAAAGAAGAGCTGCAGGAATGGTTAAAGAGCAGGAAAACCCAGTCTGCCTGCTGTTGTCACCAAAAATGGGGGAGTAGGATTGCCCAGAGGTGTGGAGGAATGAGATGAGCCCTTGTGGCTGTGGCCTGAGCCAGGGGCTGGCTTGAGCTGCCTTCCTGCAGAGCCAGGTTTGCTCCCTTGGCATCCCCATCACAGCTGATCTGCCCCTGGGTAAACCAGTGACAGGCACGTGTGAGCTGCCCGTGGGAAACATCACAGGGACCAGGCACTGAAACTACACAGATTCAAGTGAAAATAAGATGTGTTTCTAAATAGTCAGTGCAACTGACCTGAGAACTGTCTCCTAGAGCTCGCTTCTCTGCCAGTGGAAATACTTATAGCAGATGTAGGCTGTTTGTCTTCCTATGATAAGCCTTACTTGAGGCAGGAGCCAATTCTGTCTGGTTTCTCTGTGTGGGTGCTCTTCTGTTGCAACACTTGCTCATTTTGAAAAACAATAAAAGCACTTCAAGTAATTATTTGAAAATTTAAAATATTTGCTCTGTAATGAGTTTCTAAATGAAAGGAATTTTGCTTTCCAAAAAATCAGTATGACAATTATTTTTTTAGATATAGTCAATAACAAAAAGCAGGCAATTTTATTTTCAATATTTGTTTGTCATTAAATTTATTGTGCTGTGTTTATGCTTTTTATCTTCATTTGACTACATTATTGGCATATAATAAGCCATAATGCTTCATGTAATAACATATCTGACAATTTTATGAAATATTTTACTGAGAAACCAATATCTCATATGATTGTTCTATGCTGTCACTATGAGTAATTGTAAGTAATTTAGACAAGGTGATCCATCACTTAAAATGATGGAATAAGTGTAGAAATCCTCAACTGTCCATAGGCAGAAATCTCCCTATGCATTAAAGCTGACCAAGGCCAAGCACTGTAGATGCACAGGCACAGAATACATTTTATCTGAAAAGAATCTGTCATGGTTTGGGATCAGCATTCCCTAATTTAGTGCCCCACCCCTCCCACAGTCGTTCTCCTTCCTGCTCTGGTGGGAGACGCAAGAAGCACAAGTTACAGGTTGAGATAAAAGCAATTTACTGGAAACTGCAATGAGATAAAAACACCAACAGCAGCAGCAACAGTATCAATAACAAAAAGTATACACAAGGAGGGTGATTTACAGGCAAAAATTGCTCACAGATCAGGACAAAGAACGCAGGAGGGACAGACCCTCCCATTGGGATCAGTGTTACCCCACTGCTCCATTCACTGCTTCCGCCCCTGGAAAAGGGACCTGGGAAGTGAGAGAGTCTCTTTCTCCCACTCCCCAGCCATGGCATAATATGGTATGGAATAGCACAACATCTTGGACATGCCCACACAGCTCCAGACTCCGTCCCCTCACGGCTCCTGCAGGAGCTTAGCCCTGTCCTCGCAGGAAGCCAGGACAGAACCCAGGTACTTGTACACACAATGGGGAACTCTTTGTGACAGCTCTATTTCCAAAAACACTGTGGCTGGGGGCACATTTGGCCTTTAGCAATCAATGAGCTTGTCTTCAGGAGCTGGTGCAAGGACTTGAGCTGTGCCCCCAGCAGGTCCCCACTGCTCTGACATGTCCTGCCCGGGGGACAGCAGCTGCTGGTGGCAGCACGTCCCGGCCTTGGAGCCGCTGTCCCTCGCAGGCACAGCCAGCCTAATGCACTTAGGTGGCTTCTGGCCCTGGCTGGAGGGCAGCTGGCTGGGAGCATGGGCAGGGCAGGCACCCAGCTGAATCCAGCTGCATGCCACTGAGAGGGGAGGGAGCACAACAGTCTTCTGCCAGCAGCAGGGGAGGCTGAGCCAACCACATCACAGGACTTCGCTCTGATCTATATGAAACCTGTTCAGCTGATGCCTGAAATTATATGATATTTCTTCCTGATCTCAGCAGTGGAAGATGTCACCTATCTTTTGTCTTAAATTTGTTCCTGTGGCTTAGCCAAAGTCGATGGGTTCAAATACAGTGAGGAAAAAGCCTTGGTATTTTTGGTGGTACCAGGATCCACCTGTTCTGGTTGTGGCTAAGATAGAGTTAATTTTCTTCCTAAGCCACGACAACATCACAGACTCCCTGCTACATCACCAAGCCTAGCTTTGAGTGTGCTTTTGTCTTGTTGGAAGTTAGGAAGCTCTTGGATGGTAACCTCATCCAAGTTATTGGCTATTGGGTTATTGGGGATGTGCAAAAGTCCAAATAGATGCAATTACACATCTAATTGAATAAAATGAGTATTATTTAATTCCTGTATTACAGAAGAAACTATGGGTGAGTGTGTGTGAGAGTATGTGCATGAGAAACAAAATTAATTTTGCAGCAAATGTATGCCTTGAGCTATTCTTTCACAGGAGACACTTTAAATTCACCTGATCCACTTACTACCAAACTGGCCATGAAAGACAAAACACAAAATAACTTCAGTTCAGAAGTCTTGCAGATATAATTGCCTCTTTCTGGGATGTCTCTTCAACCCATTTCCACAGCCTCTGCAGGATGCCTTGGATCAGCCTCTCTCTGCATGCTGTTTGAAAATCCCCCTCCATTCTTCATGCCAAAGTAAGATGCTTCCCTGTTGTCCTTTCTCACTCTCTCCTGGATTTTATCTCCATTTTGAAGAAAACCCAGTTGACTGGAAGGGATGGGAGCTTTTCCCACCCAGCATTTCTGAGCTTCTGATAGTGACACCTTACAAAATCACTCCTCTTTCCCTCTAGTTGCCACTGTTACACCCAGAATCTCCCTTTTTAACCTGTATATGGGAGAAGGATTGCCTTGGCACCAATCTTTGCTGATTCCCTTTTGCTTTAAAGACCCTCACATCCTGCCCCAAGAATGAAGTCGTTTATGAAGGATGACATCAGGAAAATTATCAGACTGGTTTGCCATCGCTTTGCAGTGCAATGCAGTTTTAGTTAAGCAGCAGATGTATCATGAAATTAGACGTCATAAAGCATTTAGCAGGTCATTTCTAATGTTATTTCATATTTGTCTGATCTTTACAGGGAGATTTTCTTCCTTTCCCTGGGTCCAATTTAATTTAGAAAAAAAATAGTCTGGATTTTGCAGGACAGAAGCCCTAAAAAATTAAATTTTTTATGGCTTCTGGATATTAAAAAGAATTGAATCAAGCACCTTATGAGTACATTGGTCCTTCCTTTGCAGATCTCCTTAAATTTGCCATATGACAGCATAATTTCCAGATACTGTTGCTCAGTTGGAAAAGAGTAGAACACAGGGAAAACTGGGATAGATAAAATTATTAACATACAGAATTTTATTGTGGCACCTCTATAAATCTTTAATTATGCTAAACTAGATATGTTTAGCAAATGCAGTCATGTACACCTTGCACCACTCACTACTACAAAGCTAAGCAAAACCTAAACCAAAGTAGGTCAGAGTCTAGACAAACCTGGGGTCTGGAGGTCTGTGCAAACACCTCTCACAATGCTGAGCAAAACCCAACCAAAGGTGTGGGCAGAGGCACTGCCTCTGCACTTCAGGCTTACTTTTCATTGTTATTTGCCTTATGTATTACAGAAAGACATGAAGATCCCAATTAAAAATGCAATTCACATCTATTTCAGCAAAAATAAAATCTCATCCCAATGCTTTGGAGCAGAGCAGGAGGTTTATTAACAAGCATAAAACTCTGTTTCATTTCTTAACAGATTTGCAGTGCCTTTTTCAGAAAAACAGAGTCTCTCCAGTACACTGCTCTCTGTAGAGGTATTACAGAGTCTTGTTACTGAAATGTAACATAATCAAATACTGAAAAAGAATACTTTTTCTTAAAACAGTAGGGAGAATTTTTTAATAACTAGATGCAAATGTATCCAGCCCTAATAGCTCAGAAAATAATTGCTTTGTAGCATTATTACTGTATTTATCTGCCTTGATATGCCACCATTATATTGCCAGCCTTTTCCTGGATTTGTCTTGCTGGCCCTGGCTTTACTGGCACAGTAAATCTGCTCCTGATTTAAATTACTCCAAGTACACTGAAGAACAGGCTGTTAAAGGCTTGACCTGTAACTAAAATGTGTACCATATGGCTTCTAACAAGCTACATAAACACTATGCTTCTACTCACTGTACTTCAAATTTCGCCATGAACCGAAAAATGTGTTGAAAATTTTGCTTTCAAGTCAGCTTTTTGCAGTCTGCAAAGCACAAATTTCTTTCACTTCTATAGCATGAAATTGCCCTAAGTAATTTTGGAGATTGCTTTGCTCCCAAGAACCTCTGGGTTCTTTTGCTTTCTCTAGGACAGGAACAAGCATTATCTCGGGGAGCTCAAATGGTCACTGTCATATCAGTGAGTATATCAAATACACCTACTTTCCACAAGGTACATTTAAAGGCACTGCAAGGCACAGTACTGAGGGTTGCTGTGACAGTGCTAATGAAAACTCTGACAGCCATGAAAGTCTGACACATTGAAAGTTTCTCAGGCTGACAGGACCTTCCCCATCTCCATGTTAGGGTTTTCCTATGAAGCAGCCCCTGCATGGCTTTGTGCAGTTGGGGTGCAGGATTTTGCTCATCTGTCAAAAAGCAAAGCCACAGAGAAGCTTCACATGGCTACACCTGTCTGCTGAGACTTGAAACACTCACTGAAAGCTGGAAGTAGTTCTAACATCTCAGTAATCAATCATTACAGATCTTTTAACTATAAAGGGTTTCTCGAGGCTGGAAAGATGCTACCTCAAGAGCCATCTGGGAAGCACTGCAAATTTCTAGAGCCGAGACTTACAGCTAAGGTTTTACATTTTGATTAAAGGCTGATTGAAGGCTCCACAGCATTTGAAAGGGACAGCATCTATTGCAAGCATGAATTTTCTGGGTAATCAGAGCAAACTTAATATATAGAGTTTGTATTTGCTTGTTAATACCAGAACTAATACTGTAATTTTATTTTTTTTCTTCATATAACCTGCTAAAATAAAAATCTATATTCCTTAAAGCAAAACTATACAGACTTCTGCAGTTCCTACACCTCACAGACCAGACTGTCTTATGCATTTTCTTAAGCTGGAGATTTCATAACAGAAAGTCTTATATTTTAAAAATCACAAGAAGAGTGCTAGCTTGACCTTCTTGCATTGTTTCTGCATAAATACTGATAAAATACATAATCATAATCAATACGTTTTACTGGGCTCTAGCCTGGTACTAATGTGAGCAGTTTGACTGATCTGGACAGGAAGCTGGTCAAGGCAGGTAATGATGAAATAATGACTCTTTATTATGATTTATATTTCTTTTTTCTTTCTTTCTTTCTTTCTTTGTATAATGCTGATGTTGTGCATATGTAAAAGTGTCTAAGAAATAATATTAATCAAGTGATACTTAAGCATATTTCAGGTTAGTATGGAAGAACTGTAAATACACGAAATGTGCTGATAAAACTGAACAATTTTTTTTGTAAAATAAAAACTTGACTTCAGGGGTCACACAATTATTTGGAATTAATCACTTTTTTTGCTTGAATGTACTCACCCTATCCTGGTATTCAAGCTGCAGTATTACACCATATGAAATAAGGACATCATGCCTAATTGAAAAACTCATGCCAGAATTTATTTTATTAGAAGGGAATTTAAAAAGTCAGAGAAAATGAATCATTTCCTAAATTAATGAATGTATCACTTACTAACTGTCATTAAGACCTTGTTAATTTGATCCAGTGACAAAGCTAATTAAGAAGATATATGTGCTTCTAAAAACTAATGAATATTTTAAACACTTTAATCCTTTAACATCTTACTCAATTGGTTTAATAGAGAGTGGCAGCACCGTGTCATTCTCTGCTGGCCAGAGGTGCCTTCGGAGACCTGGCAGGGAGAGGTGACAAAGCCCTGCAGGCAGATCAAACAGCAGGCAGCATTTCTGGGAAGAGACAGCTCTGCTGGAAAGCCAAAGGGTGACAGCAGAACTTCTGAGTGAGGGCAGATCTTCCTCAGCAGCAGCACATGGCTGAGGCCAGACACTCGTCATAACTCTACTGACTTAAATGCAATTACGAAGATAAGGAAATAGTAAAAGCCTTGTCTACACCCTTAAATACTTAAAATGTTCTTGCTAGAGGATTTGTTGTGTTGCCAGCAACAATTTCAAAAGCCATGTTTTCCAATAAGTTCTTCTCCTGTGCCCAGCCTTGTGCTCTTTGATTGCCTTATAAAATATTTCTTTTACCTGGGAAACTGCACAGCCTCTCTTGAAATGTTTTGTCAGCAGTGTAGATGAAGATTTTAACCTGAGAGTCTCTCTCTGTCATTATTTTCACAGGAATTTAAACTCTTAAATAGGCACAAAAATGTGAGTGTCTAGCAAGTTGTCATATCCAGTTTTGTACTGCAGCCTTTTAGAAATAAAGTAGCTACTAAACCAGGCAGGCTTCCCTTTTATTGCATTTCTACAATAGTTTAAAAGCATGTGCCACTATTTTCCCTTCTTCTCCTTCTTTGCTTACTATTTTTCCCCCACAAAAAGAATAAATTAAAATAAATCATGAAACCCTTCTCTCCTCATCCTTACAGTTATTGCTTCCTGAACCATTTAAAAATAAGGCTTGAATAATAATGTTCAACTTGCAGATATTCCTTATAATGTTTTATGTACCTAGAATAGCTGAGATTAGAGAGTATTTCTATTCCATGTGCCTTTCATTATGGTGACATCTTCAGGATTTTAGTCCCAGTACCTTCATGAACATTAGCTGTAGTGCTTTTTGGCTACTGGAGATCTCAGCATAAAGATTTCTATGTGTGTGGGAAGGTATAGTGAAGTGGATGTTTAAGAGGATGGCTTAATACTAACCAGAGGATATAGCCTGTTTGTTATCAAGAAAATAATTTTAAAATTAGCATAACTATTACACATTGAAAATCAGAAAATTTGGCCATTACCATCTAAGGAAAACCTTGGAGGAAGAAGGTAAATGGTGCAACAGGAGAGGTGTATTCTCATGATTGTAAAATACAACAGCAAATGGGATCTAAAGCCACTTTGGTTTTTGTGCCATATGACTGGGACATGGAAATATCTGGCAAATTAAAGTAAGCTGGCACTTTTCAATGTGTCTTGCCAGATAAACCTAGAATTTAAAGTCAGAGATGTAGCTGGCTTCTAATGCTCTAAATCAAAAAGTCAAGAAAATGTCTTACAAAGCCAAGAGTAACCTCCAGCCAGGCTTTGACCTGACAGTGATCCCACTCCTGCTGTGCTCTCCTGAGAGCCCTCCAGCACTCAGCACACAGACAGAGACATCTCATCAGAACCCTTGTAGAATCAGGGCTTCAACTGCAGCACTTGAGCTCTGCTGCTGCTGCTGCTGCTGTTGCAAGGTGTACTACAAAGTGGGTCACAAAGTGCCATTTCTTCTCCTAGCTGTTGGTTCCTGAAAACAGTGGCCTCTATTCTACTGCATTTTGTAAGCCTCTAGAACATTACCCAGATTGCTGTCAGCCAGATTTGTGGGGATTTTTAAGTTGAAAGCAATTTTGTTTTATTGAGGAGTAAAATAATAAAATCCTTTCCCTTGTGAAGCTTGTCAACACACATTTAGGAAAATTAGTTTAGAAACTTCTTTGCTCCTTATTGAAATGGGGAAAATTGTTTTGAAGTGCTCAGTATTTCATTAATCTGGAGAATGTTTTGTTTTCATGTCATCCTGACCGCTTTCACAAAAACAAACTCAGGCTTGATGAACAGGATTTGTAGAGATATTGTCTATGTACAGTCTCCTGTGGCTTCAAATGGAAATCTGTTTCTTTGGTAAAGTTGCTGCTGTGGATACTACATCCTGCTTCAGAGACTAATACTTCTGTGGGAAAGGGAGGAAAAGAGACTGGGATTTTACTGTTGGTTAAAGAAAACATCTAGGCTCTTTGCAATGTTTATACACACACACACACACAAGCACGCACACAATATGCTCAATGAGCAAAGACTGGCAGAAAAGCTGATAATATATTCCTTCTTTTAATAAATGCAGAATAGTGGAGAGCTGCAACAAAACCAATATTCATTAGATTAATAACATTGCATGTCTACAAGTCTAAAAACCAGCTTGGTGCCAGGCTTGTATTACGTGATTGCCATGCTCACTGGTGTCCTCTCTTAGTTTCCCTATTCTCCCCAGGTCTTGGTTTGGTTTGGGGGGTTTTGCAACTTTTAACTTTCAAAATGCAAGTGTTCCATTTGCAACAAACCAGCCCTTTCCAACCAAAATAAATATTCCAGACAGAAACAAAAACCCCAAACCCCAAAGCTGTTGCTGCCTTTCCAATTGCACATATTTGAACTCTGGCCATTGTTTGTCTGATCCATGTACTGGATTTTAGGTGACTGATGCCTCATTGACAAAAATTACTGCAGGATTGAAAATAATAGCAGAGCATTGAGACACTTTCCTAGGTCCTCCTGCATAGGCTGTGGAGTGATTCCTCCCTCTATTCATCATGGCTTTTCCTACCAGTTTTATCAGTAGATGATGCTTCACGTTGTGTTGTTCATGATGTGAGTTAAGTGTTCACAAATGCTGGCTCTGCTGGTAAACACTGCAGACAGCTTCCTTGGGGCCACACAAATTTCAGTAACAGCAGCCTTTTTGTCTCACTTAGAGTTCCTTACACTTGTACCCCACAGAACCTTGCTCCTAAAATGTGAAATATGAGGATATGCCATGTGGTAGCCAGAGGTGCAGTGAGCAGTGGCACATTTCCACATGTGCTGTACTCACTCCTCACAAGTGCAGAGTTTGTTAAAGCCTCATGGAGGAATTTGAGAAATACCATTCTACTGCATTGTTAAAATAGGTTCTGCTTTTGGAAGACTAATAATTCTCCTCTGCAATTCACAGCTGTTGAAGCTACAACAGCTCCTCCTTAAACCTTGTGTAAGTTTGGCTAACAAAACTTATGGGGCCTTAAGTCTGACAGCTAAGGAAAATAGATATAATTTTTATAATTTTTCTGTCATTTCAAACTAAAGAAATTGTCCTAACTGTAACAGCAAAATGTCTCTACAGAACATAGATGATAATTTCTTTTGATTTTGATTTAACTTGTCTCTAAATGAATACTTGTTCCTTGCAAGGGTTCATTAAATTCAAAATGAACCCATCATTTTCCAGACAGAAGAAAATATTATTCTGATGGTAATGTAGTTCATCTTTCAGTCTCTTACTTATAGATATGTAATGCAAATTTGTGAATTCTCTCACATTGTCAGTTCTCTGGTTGGATTAGTTACAACTCTGAATCTGATATTTGTAGTAAACATAGATCACATGGTGATACATGCACATGCAAATGTAGGCAGTATTTGTATCAATAATACATGGGAACATCTAGAAGGAGATTTTTGTATTCCTCAGAAACCACTCTTGATGCTCTTTTTTTTTGTTTTATGTTTTCCACAGATTTGTGAGGCAGATGAATGAACTTTTATTCTTGGAAGGAGAATCCCTAGAAAAGCACTGTCAAATCCAGAGGTGTGGCATATGCCATGGAGAACATCCACCCAACAGAGAGCCTGCTGAGTGAAAGGATGCTGCTCTGAAGGCTGGGAGCATGTTAAAGACCAAATTCATCATTAAACAGCTAGAGAGATGCACAAGGCCTTTTTCACTCGATTCCTTTTTGGCAGCCCTGGATGGGGATTGCTCTTGGTGAACAGATCTTCTCACATTCAGCGAAGTGAAAAGGGACGATGCTCTGGGGTGCTTGTGGAAAATCATTTACTTGTAGATGCACAGGGCCATGGAGATGTATGATGTGCACATGAATGCTGATGACTTTGCAGATCATGGTCCTGCCATGGGCAGGTTATGGATGGCTGATCTTCGAACAGCTGAGCCTGGCTATTCAAGTAAGACCAAATAAATCTGAATTAGTGATGCTACTTGTGCTAGATTTAATGCCGAAATCCCACAAATTACTTTATAGAAACTTGCATTCTTCATCTTGATTTTTTCCCTAGTATTCCTTATTGCTAAAATCAAACTTGTGTCCACTTCATTCATCCCAGTAGAGCAATAATTAAATGAAGACATTTATGTATGGTGCTCAGAAACACCACCTGAGAAAATGTTCCAAATTGTTCATGTAGCTTTAAAAGTAATTTATCTGCTTTATGCATTTTCTATATATTTAGTGACTCTGCTGATTAGGAATTTTGTGAGTCTGATTCTTATTGTCTACATAGACCACTGACATCAAACTTGCATTGCTGCTTGTCTCAGTTCAATATATCATTAAGACAACTTGTGCTAAATTAGCAAAACCAAGTATTGCAAATAATCCAAATATTCTAACAAAAATATTATGTCATTTATTTTGGTTCCAACTGACAAATGTCATCAGAACAACTTCCTGGAAAGTAAAACAACTGTAGCATTTTCAACATTCCCACAGTTCAAAAGAAGGCATTAGCAAATTAGTATATTAAAATTTTAAAAGACAAGTTTAATAGAGGTTTAAATACAGATTTTGCCTAGAAAGTTAGCTGTTAAATGAACAACAAATTATTTATGAAGGAAATTAATACTGAATTACTTCATATTAATACTATAAAGACTTTATGGGCAGTAAATCAAAGGAGAAAGGTGATTGACCATACATGTGTTCCTTAGGGGTGATGGCTGGTAGCTGTGCACATCTGTCACAAGGCAAAGCAAACCATTTCAAACAGAGTTTATGTTTCTCTGAGCTTGCAGCATGGATGAGGGAAGAGCTTGCATAGCAGGGCTTTTTCTTGAAAAGTCACTTCATTTCTTTTTTTTTCCATTAAGAACCATTCCATTTGCTCGCCTCAGCAGTTCACCCAGTTGGAAAGTTGTCCAGTTCACCTCTGGGCCCAAGCCCTGGTGCCTGTGCCCTGTTGGAAGCTGTGAGATGTGCTGTGTGTGCAGAGCAGTGCTGACATCTGCATGGTCAGTACGTGGACCTTAAATAATTGACACAGTGTCAGACACAGACCGAGCAGCAGAGGGCAAAGGGGTTAATTATCCACGGCTGCCCATTTCCAAAACACCACGTGGGCTGGGGTCCCTAGGGATTCACAGCTGAAACAAGCACAGAACCAAGCAGATTTCTAAAACCAGGGATTCCAGGCACAACACTGTTAATTTCAGCAGTATTTGCCTTGCAGGTGGAAGAGTCTGTAGGGTGGGGTAAGATGTGGCTGGATGGCTGCCCTGGCTGCTTGCTCTGAGTCCATAAGTACCCAGGGGAGCATGTCTGGAGGCTTGCACAGCCCAGCAGCCACAAACTGAATCATGACTTCTGGACTCCTGGCATATCAGTCTATATATCTTCATACACCCTCGAGGCTCATTTTTCCTCCTCTGCCCTGTGGCAGGGTTGCATGTCCATTTACTGTGGAAAGGGAAATTACAAACCATCCTGCCTCAAAACAACACTCTCTTTGTTTCCACTCCATCTAGCATCAGCTTAACCTATTTCTGTAGGGAGTCATAATCTTTTCCTAACGACAACACTTACTTAAAGTACCTTGCAGTGCTGGTTTAACATCTCAGATATTCCACAAGCAGTTTGAGATTTCTGTAATGACATGTGCTGGAGTTCTGAGTATTTGCTACTTGGCAGGTAAAAATGATATTGCAATTACATCCTGTTTGCTATTATGTGCTGTCAGAGATAAAACAGTCAATTATGTTTAGTATGTTTTATAGTGTATTGTAGCCTCTGTCTTCACTGGCTCTCCTCAGAATGTATCCCTAGGTTCATCTCTGCATGTTATGACTTATTCCAAAGCAGTACTGTGGGAATCTGCTTCAGGCAATCACAGGACCACCATCCTCCCAGAGCAAATTGTCACTGCATTTGGGGCTGACTTGTGGAGCTCAGCTCTGTTTGAGTTGGATCAGCATTTGACTAGAAGGAGTTTGCAAAGTTACTGTAAATACACCTGTGTAAGTGTAGAACTTGTAAACTGTGTTTATATATGAACTATAGGGAAAACAGTGGATTTTTTACCAGAATACCTGTGTTTTGTTAAAATAGTCATAAAATACTGGAATCAGAAAGCAATTTCTTCCAACACAAGAAGTGAGTCTTTCTGAACCACACAGACTCGTGCTGTTTTCTGGGAGAACTCAAAGAGAACTGAAGTGGCTTGGAGAAGAATTTGACGTCAAAAATATTGTCAGTCCTAATAATAGTACAGTGAAAATGAAAAGGTTGCCATTTGTGAAGAAATAGGTTTGGAGCTGCCAAGCTCTACCACACCATCCTACTTCTGGCAGGTGAGGCAGCAGACCTTGCAGTATATGATCCAAAATCTTTCTGCACTGGATCATGGGAGCAGAGGCAGAACAGGAATGTTCCCACTTGTGTTTGCAGACTGGACTGGGCTGCTGTGGAGTCACCCAGGGGGACCTGTGAAGGCCTTGCCATAAATGAATGCCAGACTCAGGGGAGAGCTGGCCCTTGAGGTTCATGCTGTAGCCATCTCTTTTACTTGGGTACAGATGCTGACTTTTCTTTTTCTAGTTGGAAAAGTGTTTTGAATTATTTTTTTACACCTTGGCTGTTTGAAGCACTAGAAATTCACATTGAAGGAGATGAGAGCTAACCAAGAAGTTCATGTACCACTCTGCAGAGGTGCCTGTTTCCTAATCATTTTGAGCCTATGGTTAGCCACAGGCTCCTCTGTGGCCAGAGATGCATGTTTTAAGTGCATTATATCTGGGAAGTATATAATGAAACAGCTGAAACTTGAAATAAGAGAAATGAACAAAAGTTAAATACATGCTCTAGTTGCAAATTTGAAGGACTTGGCAGAGAACTATTTAGCCTCAGGTAGAGATTTCCAGAATGTTATTTTTATTTTAATTATGTTTCAAAGAATAAACTGTGGTTTTTTAGATCTGAAGGACCTGGGAAATGCGGAAATGTAATGAATCAAAGGTATAACTTCTTTTTCCAAAGTAAGAAATTCAAAGCTTTGTATTAAAATATGTTGTCAGATGAAGTAGTACTGTAATTAGAATGTGTTGTATAATGTAGATACACTAGAAATTCATGCACACTCCTATTTTATTGTCTATTTCTGTGGGCTATATATGTTGGTGTGGTTTTTTTTGTTTGCTTTGCTGTCTTCTTTGACCAAATCATCTGCAGCTTGTTTTACCTTTCATCAGCAGTTTGAACTGGACTATAAAAATCCCATACTTGGCAATAGTCTATACCTAAATATTCAATGTAATACATTTATATTTATAGTAAAGTGAAATTATAGCCTCATGAATCTTCAAAAAAGAAGCTGTGTGTTGTTCTTCTAATGTTTTGCATAATCTTTTCTTTTCTAAAACTTGTATGTATGCCCTCTATACACTGCCTGAATACCATAAACCTTTCTGAAAATCTTAATTTTGCAGATCTAATGAACTCCTGTGGGTGAATGTGTATGAAATACTATTTATTCTAAACAAAGACCATCATGTTTATATTAAAACATGACACACTTAATTCTGAACAGCCTCCTTTCAGAGCTAAAGACAACAGGTTTTTTTTTTCCCAGCTATTAATTTTAAGCCAACATATGATTTGGATGCATGTGCTGACATAATATTTGTAGGTTGCATGCACACTTAATAAAAAATGGCCTCAAGCACTATGGCTTCACCCCAAAAGGCATGTACATAAAGATCCTGCCTGTGCTAGGAAGATACACACAGCTTCCTTTTTTTCCAATATCCTCACAAAAAGTGGGATAAATTGCTTTCCCAGAGATAGTAATCAAGTAAATCCAAAGGTTTTTTATGAGAGGCAGGACAGACCCTGGAAAATAAAAATTCTTCTTTTTTTCCCACTGTGAGTAAGCCTATAAAGATTATTGCCCCTTGAGGAAGGTGAGCAGACCTCTTAACAATGTGTTGCCATTGATAGTTACCTTATTGTCTTATTTTATATCACGAGGGTTACAGAGGTTGGAAATGCACCCCCTTCCCTGATGATTCTCACTCAAAGAATCCTGAGTTGAAATTTCAAGGGTTTTTAGGCAAATCCACTACCAGAACTTGGGTGAGAGAAAAGTTACTTTCAAGATCCATTAATGTGCCCTTAAAGATAATAGTGCCACTGAAAAAGAGAGAACTAAATAAAGTCAAATACTGTTTTTTCCATTTTTTCCTGATGAGATCTTTAAAGAGTCTCTTGAAGGAATAGGCTTAAGGAGTCTTTCTTTTACAATGTGCCTCTAGAAATAGAAGGTGCCTCTTGAGAAATTTCTGTAATTTAAAAAATCATTCTTACTATTAATGTATCCCACAGGATGATGTCTGGAATAGCAATCAGGAAAGATTGAGTGACTAATGCTATGGTTACTACGCTGCTGTGTGCAAGGTCTGCAGGTGTCTGTAGAGAAGATGACCCTGGAAAAAACCACACCAACTTATCCAGCCTGCCTGGTTGTTCTGTGGTGTATTTGTGCCTCGTGGCTTTGGGAAGATAAGAGCTGTCTCTTATATAGTTTCACTGCATCTGTTGCACTGCACCCTCCTCTCGTCCTAGTCCATGTCAACCCTTGTCCTCTCTCCAGCTGGGAACCTGCACTGCCAAGCTGTGGATTTGCATGAGTATTTTAAGTATTTAAGTCTTTTAGGTTCATGACTTTAGTCCTTCCTGGCTCCCAAAATTAGGTATGTACCTCAGCTGTGTCTTAAATACACAAGGAAAATTAAACCTGCACTGATTTTTCACTTCTGCTGCCTGAAAGGTGTGACCTAAGTGAAACAGCAGTAAAATACTCGAGTTTAGAAAGCTTTCTCCCCAAATCTGTATCTCAGCACTACCCAGCCTGTTGGGGGGCCAGGGACACTAGCACAGAGTCAGGCTCCCATAGCCAGAACAGGAACTTTTAGTGCTCCATGGTATAGACACAGCCTTAAACAGTTTAGATGTCAAAATCCCAGGATGTACTTGGGGAAACTCTCCCAACAGCACTTGCACCCTTTTTACTCAGACAATGCTAATAAAAGCTCTAGGATTTGACTTCAGGATAGTGATTACACAGCAGTTCACTTTAAAAAAAATATTAAAAACCCCTGCTGAATAAAACTAACAGCTCCATGGTTGTGCTTGAGTGCATTCATTATGAGAAACCAATTTCACCCTGGGCCAGAAAGACACTGAGCACACAGATATGGGAATTGTCATGATGAGGCTTTCTGAGCTCCAGGGCAAAGCTGGAAAAGTGGAGAAGTATTACAGCAGCTTCAATTATTTTGCATGTAATGCTGTAATTAATATTCACATAATGAGTGGAAGCTTGTGCCTCAAGTGCTGTGGGGTGTGAGGTGTGATGAGGGTGAGCAGTGACAGGAGTGGCAGCGATTCCCACCTGAAGGCTCCCTGGGCAGTCGCTGGGGCAGG
Organism: Notiomystis cincta; assembly: GCA_013398075.1. Classification (NCBI taxonomy): domain Eukaryota; kingdom Metazoa; phylum Chordata; class Aves; order Passeriformes; family Notiomystidae; genus Notiomystis; species Notiomystis cincta. The sequence continues at coordinate 115,915 of VZRX01014360.1, forward strand.
TGCTCCTGTGCCTGGGCTCCTGCCACGAAGGGCTCCATGGGTTGTCCTTCCTGTAGCAGGGCTCCCACCCAGAGAGACTTTTCCAGTCCCCAGCGTGTCCCCCAATGTGGGCACAGCCCAAGGGAAAGCAGGGCAGCACTCTCCCAGGCTGGGCAGGTGGAAAGCCTGCAGTACTGCAGGGCTTCTGGGACCTCTGAACAACAGGCTGGGTAGTGCTGAGATACAGATTTGGGGAGAAAGCTTTCTAAACTCGAGTATTTTACTGCTGTTCCTTGCAGTATAGATTCTTTTATGTTTTACTTGTTTACTGGAGGTAAATTTATTGGAAGTGTCACAGTGTGAACATGGGAGTGCACAACAGCAAAGAAAAAGCTGCAGGGCAAATAATCCGGGACAACTTTCCTACTCTGGTATGAACCAAACTGTTTTTGCCTGTGTCATCTTTCTGATTTTTATTATTCATCAGGCTGGGGGCCATGTTCTGCTCTGATGTAGCAGGAAGAAAAAGAATAAATTACCAAACCAAGCGTGGGCTAAACTGCAGGCAGATGATTTGCTCTGGATTCTTCATGCTGTGGTCAGGCTCAAGGTTCAGGTGTAATTCAGCAGAAACTGGCTTTTTGTATTTTGTTATCCAAGCCACTTTGTTTCCCAGACAAGGCACTCTTTCAGAGAGAACTGTCACACATTAACTACATGGTGGGGGTGTGGGGACAGCCTCAGCCCAATAATCCCAGGACACTTCAGGATTATCCTCCAAGTCACATCCCTGGTCAGGTCCTTATATCACTGATTGCTATCCTAATTGTACTACAGCCTCTGCTAAATTCTCCAAATCCAGCTGCTTTTCCAGGGAGCCTGGGCATTTGGGCCCTGAGCCCAAAGCTCCTTAGGAAACATCAGCCCTGCAGATGTGTTTAGCTGTGCACCATGAGAGACAATCTCCCCAGCTGACAGGGCTGTCCTGCCCCTAACAGCACACAAGCTGTAGCCCAGGTCCAACTGCTCTGCCCCAGGAGAGACCTCTGCTCTCTGCCTCCAGGGGCCTTCCCAAAACATTTTTTTCCAGGCTGTCTGGTAAGTTATAAGGGGCAGTTTTAGGATTCACCATTACAGGTTCAGGATAAATTTTACAGTCTGACAATGACCAAAAGCCTGAAATTTTAGTGGGAATTAATGTCTATTGCAGACTTCCACTGGTGTAGTGTTAAGTATAGAATTGATGAGGCCTTATAAAGCATTTCAGGATGTTCAATGGACAGTTTGCCCCTGAAACACCCTCTCACATAATATATTGAATTCTCCCTGGGCCTTTAGGGGAAAGAATGTGACTTTATTACACTTTTCTTTCTATGTAAATCTATAGCTGATTTCATCATCTATCATTTAGAATACTCTTATTATCTTTAAAAACCTGTCTGAATATGACGTGATTTATTTACAACTTTCGGTGTGGGATTATATTTGAAGGATGGAAAATTCCTTATGTTCCTCTCATAAAATAGGTGGTGCTCAATCTCTCTTCCTTTTTTAACTGCTGACCATCCCCAGGGCAAAGGGAGGTAGGTGTGAGAGAGAAGCCTGTCAGAACCAGTTCAGGAGCAGCACACCTCCAGCTCTGTCAGAGCCCTTTATCACCTTGGGATCAAACACCTTGCTGCTGTACACAGCTGTGTTACCTTTGCATAACTCGTGGGTGAGTGCAGTAACTTCCCCTCTCACTTGGAAAGAGGAGTGTGAAATCAAATGGCACATGCTGGGTGATAAGCTACAGCAGAACTGGTCCAAAGGGACTACTTTTTCTGGAAGTACCCTGGGATGCTTGAGGTGTTGGGCATCACTTGTGGAGTCACCCCTTGGTATGCATCATATTTAGGCTGCTTGAAGTAATCATTGGTACATTCAGCCATTTGAACCAGTAAGGGAGGCAAAATTTACAAAGCTCTGTGTGAGAAATTTGTGGAACAGTGAGTTGCAGGGAGGTAGTTTATTATAGTTATCTTCAAAGACAAGTTGTATTTGTCTAGCTAGGAGAAAAATCCTGTAACTAGGTAGGAAAAAATTGTCATGAAGAAAATTAAGGAAATAACAGTTCTTAAGTCAACCTGACATTTGTTCTTTGCTGGAGAAAAATATCTGAAAGAAACTTGGCCTTCAGAGCCGTAGGAAAATGGACTATTGGAGTAATCTGCAGATGAACTTGTTATCTGCTGTTCTGGTTAATGATACACAACTGCTAATGCCACATGCACAGGACAACAAAAGAGCCATCTTAGCCAAGTAAAGAGAGATTAAATTGGCCCATCCTACACTCCTACTCATTAAATTGTTAAATATTTAGCAGTTTGTTTGGGTGTCATAAAAGGGGAGAACATTAGTCTGAGGACACGTAATTATTAGTTTTGAGCTGTTCTTTAGTGTCCTGCAGTTCCAGCACAAAGAACTTAAATTGTTAAAAATGTAAATGGGTTATTACTAAAATTTCAATGTGTGTTGTTGATATTATGAAATAAACACATTCAAAGCAGTCTGGAAATTGTTATTATTTCTATTTAGACCCTACAAACAGCCATATTGACAATCACTTCAGTGCTTGTGCTGCCAATACCTGCTTTAGAAATCTTCTCCTAACTAATCAAGGTAAGGCAAATGTACCTTTCCATTCCTCAGAAGTTAACTGAAAGCCAGCATGGAAGCTTGTAATGGATAACTCTTGGTTGCAGGATATAATTTTCTGGCATTTGGTTAGAGAGGAGAGGAAAAGCAAGGTTTGCTGGAGAGCAAGAAAAGCTGTCCAGGCAGCACAGTGTTACTCACCTTTAAAGAACCTTCTCACAGCGTGACTCGGGCAGTGAAGGGTGATGCCCCTCAGTGTCCCCCACTTACACACTGGTGGACATGAAGCATCTCCTGCAGCACCAAGGTGCCAGGAGGTCAGTGTGGTGGCCTAATCCCTGCAGCATGGTCAGAGCTGGCACAAGTTGGGTTTGTGCTGGTGACCAGGAAAAGCCCTGAATTTTTTAGCAGTGAGAAGGAGGGGGACTTCCTGTGCAACTTCATCCTCCTCTGTTTTTCTTATGCAGAAAAGAGTTGCTGATTTTGGACTCCTTTGGTTATTTAATAACAAATTTACCCCTTTAATCAGAATGCTTCATCTCTCATTATATTTAGTTTCTACTGCAAGAATTCCATGCACATAAGTTATTTGATTCCAATTTTAAAACTGATTTTCTTCAGTCCAGAGCATTGTCCCCTATAGCTGGCATCACACCAGTTGGTGTCCTTGAAAATGGTCTGGTGTGAAAGTGCAAGATTACTTGGCAGTATTAAAAAACAAAACAAAACAAAACAAAACACTTTTGCTTGGGTTTTTTTGGACTACATTCAGATCTGGTATAAAGATGGAAAACCAGATATTGGGGTATCCACACTTACTTCATGCATAAATTTAGACCAATGGCTCAAGATTTTTATTATTATCTTTTTCTTTTCAATAATAATGCAGCCTCCTTGAAGTCAGAGATTTTCACACTCTGCTGTTCTAAACATTCTTGCCTAAAACCTGCTTTTTTTCTTTTCTTAGCATTTATCAGTTATTTCACCACTACAGGTGAACAATTTGCTGAGGTTTTCCTACATCCACCTGATTGGATGGGGTGAGTGGAGGGAGCAGCAAGGAAATGTGTCAAATTAATTCAAGGTCACAAGTTTGCAAAAAAACCAAGGATACAAGAACATTTTTTTATGTTCCTCCTTCCCAAAAGTGATTCACCTTTCTTAAAATCCATTTGCTTTTCAGTAAAATAAAAAAAAAAATTAAACAAATTTTTAAGGTATTAGCAATAAAAAAATTCATCAGATGCATTATTTTTAAAAGCTCACTGACTTGCTTCCTTAGGAATATCTTGAGAATGTGAAAGAAAAGAACTGGTCTGTATTAGGGGGGTGTGTGGAGATTCTCTAGACTGAAACTAAGAGCTCACTCTCTAACAGTGCATGAATGCATATTGTTATGACCCCAATTTCCAACCATTATTCCCCACAGGTATTACATATCTGAAAATACAACTGAGGTATAAAAGCTCACTCTAAACTCCTGCATCAAAAGCCCACTGCTTTTTAAGTGGCTGGAGCACAGCATTAAGTTCGAGTTCCTTGGGTTGGACTGTAATCATCCCACTGTCTCCTTGACAACACGAGGAACATCAAGCAAGTCAGAAAAGGAGAGCCACAGTGGCAAAGGTTGCAGTCCTTATAAAAGGCATTTTAAAGACTTAGATCTGCCCAGAGAAGACATGTCAACTCATGCTTGACTCTTATAATCAGCTGACTTCAGGGGCATTGTTTCCTAATTTCTTTTTTTGTGGGATGGAGACCATGTACAAGTAACATGATCAACCCATATGTCTGCAGTAGCAAAAGAAGAAAGATGTGTTTTTACATTGCTACTGCAGGATTAAGAAATACTTATGAGTAATTAGAGGTAGTGAGAAAGTAATAGATTTGTTAGAGACTTTAATATAATTTTTTATGCTTCCTGGGTACTTTTATTTCTAAGACTGTTCTTTTTCTAAACAAAGTTTGTCCTCAGATGGTGAAAATCTTTGTGTAATGCCCACTGGGGAGATTGAATATTAGGGAAAGTTTCTTCACTGAAAGGGTTTCCGAGCACTGGAACAGGCTGCCCAGGGAAGTGGTGGAGTCACCATCCCTGGAGGTATTTAAAAGCCCTGTAGATGTGGCACTTAGGGACATGGTTTAGAGCAGTTGGGCTCAGTCTTAAAGATCTTTCCCTAAATGGTTCTGTGTATCGTAATTCAGGATGAATCAGGACTGGTAAAGAGATATAGAGGCTGCAAAAATCTCTTAAATTGTCTACTTACCATGTAAGTGAAATGGTTTGCAGGTACAGGAGGCTGTAGTTGTGGGCATGTCAGAGAATCATACATAGCTGGAGACATATCAAGGAATCCCAAAGAGGAGACTTGCATATTTGGGGCTGCAGAAAGGGATATTGCCAAAATAGGGGGAAAAGTGGGAAAAATAAAAATTGTAGTAAAGAACCTTTATTCTCAAACAATAAATGTATCGTAAAAGAGTATTCTTAGTTTTAGGTACTCTACCCATTTCATGGGCATAACAAGAATATTACAGCTGCTTTAATTTTACCAACTCAGATTTTTAAAAAGGAGGAAAGAATGAGTCACCCACAGTATATGGAATTAAGCCTATATCAGCATTAAGACTAAGTGTCCTTCAACTAGGAAAGGCTCTAAGTCTGTCTGACACACAGAGGCATTTACAATTTTTCAGATCTTTAATCTGGAAATGTGCAGTGTGATTTGAATCAATTCAAAATGTCTGGAGTGTGTTAATTTTTGTGGAAGATGATATCCCAACTCCCACTTCTGAATCAAACTTTAAAAAGACTGAAAAACTAGCACTTCAATCCCAAAACAGGCCAGAAGATTAAGACAGAAAGTCATGAAATCTTGCCATCAGAAAGGGGAAAATTGCAAATGTTGATGATCAGTCATTCTGCAGAGGCAACCAGAGCATCTGGTACAGGGAGTTTCTCATCAGTGCTTCCTGCCCTTTGAACCTTCTTGGATACAGCAAAAAGAGGGGTCTGCTCCCCTTTCCCATGTGGGAGCCTCCTGAAGGAGTACAGAGCCTTGTCCCAGCTAAAGGAAGGAGGTTTCATCCCTTTTTCTTATTTTGCCTGCCTGTTTGCTATAACTGAGTAATGCAGAGTGTGTGTGGTGGTTTGTGGTCTTCTGTTTCAGCTGACTACAGCAAGGGTCTATGTTTCCATGTTTTGAAACCAACACAAGGCACTCAAACCTTGCTGGCTGTCCTTGTGAGCATTTGATGAATAACTTCTAGCTCTGTTCTCTGAATTTGAGAAAAGTAGGTAGCACTGTTTCACCTTCCTTCTTGGGGGGCACCAGGAGTAATTTATCTCTTTAAGTATCTGTTCCTGTAGAAGTACAATCCTGCACAAATATTTTTGTCCATGGCACTGGAAAATGCACACAAACTTTCAGAAAAACATAGTCCAGAAAAGGAAGCAAGGCATGGCATTGTGTTCTTTAATGACAACAGAAGCTGTTTGGGCAATTAGGCTGGGGAATATTCCTGTGTAACTTCTATGGGATTTCGCTTTCATCAGCAAAAAATAATAATTTCCATTTGAGCTTTTGGGTTATTGTGCTGCATGATTCTGCACATGGTGATGACTGCTTAATGAAAAGCTGATTTCATAATACAGGGCAGTTCACCCAGTAGCTGCCCTTGCCCTCGTGTATCTGCCCATGACTGTTCAGCTTTGAGTCACACACTGCAAATTCCAGTTTAAGATGTCAGAGCTGGTGCTGGCCACTAAGGAAAGGCAATGTTCTTTGTCTTGCTGCATCAGCTCCAAAATTTCTGCTGCTATTTGGGAGGAAGACAGAGAAAAAACTCTAAATACAACATAGAGTATTGTAGATGCAATATTCTATGTACAAAATTCTACCAAACATCTATTTAAAAAAAAAAAAGACTACAAAAATTCCATATGCAGCATAAAATATTGTATATAAATATAGAGAAAAGCTCTGCATAGATTATTGTATATAGAGCTCAGCCCTAAGCCAGCAGGCAGTAAAATTATCTAGAGCTAAACTTCAGCTAGTGTAAATTCATATAAGTCCCCTGATACCCCTGATGTCCTTAGCATAACTGTGTGATTCATGCCAACAGAGCACCTGAATTTTTTTCCTTTTAATACTTTTGAAAATCAGAAGCTGTCTCTAGATCCAGAGCATTGTCACAAAGAACTAACATCAGGAGCTGTCAGGTCATGTATGTCTAGCAAAATGTCTGGTGAAATGTTAGCTCTCCAGCCCTGACATACACTGCAGCTGTAGCTTTAGAATAAAAATTTTCAGAGCAGAATATGTTAACAGTTGTCTCATTCTCAGTTTAAAGTTAGTGTAGCTCCATTATTTCTCTGCTTCACCTGTGACAAACCAGAGTAACAGAGCAGTAGATGCTCTTTCACAAGGGACTGACTGACTGATAAACCAATGTTCGTATTCTATACCTGCCATTCAAGTGGAAATTGTATTTCCATTTAGAAGTCTCTTATTTTGTTATAGTGCAATAAATGTGTTTTCAGTAGTTGTGATCCCCAGTCTCTGTCTTTCACTTCCAGTGTGTTTTCCTTGGTGACATTTTTTCTTGTCAGGGAAAGGTCGTGACATTTCAAGGTGTTCACTTCCTGAAGCGTGGCTCCTTGAGGTAATGAGGTTCAGCTGATCTGCCAGTAAAAATCTGCCACAGTGAAAACAAGCCCAGCCAAGGCAGAGCTCAGAGCATCAATGCATGGTGGCTGCTGATGCAGCTGATGGCTCTGAATTATTACAAGACTGCCCAGAAAGGACAAAACCCCCAGGATTATGTGTCACTGAGTGCTGTTACTATTTGAAGCTCTGTTTTCAGGCATCCCATTAATTTGCACAGTGATTCAAGCTCAGGCAAACTTTGTTTTGTTTAAACCTTAAACAATGCTAACTTTAAATGTCAAAAATTGTTGTAAAGCAATTTTGGTTCCTTAAGAAGTATAAATAGATTTCATACTGCATATGTTAGTTTGATGTTTCCTGACTGAAATTCTTAGGCCTTTTTATGGTGGTTGTTACTTAGGAGAGCAACACTGAGGACTTTAATCTCAAAGGGAAGTCCTTTTAATGCTGGCATCTCCAGAATGTAAATCAAAAGTAGATTGAAAATGGCTGAAAAAGTTGGCTGTTTTCTGCCCCAATTTTCTTATTGCAGAAAAATGGCATACAGTTTTCATTTTGATTTAACAGTGCTTTGTATTCTCTTTTCACCTGGGAAGAATTGCATTACATTATTCTACAAAAACATGCTCAGCCCAGGGTGAGTCTGAAAATAACCTTTACATGCCCCCTTTGTGCCAAAGCATGCAGAAATGATAAACTGTCTTTTGGACAGAGAAGTGTGCTCCTTTTAACCCCTACACAACCTCCTTTCTAGTAATATTTGTTAAATAATCCTTTCTGATAATTTCATTGCATCTCCTCAAGAAAAGACACAATTTGACCTAGTATGTATTTTGCCTATTATGCACTACTATGTATTGCAACCTTCTTCCATTTTAGGAGCTGTGCTTTAGGCTGATGATTTTTCTATTCATAAATTGCTGTCAGGTTTCAGCCCATTTGAAAAAAAAATCTGTATTTTTAAGCACAAACTTCTTGAATCGATTTATTATTTTTTATTGGAGCTCCCAACTTCAGTTTTATTGGAGTTGTTCTGTCATCCTTGTTTTCTGCAAAGTTTATTGATCATTTTCACCAACAGAAACAAATAATTGGTTTTTAAGAATATCATGTCATCAGTAAAACTGGAGGTTTTTCATAGATTATTTAAATATTTAAGGAGTACTTTTGTCTGGGAAGGCAGCAGTATGAAATCAGAATTAAAAGAATTTAGGAAGGAAAATCTCATCTGTGCAGACTGATTTTTTCCTGAAGAATAGGAGTGTCATGTTTAATGACATGTCCTTAATGACAATTAAAACAAGTTTTTCCAAAATTTCTAAGTGTATTTATAAAAAAAACCCAAAACCATGTCTTTCTTCTGGCATTAGCCTTTTTTTAACTTATTACAATATACTAAAATATTAAGTTACCATCCTTTTTATAGCCCTTCATGATAAGAATATGAAATAATGACCCTACTCACTCCAGGGCTGTCATTTGAGATGGAGAGTGCAAGAGTGGTGCAGATAGTTGGGTTTTATTTGCTGTTATGGGGAGATCTGCCACTCATAAGAGTAGTAATAACCTGTATTATTCATCATTTGCAAATGTTTCTTCCTGCTAAGTAGCATTTTATATCTTATATTCCATTTTTCCTGGAAGTAACTGTGTGACCCATCATGTACTATGAGCAGACAGATTTATGACGAGAGGATTTTCAACAAAATCTGGAAGGACTGGGCAAGGATGCTGAACTGATCATCAGTGATATATTTGATCAATTTGCACAGAAAACTATTCCATTTTTAGGATAATAAAGAATATGTTGTGCATAAAACGTTTTAGTAATTCCTAAGGGGCAGTTTAATATTGTAAAACTGTTGAAAAGTTCACGTGTCTGATCATGGTGTCTCAGATTAGACAGGTAAGACACCTCACAAACTCCTTCTTGTGATACTTAATTTTCAAGACATTTCCATATGGGCTTCTGACTGCAGTGCAGTGGATCTTAAGAGAAGTGAATAGAAGAATTTGCTTTCCTAAATCAACTTTGCATAGAAAACTGTGTTAGCTATTAAACTTCAGAGTTGAAACTAGCAAGATCATAGACTCCTAAAAACCTAAAACTAAGAAAAGAGAAATTTCTTGAGTTTTGAGGGCTAACACTCTACTGGTGGGTTTTGGCATTCTTCAGCATTCAGTGGTTAGTAGAATAATAAAAAAAGAATAGTTGCAGTCTCTGTACAGAAATAATATCCTGTACAGTATGGTGCCCTGCTGATTAACCCACAGTAAGAGCAGTTTTGTGGTGCTGGGGTAAAAATGAAGGGATTGGTAGAATTGGGGGTTTGTTTACGATTATTTTGACATAACAAAATCTATGAATTATTCTTCAATTTTCTGCTCTCTTAATAAATACGATTTTTAAGCAAATCTGACATGAGCCAAGTGCTCTGGTCTTAGGAAGACAGTGAGCAGATAAACAGGACAAACAGCAGACCACTGGGATCCCATTGCTTAACAGTTTGGGCAGAGCACCTCTGGATGATTCAGACTGGAAAATACTCAGAGGATTTTAGCCCATTCTTCCAAATTATTTCCTCATGGTCTTTTCCTTCAGACTTTCAAGCAAGTGCTTACATATTGCATCCATGCAAAGAATTTTCCTGCAGTTGACATTAGTTGTACCTCACTAGGAAGCTGGGAGGAAACTTTGGGTGAAATACCAGAGTTTAGACAGTGTACCAAATTCAGCCCTAGATTATGTATTTTTTTTCTGAAGCAGATGACAATTCAAAATTTTTGGAAGAAGTTATGAACTTTATAAACCAAATTTTTTGCTGGATTTATGTGCATATTGTGAAAAAAATTACCCAAAACCATTGTGGGGTCATGATACAAGTTTGTCTCTCATTATAAGAGAAAAGACACCATTGTAAAAACAACTCATCTCACAGGGGTGTGGAAGAGAAAATTACATTTTCTAAGTGTCATTACTCATCTACCTTCACTCCTTTATTTTCTTGCTTAAAGTCTTTTCAGTTAATAAAACCTGTAGATTCTGAAACAATATTGAGGAGAGAAAAGTTAGATGAGAGTATCTTGAAGATTAGCCTTTTAAAAAAAATTTATGTGACCATACTTCTTACATAGTGATTATAGTAGATAATTGCCTTTGAAAAGAATTTTTTTTGACAATCATCAGGACTTCATAAAACAATAATCTCTTCTGTTTCCAGTACCATGTTTGTATAGAATAAATGGTGAATGCTGGTGGAAAATACGGAAAATGGTGTGAGTTTGGTGGAGAAAGATTTATCATCTGTGACCTGTTCCACTTCTAAAACAAATGCAAGTCCATAAAAATGATACATTTCTTCTGGGTATTCACAGATAGCCACCATATTGGAAAGATTATCATGTTTTTCCTGAACTTAGTCATTGGTGGAGCAAATTTTCTTTAGTCATTAAAGGGTTCAACCATCTCTCTTCTACACAAGGAATTTTTTATGCAAAACATTCTGTAACTTTTGAAGAGAGCCCTGAACACTTGCTTCAATCAATCCCATCACTATTCCCTAGAGGAGTCTCTCTTAGCACAGGGGCTGGGTTTTTGTCCTCATTTCCAGTAGTTCAGGCAAGATCTAATTCATTGGAGGGTCATTTCTGTTTTACTTATTCATAAAGGAAGAGCCGAAGCATCATCTTAGATAAAATAAAAACAGAATTTTTGGAGAAAATACAGGGTCTATCACGTCCTATATGACTTGGGTTTTATTGTTTGTTTTCTATTTGTAGGGAGACATCCCTAAAGATTACTACTGAGTGATTATCTCTTTATGTTAGGTCAACACTGTAATAAAAGCCCATTTAGAGATGCTTATTCTTGAACTGAGACTCCAGTGACTTTTCTTTATGGATCTTTTTCTGTTCTGACACAAACTTTCTATTCATTATTAGTAATAAAAGCAGAGAATACCTTGAAGGAGCACAATATCTGAGCAGCCATTAATTATTGAGATTTGCCTACACAAAATTCAGTTCCCTGGAACATAAACAAGTAAGAATAAAATCCATGTACGCAGCTTGTCTGTTGTACAGAAGGATTATCAAGTTATTAATTGCATGCAACTTGCCCATTGTACAGAAGGATTACCAAGTTATTAATTGCATGCAACTTGCCCATTGTACAGAAGGATTATCAAGTTATTAATTGCATGCAACTTGCCCATTGTACAGAAGGATTATCAAGTTATTAATTGCATGCAACTTGCCCATTGTACAGAAGGATTAACAAGTTATTAGTGAAGCTGTGAGAAACATCTGCGTGCTTGCCCGCAGATGCGTGAGCCATTTCAAGCACTCTCCAGTAAATTTGGAACACACTGATGAAGAAGATGCAGTGTGGATAAAAGCACTCCCAGTGCTTGCATTCAGATGTAGGAGGAATGATTTCTCAAAATTTTTATTAAATTAAAGTAGTAGAAAAACCAGAAGGCATTGAGCCCTTCACAGGCTGCGTGTGTGTGTACGCAGCGAGGGATTCAGTGACGTACCTCCTGACCCTGCCTTTGCAGAGACAGAGAAGATCATGGTTTCACATACTCAGCTCTTTGATTTCCTTTCCACTAGCCATAATTAACATTTATTCAAGCAAAATTAGGAAGAACATAAATATTTCAAAGAAGCTAATTACAGCATCCAAAACATCCTCCAAGCTATTCGTTTAATGAGGATGTGTTTTGTTCCTGCAATAGTGTAACATTAATTTCATCAAGCAATTAAACAAAACAAAACCAGATACAATAGAGAAAGATGTATTTTTTCTCCTGTTTACAAGAATGCTTACTTGAATTTCAGTGAGTTCCTTGCATTAGGGTTACTGTCATAAACCATGCAAGCTTCCTATAAACTCAGATTCAAGCTTGGAGAACTTGCTCTGTCAAAATTTGCACCAATTTCAGTAGAAATATTATCTTGGTATAACATATAGTCTCAGCTGAGTGCAAATGTACATTTTTCTTAGAAGCTACATTGTTTTTTCTAGTATATTACACGGAGGATTACAACTACACCCAAATCAGTTTGCCTTTCCCATGTATCAGGAAATGCAAAACTCCACAGATCCTTTTAGTATAAAGGCATAGTCTAAAATGAAATGGAGTTCCTACTGGGTTGGAAGTACTTGAGGAGCATAGTCTGTTAGGATTCAGACAGTGTAATTCATGGCACAAATAGGATTGAATGTGTAATGGCTACTGCTTTTGCCCATTAGCAGGAATCTGCTGAAAACAAAAGTCCCATTTCTGATGAAGGGTTACCAAGCAATAAAAATCCAAACAAGAGGGAAATATTAGATTTTTTTTAATGGTAGATGGAAGACCAGAAGTTTTCTACCTGGAATTTTTTTCTCATCATCTTTAAAATTTCCTAATATGTTTTTGTGCGTTCCTAAAATGTCCTAATATGTTTTTGTGTTCCTAATATGTTATGTGGGTTCAGTAAAATTTTTCAGTTTGCAGTATTAAAACACACTGTGCAAAATTGCAACTTCTGGGCTAATCAGAACACTATCACCTGAAACTGAAGTTTAATTCAAGATGTATCTTTTTTTCAGTATTCTTAAAACACACCACATCATTCAACAGGTGCAGAATATTTACAGGTATCCTGTGCTCAAATTTTAATAGACTGTAATTTATTTTATTTCACAATCTATTAAATATTTAACAAGACTGTAATAATTAAAATGCATAACAAATTAAATCTTTCCTTAGGATAAAGCTTGGGGCACTGATTCATGCAGTTGAATCTAGATAGATTAGGGAGATACCTTTCAGCACTGATGACTCCCCATTTATGATAATTTCTTTAAATAAATATGTTCTGCTTTTATTAACAAAAACCAGAACTAAATGCTCCTCCATTAAGACTGTTTTCTTTTAATTAGGTAGATAGAAATACAATCATACATACAAAATACAGGCTTCTTCAGTTTATGTACTGGTCTGATAACTGGCTCTCCATTGACCTGAGGATTAGCTCTGTCCCCAGACATATAAAGGAAAGCTTTGCTACTGAATCTGATAGAGAAGATGCTTCTGTTACTAATAGAATTTTATAGCATTTTAGCATGCTGCTTGGCAAAGCTTTCTCAATTTTGATGGCCTATCAGAGTCCAGGGTGGTAGAGCCCACTTTGTTTCACATACGACTGACCAGAGCAGACATCAACACTATGGCTCTAAACCAAAGTTTTGGTTTGATTCACAGTAACAGCCACTGCTCTTGTCAGGCAGATTTACTCCACCACGTACTGTTTAGCCCCCAGTCAAAACACACTGAAATGGTAAAAAAGAACTGCAAATGGTTTTGGAAAATGACAATCTCTACTATTGCACCACTGTCTCATTGCTGGGCTGTGATGTGCTAATTTCCTTTGGTAGAAAAAAAGCAACCAAGCGAAAAAATAGGAGTGAATGGGGAAAAAAAGGGGGAAACAAATGATAAAGATAGACTCTAAATTGGGATCTGCTGCCCTGAAACCACCTCTGTAGCATTGGAGCAGCAGGACCTCAGCTGCGCGGGAGCTTCCTGGAGCAAATGGTAAGAAAGCAGAGACAGTCAGACATTCTTCAAAGTCAGAGCTTGCTGCTGGGCTCGGCGTGAGGAGCAGGTNNNNCCAGCCACCGACGGTTTCTCCCACACGCAAGCTCCACGAGATTTACTTCCACGTTCGGCTAGCTGGGGGCAAATCAGCCAGTGGCTCCGATTTACCCACTTCAAATCACGCCTTTTCTCCCCCGTGCACCGGGCTGGGACGGTGTCTGACACCGCCTTTGCTCCCGCCGCTCCATCACTCGAACANAGCTTTGCTACTGAATCTGATAGAGAAGATGCTTCTGTTACTAATAGAATTTTATAGCATTTTAGCATGCTGCTTGGCAAAGCTTTCTCAATTTTGATGGCCTATCAGAGTCCAGGGTGGTAGAGCCCACTTTGTTTCACATACGACTGACCAGAGCAGACATCAACACTATGGCTCTAAACCAAAGTTTTGGTTTGATTCACAGTAACAGCCACTGCTCTTGTCAGGCAGATTTACTCCACCATGTACTGTGGTGTCAAAACACACTGAAATGGTAAAAAAGAACTACAAATGGTTTTGGAAAATGACAATCTCTACTATTGCACCACTGTCTCATTGCTGGGCTGTGATGTGCTAATTTCCTTTGGTAGAAAAAAAGCAACCAAGCGAAAAAATAGGAGTGAATGGGGAAAAAAAGGGGGAAACAAATGATAAAGATAGACTCTAAATTGGGATCTGCTGCCCTGAAACCACCTCTGTAGCATTGGAGCAGCAGGACCTCAGCTGCGCGGGAGCTTCCTGGAGCAAATGGTAAGAAAGCAGAGACAGTCAGACATTCTTCAAAGTCAGAGCTTGCTGCTGGGCTCGGCGTGAGGAGCAGGTCAGCACCAGCCTGAGCATCTTGCTCACTGTCGGCAGTGGCGACCAGCGTTTGTTGGATGTGTCAGCAGGAGGCACTGGCAGACTGGGGTGGCCGCTCTGGTAAGCCAGACCTCTGTGCCTCAGGAATTGTTGGACTACACTGCCCGAGTGCCTTAACAAATTCGGAGTCTGTGTACTTTTAATTGGCATATAATGTAGTTTCTTTCATTACCTACAGGCAAAAATAATATCTGGGTCCAAGGTCTGTTGTGTTACAAGAAAAAACTTTGCTAAGCACAGTATTAGGATTTTAATCGCTACATATTGCCCTATGGCTGAGTTCTGTTCCGTGGTGAGGCATTGTTTGTGTATATAAGGCATAGGAAAAGTCGGGAGACAGTCACAGCCCTGGAGCTGGGGAGTCTTCAGAAAATTCCGTGACCAGTCGGGGGTGCCAAGGCAGAGGGGCGCGCACCCCCCGAGCCCCGCGTCCCCCGAGCCCCGCGT
>VZRX01014360.1:131320-154730 GCA_013398075.1 Notiomystis cincta
AGCAAGAAGCAGTACCTCCCCCGCCAGCCGCCGCGGCTCCTGCAGGGCTCCGGGGGATTAAAACATGGAATTGTTTTAAGGAGGGGTTTTAATAACGGGCCTGGAGCCCGGCCAGCGCCTCGCCTCCGTGCCAAGCAGGGGCACCCGCCGCCCCACGCGGGTTCCAGCGCCGGGGCGGAGCGGGGTGAGTGAGTCACAGCCGCCGGCCCCCGGGGAGCGGGGCAGCCCTCCCGAGCCGGGCTGGGCTCGGCCACGTGTCGGGGGATTTAAAAACTTGGGGCAGGGAGCGAGGACGTGCCCAGCAGAGCGGCAGCTCCGCGGACATGGGACCCCTCTGCCACCACCCGGCGCCCGCGGCCAGCCCCCAGCGCAGCCTGCGCAAGGCGGCAGACGGCGCGGCGCCGCCCGCCTCCCCGCTCCTCCTGCTGCTCTTCGTGCTCCTCGCTTCCTCCGTCCCTGCTTGCAAAGGTGAGACCGTCCCGCTCGCATCGCCTGCTGGCCGCCAGCCCCGCACGCTGCCACGGAGGCAGCAGCAGCGGCGCGGCCTCGGGGACTGGCCGGGGGCTTCCTCCCGCATCCCGGCAGGATCGCTCTGCCCGTCCCGGCAAAACACTCCAGCAACTTGGGGGAGAAGCTTTTGTTAAAAGATGTTTAAGTATCATTTAGTCTGATTTACAAAAGGTAAGGAGAGACGTGAAACAGCATGTATCACAAAGTTGCAGGACAAATTAGGACCCTCGGACAGTCGGTCCAACCGGTAGCAGTATTTTTCAGGTGAGGAATCCTGAGAGTTGCTGTTTTTGTAACAGGAGGCTCTTGTGAAACATCTAGTAGATTGTTTAATAAACCATACTCTCTTTTCTCCTCTATTTTCCCACCACAGATAGATTAGCTGCTTACACCTTGTAAAGCAGCATTACAAAAAGCTGTGCGAGGACTATTTCTCTTTTGTTTGTACTATATTTGTGTGATTTGCTTTAGTTGTGAGTTTTTGTTCTGCTTTGCTCCAGATTTTTCATATCAATAACCAAAGAAATCTAATTGCAGCATACTTAATATGATGTTAAAAATAAGTTCTGAAGGTGTGGAAGAGGGGAGGGAAAGAAGAGGAGCACAATGAAGGGCAATGGCACGCAGTATTTCATCACTGTTCGTATACAAGTGATTGCCAGGAGCTTGTTTAGGGATGCAGTAGAGGGACGAGAAGATGTAAGAACTGAGTCCCAGGCTGTGCATCTCCCTTGAAAGAAGCTGAATTTCTTAAAGGTGGCAGAATTGAAGGATAGGAGAGCAAATGGTTTGTGGACAACGTTGATTTTGTAGATTTCCTCCTCCATGTTCCCTTTGAATAGGACTCTTTTCTTAAACAGCACATGCTTCTTTGTTTCTCTCTCTCTCTCTCTTTCTCTCTCTCTCTCTCTCTCTTTTCTCTCTCTTCTGTCTCCTCTCCCTCCTCTCTCTCCTCTCTCTCTCTCTCCTATCTCTGTCTTTCCTTTTTTACCCCATTCCACCTATGGTTATTTTGTGTATATTACAAAATAACTTCATATTTCACTGTGTGAGCTGTTGTGCAAATGGATGAAGTCCTGTAGGTACTGCAGCCCTGCTCTGGATGGGGTGATGGAGGAACACAGTCCTAGGTGCACAAAACAGATGGGATTGCACATGAAATAAAGATTTTTGAGCACGTGGAGAAGGGTAAAGGAAAGTGAGGAATGAGTTAAATAATTTATCTTCTCTGTACAAAAATTTATGCTACCGGCCAAAAAAAAAAGGAGAAAGTTATAATATTCAGGCTTTCTTGCTTGTTGCCCTAAGGTTTACTAATTAATGCTAATGAATTTCCTTAGCTCTCCCTGAAAAGCCTTGGGAACCAGGCAATGGCAGGAGCAGTGTTCAGAGATAGGCAGGCAATGCTTTGATAGGGAGGCTGTGGTAATTTGAAGTGTTGCCCCATTCCACTCTTTGCAACCAGGATACCAGTCCCAGGTAGTACTCCAGTTTGAATACACTAAATTAAGAGCAGAAGACAAAGTAAGATAACTGTAGCACCTTTAATTTATTTGGCATTTTTCCTTGAAATGAAACAAATCAATTTCCTTATTATGTGAACAACTCAGAGATTTTTTAAAATCTCTTCTGTATAGTGTGAAATAAGAGCCCCTCTAATTCTTTTTTGGGGCAAAGCAAGGATCCATAATAATTAGTCACCTCAAGTCTGTGCCAGTACAAAAATGTGGGTTTGAAATCCATTCCTTACTGCCTGGAGCTAACTACTGCTGTGATTATTGTTATTGGGGGTAAATGTAAAACAAATAACATGATGGGCATTTATACTCTGCTCACTGGACATTCTAGCTAGGTCTACTTTCACCTCTCTTTTGTTTCATTTGGTTCAATTCTTTAAAAAGTGTGACCCCATGTAATTTTAGACTGCCTGGGAGGGTATAAAATCTATAAAATGGAGATCTTTAAGAACAGTGTATGAACTGGTTAAGTGTGTCTCATGGGCAGCAGCTGTGGGCAGAGGGATAAATTAGATGACTCTGTGGGGTTTCCTGCAGTGCTGGGCACAGAGAGATAAAGCATCACCCTCTCCAGCACCAGTTTTCCTCCCATGGGAGTTACAGCACTTCCCCCACTGGTACCATTGAGTGGTGTCTGTACTCACAATTCAGCTCATTTCTGGTATTTGCAGAGGCTCTAACAATACACTGCTATCAGAAATCACTGCCAGGTAAAAGAGTAATGTGGGAAGAGGGATATTCTGGACATTGCGTTGGAAGGGACCCTGGGACAGTGAATTTCTGCAGCCTGGGTGGGAAGAGATAGAGAAAGGAGCTACCCCAAGTTAAGCACAGCTTCACTACATCATCAGGCCATTGATAACACATTTAATCTACTGAGGGACCAAGCTTTTCCACATTACATATGCAAGACAGAGGAAACAAATCCAGTCACACATGTACTGTCTATCAGCTCCTCAAAACACCATGTTCATACTGTGGGAACTATCTATATGCAATTGTACATTACACAGTGCATGTTCAGTTCTGCAGTTGTAGCACACAAGAAGGCAAGAAGCAGAGTCCAGATCCTCAACTCTCAAAGTGTGCACTGGAGGTGAGCAGAGTTCTCAGAGAACTCGAGGTTGTAGGCACTGGAATTTGATTTTCTGAGCAGGTCTCAGTGAGACCTGAGTAACTTCCACACTGTTTATTGCCAAGACATGTGAGTGCCCATATCTGCTGTGAACTTGTGAGGAAGCCTCCTGCTGTGCTGCTGAAATAGAGCAGGCAAAAACTACTGGGCAAACCCAGAGCACAATCCGGGGTCACAGACTTCTGTGGGCCAGGCAGCTCCTGGACTTTGCAGTTAATGGCTGTGCTAGGTGTGTCTGACATGGGACAGTGACACAAATGACCTGTGCTGTACAGCATTGCTAAGCATGGTTTGTGCTTCCAGGTGCACCAATGCCATCCCAAGCACTCGAATCAGAGGAAGATTTGCAGCTGTTGAAAGAGGTGAGCATCATCTGCCCTGTGGTATCCTCCCATTTCTTCTGTGCCCATCATTGCTAGTCTCACCTCAGTCTCCAGCATTTCTTTTGCACAGAGTTCAGATGTGTTTTCTTCCAGTATGTCTTCCTGTATGTCTCCTATCCTGACATTAGCAAAGAGGTGAAATATCTAATTTTCCAGATATTCTGAACAGTTGCTTCAGGAGGATGTTGGGACTGAGTGTTGAGATGTCATTCTGAGAAGAGATTGTCTTGTCTCACTGGAGAGCTATGTTTGATAAGAGTCATCATTTAACTGTCAGTGACCAGGCAGTCACTGTCCCTGGAAGCATCACAGTGTCCCACCTGGTAGTTTTATAGTCTGTACATGACACTCAGGAATTGTTTCAACTCATCCACGCCTCTTGCATCCTCTGTTCTGCACACAAGGCTGGGACACCGTTCAGTCCTATCCTAGCCTCTCATTTTACTAGGTAAAGCACAGAGCAGTGCATTAATTAGCCCCTCTAACATCTGGCCACTGATTGGTATCATGACTTCCACTCTCATCTCTGAAATGAACGTTTGCTTTGACTCTGGAGTGTGACGCATGTGCTGACACAGGCTCTCCCCTGCCCTTTTGGAACAGATGGAGTGGCAGGGCACAGCATGTGGAGAGGGTTTATCCTGCAACTTGCATGCCCTGCTGTTGCTGCAACCTTCAACTATTGTGTTGACATTTAATTTAGTAGCTTTTGATAACATTGGAGAGCAAGTGACTCATCAGGGGGGCAGATGCAGAGAGTAAATTTCTTCTGATTGAGACCATTGCAGGAGACATTCTGCTTTCTGTCATCTCCCCACAGTTCATATTGGAGATGGTGACTCAAAACCTAACCTGTTTCCAGACTGGCACTTGAACAAGCCCTAGTGATATTTATTGCCCTGGAAAAAAGGGTCTTTCGGGATGAAAGATCCTCATAGGTATAAGGAGGTTTTGAAAATGAGTTATTTACATTCTGGATTTAAAAAGCTGTTTTATACATTTCTGCCTGTCTTGATAAGATTTGCTAGCTGTAAGATTTGTCTCTGTGGTGACCAGAAACCAAAACAAAGGTCCTGCTGAATTCAATGAAGAAAACGGTATGCATAAGATACTAAATTTTGTAAAATTTTGTAATAGAAGCAGTATAAAAGTTACCATTAGAGCTAGAATTATGCTGGACTGGAAAGGGTCTAAAGAAAGAGAATTAGATATATAGTTACATACCCTAAATCAACCTAATTACTCACTCATACTAGTCCACCGGGGTTTCTTAAAGAGCAAATAATATTTTTTCCCTCTTTGCTACTTTACTAGTGGATCAATCAGGAGAAACCCTGCTTTTAAATAAACTTAGTGTGTTCCAGGAATGGCTCTGAGTTTATAAATATGAACTTTGTAACTAAGTATTTTGTTTCTTTACTTGTCTCTTACTTATTTTTGTTTCTTTATGTTGTTTAACCAGCCCCAAGCAACTTTCAATCTTCTACCTTCAGGCCATATTTCTGAGACAGAAGAGAAAATTTCAGAGAAGATGCATAAAAGATAGAAACTATTAATTTTTTAAAAAAGAATTAACAGAAATTGTGGCTTTTCCTCAGCCCTTGCTTTGTCTGTGAAGGTTTTGGCTGAAAGATACAGTTGTGTTGAACACAAAGCAGTCTCTGGCTTGTTCTGCTACTGAGTTATGGTAGTTCTCTGAGTCAAATAAAGAAACACATAAAGCCCAAACACAAACAATCCCCATGAGGAAACTGCACTTTTTAAAACATAAGCTTCCAAAATTACTTCAGCATAATTTTATCTCATTCATTGCTGACTTCTTCCTCTATGCTTCCTTACTCTGAATGTAGTGAAGCTGAACTAATACATTCAAACACATGCAAGATGAAGGAAAAAGAGAATGGAGACGATGTGCTACCAACAAAATCTATTTGAAAAGGGAATTCTGTGAGCTATTAGTTTCCCCACTATGTCTACTAATGTTTTCTCATAGATTGTCTCTGGAGAAATGAATCATCTCATGCCCTGAAGTGCTCAGATAGGCATTATTTTCTTTATTTTTTTTTCCTTTAATGTTTTCATTGCTAATGAGTGCCACTTAGGGCTTTTTATCTATAATAAAATTGCAAGAACAATTGCATTGCCTGCTCTATCAAAAAACCCCCAAAAACAAACAACTATGTAACTATGTTTTTTATGTGCAGCCTGTGAACAACATGAGTGGCAAAACCTTTTTTGTCCTTTAACACTGTCAAATATTACATGGAAAAAAATAGCATAAACTGATGGTGGTCACTATTGATAGAGCTTTAACATTATTTAATAAAATTTCAAGTTGCTTTTTATCATCATTATTAAACTGTGAAACTTCAGTTGCAGTGCTGGAGACTTTTCCTCACAGAATACTCAGAGCTTTCAGCACTGGCAACATTATTTCTCTGAACTCAAATACCTTTTATTCCATTTCTTATTCCTTCTCTATTAATAACTCTACTAAAAATTAGTCAGTATTACATTATTCTTTCATCTTGAAAAAGAGATAACAGAAGGAGGATGCAATTAATACGAGGTTATGAACTGCAGGGAGAGGATGGGTAGGAATCACTTGCTCAGTACTTCTTCCAAGACAAGATTGTGACACCACTGAATGAAGACAGCTTTGAAAATGCTGGTGAAGACAAACAGCAGTGATGTTTCACACAGTGTGTAAGAAACTTCTGGCACAAATTGGCTGGTGTGCATGAGACGTGCCAGCACATATCATAATCACTCACAGGGATGCCTGTGCCATACACCTGCAGGGATGCTGTAATCCAACTGAGAGAGTTGTGTTTGAGGACTGAGCCTTGAATCCCTCTCCTTTTCTTCACAGTTCTATCTAATTCAAAGATATTGCAGGAGAGATTCAAGTTCATAGTTCATGCCCCAGGTACTTACAATCATAACTTAAAATATGACTTTGTCTGAGCAGTTTGCAGTTAGGAGTGGCATGTGGTGGGTAAGGGAATAAAGGTCACAGATACATGTGCTTGTTCAGATCAAGCATGTATAAGTTTGTTGTTGTTGTAATTTTCTTTTTAAATATGGTTAAGGCCCTTTCCCCTTTTGAATGCAAAGAATTTAATGAATGGACCTATAGGGTGCCTTACAGTAGGCAAGCTTGCCATGCCATTAGCTGCACTTACCTTTTCTGAAAATACGCATATTTCACTTGTTTTTATTACTCTGACTTCCTAAAAGGACTGTGTGAACTCTTACAGATAGATGATGCATGTTCTGCTTACCTGTCCACAGATTCTCAGCCTCAGGTGAGTCAGATAGAGGTAACTTTACTATTTTGATACTGTTTGTTATATGAAATCAAATTGGAAGTGTGATACCTGAGTTCCTCTTTTCTTTGCATTAGGTGTCCAGTACACTGGAAGAACTTTGTTTTTTGGTCATGGGATTTCTCCAGAAACCACAGGTAACACACACAAAAGACTGCTTAGCATTTTTGAAGCCTGATTTCTCACTGTGCCATTGTCTAAAATGAATTCTGAGGACCCAGTATGCAAAGTGTCATTCAGCACTGGAAGTATTTCTATCAGCTTTTGCTCTGAAATGCCAGGTGCCAGAATATAACACCTTGTAAAGGCAACAGGGATACATCAATGTTTGGAAAATAATCTCCAGGCTGGGTACAAGGTGTTAGGTGTTTTTATTACTCTAGATTATAAAAAAACTATGAATTCTCAATAGACAAAGAAATTTACTTAGGAGAGTCTGGGGATGAGCAAGGGATGTTAGATGTGTTTATGCTAAACACATCTAACTCTTCTAGGGCAGAGTAATCAATGCTCTCTACAGAGTTCAAAATGATTACATTGGTAAGCAGAGACATGTAATATGTCTGCCAAGGAAGAATGATATTTCAACCCAGTGCTGAAAGGATTATGTATGTAATCAAAGTTATCCATTGTTCTTTTTATTTTAATGAATAAAAGCCTCTCTACCAACTATTATTCCCACAGGGTTTAGATGAGAAAGACAACACC
Source organism: Notiomystis cincta (assembly GCA_013398075.1). Classification (NCBI taxonomy): domain Eukaryota; kingdom Metazoa; phylum Chordata; class Aves; order Passeriformes; family Notiomystidae; genus Notiomystis; species Notiomystis cincta. The sequence goes on from VZRX01014360.1 coordinate 138,903, forward strand.
AAAAGGGTAAGATGTCTATATATGTCCTACAATCACACTAAGAAAAGGCAAGAAAATCATAAAACTCTTGCCCTGTTTTGTAGTAAAACCCCACTTTTAATTTTTTCAAACAGTTCTTATTTCATTATTCTAAGACTCATGACTCGGGCAACTCAGACATCATGGTAAGTGGCATAGCACCTCCTTGTGAGTGAGTACATGTGTGCTTGTATACAAAACCAAGGCAATAGTCCTTTTTGCAGTAGTCTCTCCAACTGTATAGCAAGCTCAGGACTGGGAGTTGCATGTTTAAAGTACAGAAAGTGTTTTAACAATATGGGACAGGATCGTCAGTACTGCACAGGTGTGGAAAAAAAAAACCTAACAAACTCGACCAAACATTCATGGAATCCCAATTGAATCTTAATCCTGCAGTTTCTAATTTTAAGTATTAGATAAAATACTTTTCTTGGATATTGGAACATAGCACGTGCAGTGAAACAATGTGGACTTACAGGACCTGAGAACATGACCATAACTATTAGATACTCTTGAAGCATTTTTATTAATTATTAATTAAACTGTATTAACTCATTTGCACATGCTATAAATACATAGCAGGCACAATAATATTTAAGTCTCACTTGGACTTTGAGTATATTTTGAATGAAAAATATAGTTTAAACCATGGCCAAGAATTGTTTCTCTAAAAGTATCCTCATAAACCAACAAGTCAAGTACATGTGATCCATTCTTGCTTTTCAAGTGCAAACATACTCTGTTATCCATGTGCATCTATGCATCACAGGATTCTGAGAAAGTTCAGCATACTTGTATTTTCTTGTTTATTAAGAACCATTCTTGCATGCCAATGTCCATTTTTGCCTTGTTCTTTACATTTTTCCAGAAATATGTGGTGTATTTCCTAGAAAGTGATATTGCTCATATTGGGGTCAATGTTTTCATGCTACAGCTGTTTTGGAGGCTTTAATGGTAATTAAGGCACAGTGAAACGAGCTATTTCTGCTGCTGCTCCTGCTTAAAAGGTTACTGCAACCCACTGCACCTGAATACCTTTGCCACTTTCCCCAGAGATTACTGCTTTCTCCCTTCTCTTGATTTAGCTGTTCAGATGAATATTTTCTAGCCATTCTCAGAGATATTAACTTAGATGAGACCCATCATCCCTCAGCTTTATAACCTCTCTCCACTGTCTGCAAGACAGAGCCCGAGTGGACAGCTGGGATGTCCATTAACTCCTTCACTCACATCAGAATCCTACTTTCTTTAGGTATTATGATCCTATATTGCCTACCTTAGGAAGATAGCAAAAAATTGGCTACAAACAAGCAAGTTCTTTTTACCTACTGAGTACTATAACACTTTGGCAACTCTGGTTGCTCCATATATTACAATTCTCTTAATTGCATTGTTTTTGTAAGAAGTATTGTATCAAAACTGCATTATTTTTAAAATTACATTTGTGTGAGTTGAAGGCTTAAATTGCTTAATGGAACACAGGTTTTCATTCTTTGTTTCTCCCTATGGACCTCTCTCCAAATTCCCACCTGGTTGTGCTTTTCCAGGATGAGCACTTAGGCTGTACACAATGCCACTGTGCATAACTAGGCTGTCTGCAAGCTTAAAGTCTTGTTGAACACAAGGAATGTCATGATCAGAGCTTAGATAGAGTGACAAGTGCCATGGTTACAAATGTCACTTGAGAATGGATTTCTACTGTACACTGATCTCTAGCAAAAAAACCCAATTTTTTTTTTGTTGCCATTTATTTTGAAGTAAAATGAGCTTTTCAGTACAACAGAGGTCGAAGCTGCTAACTTGCATAGTAGAAAATTGTAGAAGCATTAGTAGGAATACTGTATGGGAAATATTCTCAGTACCACTCAGAGACTGATCAAAGTTTGAATAATTCCAGGAGTCTGTAAATGCTTTTGAACTTGCATTTAGTAAAGGTGAGGATACATAGCTTTTCTCTCCATCACTCTGTGTAGTGTAAATATAAATGTTGATACCTGTTTGTTGTCAAGTCAAAATGTTAAAAAAATAAGTTTCTCAGTTAATGAGTTTCTCGATCTCCAGTCCATTTTTGGTGCATGTTTAGTCCATAAGCCAGTACTTCAGAAAAAGACTTTTTTTTGCACCATAAAGGCCAAATGTCAGTGTTGCTCATGTGTGTGTGTTCGTGTCCTCTCAGTCGTCTGTCCTGCATCCTTTACTGCAACTCGTTCCTCAGCTTAATGAGAGAAGACTGAAGAGATACAAACTGGACGTACGTACACTTAAACTCTGCATGCTTATCTTCTCACACTTTGTGGTCCATTGGCTTTTCCAAAAATGCCCTTGTGGACATCTCTGCTTGTGGTTGGACTGCCCAAATCTCTGTGTCACAGAATGTGCCCCACAGAAGGGTTATCTTGCTGCTGATCTTTTTTCTTCCTCATAGTTGGGAAGAAAAACAGAACCTGCTGTACATAAACACATCCACCTCTCTCCCTGATTAGATAAAGACTTGAAAAGGTGATGGGTGAAGGAGGAAACATGCTCTATTAAATTAATTCTTTCTTCCCAATTTGGAACAACACCAGACTTTTTCATGGCTTTGATTTCTCTTGAGTTACAGTTGCCTGATAGGATAGGATCTAAGAAGGAAGACTCAAACATTTTCTTCACAAGTCAATCTAAGAGACTGAGCAAAATACCTTCTAGAGGACAGGCATTAAAATAAAACTCTAAGTAATCATACACCTCCATGAATACATATTTTTCTGCGTACATATATACATGCAGGTTTGTGAATAAACATGCTTATTTATTACGGCAGGTATTTAGTTTTTTTAACATCTCCAAACACTTTGAAGTTTAGAAGTGGGTGTTACAAAAATGACAGATTCTTAGCTTCAGCTGTTTTCTACTGTCAGACTTCTCATATGAACTCAAACAAGAACATGTAATCTTTAAGAACTGTCTGGCTGCAAGAGAAAAATGACATTAATGTAAATCACAATTTTTCACTAGTAATTGTAGTCTAGATTCCATTTATATTCTAGATGAATTTCTTAATCTTGCAACAGTTGCTCGTTTTGTTCCTGTTTTCAGTTTTGTTCACACATTGAATAGAAAAAGTAGAAAAAATTGAAATATGAATACCGTAAGACTCGAATGGCAATGTACACAAAAATTTTTATCCTTTTGAAATATAAAGAAATTATAGTAGTGAACAGATTATAAATCCAAGATAGGTATTTCAAAATCTAGTAATGCTAGAATGAGAAGAACAATAGAAATAAAAATCATACAGATATTTTATGTACAGCAAGAAACTGAATATAATGCTATATGTGGTGAACTGAAGCCAGAATTAAAATCAAGACTCAAAAATTATGTACATTTTAAACTTGTCTTCCTTTGAAAGCTTCCCAGGATTGAATCTACTTCTGTAGTTGGGCAGTGATGAGAGTCATCCTGTTTTACATAATTGTCACAGCCTTAGAATAGAGCATGGAGTGATTCCTTTCTATGACACTTCACCTTATGATATTTACCCAAGAGATCACAGCACCCCAGTTTTTAGTTGAGAAATACCCTCATTATTAAATAAAAGCACATTTTATGCTCTGGTAAGCGTAACACTGAGACTATTTTGTTTCTCAAACTGTCTCCCCACCTGCAGGACAGACACATCCCTCCTGTCTGATACTGACAGAAGCAAATAAAATGTTGTGATTAAGCTTATGTGTTGTCTAATCATGAAAGCCTCATTAAAGCAACTGGATACTTCATGCTTCAATGGAATTTCTATTTTCTTCATCATTTGTTACCCTCCTTGCTATATGGATCACTAGACAGTTGTTTCAGCCTTTGTGAGGCATGGACAGGACAGACTGCCACAAGCACTGCTCTGTGGGAGTTGGAGTGAGAGGGGTGGCTATGGTACCTCTTTGGGGACAGCCTGGGGTCTCATTCCTGGGAGCAGCCCAGGTATTTCTGATATTTAAACTTCGCATTGTTGTCCTCCTGCAAGACACAAAGAGTAACTCTACTGTATCTGTAGAGACTCTGCTACCATGAAGACACTGATTGTGCCTGGGTGATGAAACCTGGAAAATCAGAGGCAAAGGCTGTGCATTGTTTCTAGTACCATTCTAAAACAATCTGAGCTGACCTAAAACTTCAGGTGGAATTTGGCCCTATTCATATGTTTTCTGCTATGTCTACATGACAACATAAACTTCTTGTTACTGACATGGAGGAGAAATGCACATGAAGTATTTAAGAAGTAAGACTGTGTGTAGTACTGAAGAAATACTTTTTATATATATACATAAACAACCTTTCTGTATGTATTAATTTACAGCTGTTGATATAGTTTAAAATACCTCTTTTTTTCAGGAAGAACTTCAAGGACCTGGAACGATTCAAAGCAGAGGCTACTTTTTCTACAGGGTATGGTTTGTTTGATTTTTTTGTTTGGGGTTCTTTTGTTGTTCTTTGGGGGTTTTTTGGTGTGGTTTTTTTTTGTTTGTTTGTTTGTTTGTTTTTGGTTTTTTTTTTTTTTTTTTTGGGGGTTTTTTGTGTGGTTTTTTTTTTTTTGTTTGTTTTTTTGTTTTTGGTTTTTTTTTTTTTTTGTTTTTTTTTTGTTTTGTGTTGAGAGTTACAAAAAAAAAGCAGAGAAACCACTGAATTACAGAAGGAATTACTGTGATTGAGGAAACTTTTTTCAGTAAGACATTCCACCCTACAGGACTTCTGCAGGTCTGCTCCTGACATTTCCTTGGATTAAAATAAAGGCAGAGTAGGAATGTTTTTGAAATCATATTCCTAGTTTGTGTATACACAATACCATGCTATGCCTTAATTGCCAAAGTTCTAGAAAATACGGCATCTTGGAAAAGCTTTGTAAAGCAAAGGGTATATTTACACATGATATAAATATGATTCCATGCTTACACACTGTGCTAGGTCTGACCTTGCCATTTTCCTTCTGTTTGACTGGTAAGGTAAGAAATTAGATACAGAAATTCTCATGGGACTGAATCTACTGTGTGCATCTTTTACATCACAGAGACTTTTTACTTCACTTTAGCAAAATTGAGAAGGTGACAACTTTTGAATAGTTTTCTTGATTTTGGTTAGTATTTCTACTTAAATAAGAGAGTGGCTAATGGCTTTAGATAAGAGAGTGGCTAGGGTTGTACTCAATGATTTAAAGGTCTTTTTGCAACCTAAATTATTCCATAATGAAAAGACCACAGATTTATATAGTTATATTTCTTATGTATCAGGCTTGGATCCTTAGAGTTGTTATGACAGGCCAGATAACTTATCTCAGCTCTATCTTTGATGATAATAACAATGCCACTATTGAGAAATTCACCAATTTCTATACAAACCAAGTTGTTTGGGGCTTTGTTACTAAATTCTGTCAGTTTTATAGAGCACTTATTGAATATTTGTCTTTCAGCCGCGTAATGGAAGGAGATCAGTGGATTTTCGCTAAGAAGGTATTTATTTAATGCTTTTAATCATGATCTACATGTAAATTAATTCATTTTTATCCAAATAGACCACTGTATTTTTGTTGAGAAGTTGTCTCAGAAAGCCTTTAACTGTGTAATTGACTTAGATTTCAACCCACAAACTTCTCCCAGATGTGTTAAATACACTTAAGTGTGTTAAATACACTTATCTTCTGATGAAGTAACAGAAACTGTAGGTTCAGTTCCTAGAACAGAGAGCACAGAGGTGCTTCAGGCAGCAAGAAATGGAAAATATCCCACTTTTGTAAACAATTTGGAAAGTACTGATGATGGTAAGTATACCTAAGAAAGAACTTAGTCAGCTACCTATCAAATGAATGCTGAAAAGTAAATTGACATCCTGAAGGTAATCCTCTAATTTTGTAAAGATAAAAATCTCACACTGGAACTAAGTGCAAACTTTAGGATATAATTTCAGTGCATTCAACTATTTGGAGAGATATAAAAATGTAGAGCAGTACTATAATGCTGTCTTTTATAATGTACTTTATAATGCCATCATTTTTAAGTGTTATATCCAACCTAGCATTATATCAACAGCTAATGCTTTATCTTATTTTTCAGGATTTTAGATTCCTGACGTAGAACTAAAACTGCAGGAGTGCTGAGTACATGGACATACTGTTTTCTTTACAATAATTATTCACTATTAATGTACAATTAGAAATCATTCAAATGTAAATGTTCTTAAACCAGATTCTGTTAAGAAGTTCTTTACTTTCTTGATTATATTAAAAGCATATTAAAATTATTGTTTCCTAGTGTTATGATGTTTACAATCACATGTAATTCACTTGCAAAAGAGTCAGTGTTTGCATGCAACAGACATTGTCTCTAACAACACTGTTAAGCAAATTTTCCCTTCTAAATAAAGGCCCTCAGCCAGATAGTTGTTTTAATGAGAATGTTTGCAATATAGACTACTGCATTTTTTCCTAGAATATATTGTGATTTGTGTGTTTCACTGGCTGGAAAAAAAAGACAATCTCTTTTCCCTTAATAAAAGGAACTTGAACAATTTGCATGTTTTGAAGAAATATCTTGACTTTCATTCGAGTAAAATAAAATGGCATTTTTTTTAGCTATTAAGAACACAGATGCACTATGGTTCTCATTCAGAAGAAGACTTAATTGCAACTGGGATAACAATTTGCTCGAAAACTCAACAGTTTTTGATGGAGACTGAAAGAAATTCTTCTCAGAAGAACAAGTTAGCCTCATAGTCTTCCCAGTTCCTCTCTCCGAGTTTATTTTCACACCAGAATTTTGTTAAATGATGTTGTTGAGGGTGAAATTATATTGAAAGTAGCTAATAATTTAGAACTAGAAGATCTTTAAGATCCCTTCCAACCCAAAAAATTTATGCTTCTATGATTCAGTTTAAAAGTGGACTAAAATTTTTAACATTGTATTGGCTGGTCATGGTTTGAATCAGCCTCAGCATTACTGCTGCTGCTTCTGCAGTTTTGAATGAGCAGTGAAACTTCAGAAAGTAGTTGGAAAAATTATGGCCACAGAGGAAGCCAAATTGAGAAGACCTTTTCCTCCTCCTTGCCCACTTGTTTTTGCTCTGCAGTTCACTGTGTCTCCAGTTATTTGTGAACAGAGGATCTATTATGTATGACCCCCACTCAGAACTAGTGCAGGGCCTGCTGCAAAATACCTTTTATATAGTATTGTACTAAACTAGGTTATTTGCTTTATGGTTTTCCCAGGAGAGCCACCACAGGGCCGAGAGCTCCCACTCCAGCAGGCAGGATGTGAGCAGCCCACGGCTGACAGGCAGGGCAGGGAGTGGGGGGGCCGCCTTTGGTCACCCCAAATCACCACCTGGAGCAGGCCAGACTGAGAGTGCCACTCTGACATTTTATTCGCTTGGATTGTGTTAATCCTTGCTTGGTTTGTGCTCGTTGGTTTTTGGGCTTTTCCCTTTTCTTCCTGAGTAGTTTTAGGTGTGGTCAGCTGTCTCAGCAGTCAGCCCTGAAGATGTGCTGCTGGGCCGGGCTGCCCCACGCCTCCTGCAGCCCGTGGGAGGGCAGGCAGTGCCCAGGGCACCGAGGGTCAGCCCGGCCCAGCAGCCCAGGGCAGTGTCGTGGGATGATCTTGTATTCCCCATCGCCTGCTGGAAGGTTTTTTTGTGCCTTCGGACTGCAGCCGGGAGGACTCTTCACGGCGGCTCGCCTGACCTTGCAGCCGGAATGTTTACATACTTTTGCCCGGCTGGAGACTTTTTTTCCCCTCTNCAGCAGCCGGGGCTCAGCACCACGAGGGACTTGGGGCAGAGACACCGAATGGCACACCGAGAGGTCTTCCTGCAAATCTTCCTCCAGAAGAAAAACTGAAAGACCAAGCTGAAGAAATAGTTTTACACCTGCAGAAGGAAGCTCAAGGCAAGATTAAATGCACTGCCATTATTATAGCAAATTTGGAAAACTGGGTATATTTTTAATAATTAACACTTATAACGAAATTTGTTCAATAGTTATGGTTTAATTTTAATTATTTTCACTTGGTTATTTTAAAAAGGATTCTGAATTAAACATACAATCCAGTTAGTGTCAAGCAGTATGATATCTAACATGTGCAGATAACTAACTTACATAATTTCATAAAGGAGACAGTCAGTGTAAGCAAGATTTCCATTCTGAATTATTGGTAGCAATCCACTCCTGCATTTCTGTATTTTCCTGTATAGTTATAGCCAAATAAAGTCTTTTTTTTTTCCCTCTCAGAGCTATGGCAAAGTTAACTAATTTCTGAAAATATTTTTCTTTCATTAGTTCCACATCTGCTTATTACTTTTCATACATTTAAAATGTTTGGTGACTCCAGAGAGTAAAAGGTGGACTTCTTTTGTTTGTTTGTTTTTTGGTTGGTTGGTTGGTTTGCTTTGGGTTTTTTGTGTTTCCAGTGAAACCATATGAATGAATGAATCTTGAAGAACTAAAGGAATCTGAAGATGGCTTTGATGAGACTGATAGGAAAGCTATTGATATATACAGGTGTAGTGAGATGTATCTATCCAGATTAGCAGTCCATGTCACTATTGTACATGTACATGCTCCCAAGAAATAAACTGAGAATCCTTTGAATACACAAACTGACACAATTGCCCTTTTCCACTTTCTACTCCTGACGTCAGACAGCACCCATATTACTGTCCTACTTCTTCCTGATTGCCAGTGGCACAGAGAAACTGTTTACACAACATTTTGCTTTGATCTGTTGGAACAAAATTATTTATCCTGGAAGCTGGATATTTAAAAGAAAGTGTTGAAGAGGCCACAGTGGAAACCACTGTTATACACCCTCAGTTGAGCTGAAGATACACTGGGCCGCTGTATGTTTGGAGGTGTTGTATGTTTGAAGTGTTATATTCACAATATTTATCGAAGTTACACAAGTAGGGCTCATTCTATGTCTGCCTGGTTAAATGGTGCCCTCACTGTGCCACAGCTCTGCCACACTGAAGACCAGTGTTAGTCTTCAATAGTTTGTGCAATGATGATAAAAATGTTCAAAGAAAGAAGTTCTGAATCCCATTTTTTTCTCTTCTGTTTTGGATAGAGTTTTCTGTGCATTTCAAGCCAGAAAGAATGTACAGTTGGCTGTGAGTATCTCTTTCCTCTCCTGTGGCACAAGAAAAATAGGAAAAACAAGATCTCAACGTACATGGCTCCAGCTTGGTGATAGATAATGTGTTGCATAAGGGGTACATATTGCCTATATGAGGATGGCATGCCACTAAAGAAGAAAACTGTATTTTAGTGCTGGAATCAAACTGTTCAGAATTTTTAACTGATTACATAATTAATTTGACTATTATGAGCAAAATACATTTCTGCTTCTAGCGCAGCACTCGTTTCTGGTACAATATGGTTTCTAAATATATTACTGTAATAAAAATGCAATTTATTATGAATTACTATAGTAATTACTATAGTTTCACTATATCATACATTACTATTTCTGGGCTATAATGGTGGTAGCTGCAGAACCACAGAATCACAGAATGGGTCAGGCTGGGAGGGACCACAATGGGTCACCAGGTCCAACCTGTTCAAGCAGGGTCACCCTAGGGCACACGGCACAGGATTGCATCCGGACAGTTCTTGACTATCTCCAGTGAGGGAAACTCCACAACCTCTCTGGACAATCTGTTCCAGTGCATGGCCACCCACACAGTAAAGAAGCTCTTCCTCGTATTCAGGTGGAACTTCCTGTGCATCAGTTTCTGCCCATTGCCTCTCATCCTATTGTTTGGCACTCCTAAGAAGAACGTGGCTCCATCCTCTGACACCCTCCCTGCAGACACTGATAGACATTGGTGAGGTCCTGTCAACAGGTCTCCTCTCAGTTTTCTCCTCTTGAGGCTGAACAGGCCAGCTCCCTCAGCATTCCCTCATAAGAGATGCTCCAGTCAATAAACTTGCGTGGTTTTAAAAGCCAGCTGTAGATCCCTAATAAACAGCTATTGTGTTTGGTTTTCCTCTTATTCAAGGTAGATTTTAATGGCTTTCCTATTTCTTACTTCATGGAAATGTTCCTTTGAAGTTTATATTGAAGGAAGGCTCAGGGAGACCAAATCAATGTCTATGAATACCTGAATAGAGGGTATAAAGCAAACAGAGCCAAGGTGTTTCCAGTGGTGCCCTGTGACAGGACCAGAGGCCCTGGGCACAAACTGAAACACTGGAGGTTCCCCCCGAATATCAGGAAGCACTTTCTTACTGTGAGGGTGTCCAAGCACTGAAATGTTGCAGTCTTCTTCCCTGTGATGTTCAGAAGCTGTCTGGACATGGCCCTGGACAGCCTGCTCAATGTTGATGCTCTTTGAGCAGGAGGGTTGAATGAGGTGACCTCCCTTCCAAGCCCAGCCATGCTGCAATTCTGGAATTCTGTGATACACAGTACATTGTTCTTAGGCAAAACTATGACACAATCAACATTATTCAACTATTTAATAGGAGTACACCAATCATTTCACTTACAGCACCATACAGAATCAATGTGTTTATGAACTTGGCTTCAGAAACTTCGGCACTTTGTATCAACTTCAGCAGTCGTTGCTATACGGAACGTTCACATGTATATTTGTGTACACATTTTACAAGGTACTCTGCTGAGTTCTGCACAGCATTGTACTGCAACTAAGAAGAATGAGACATGCAGTTTACTCAAAACAAAAATCTAATGTGATCAAAACATTTCCTCTGTCTAGATTCTACTTGTACTTACTGCTGTTGCATTGTTAAAATGACTAAAGTAATTCTAACACTAATGGAGTGTATCTAGCCATGTACTCTCAGAGAAAGAAAATAATCCACATATGTGGAAGCTGTAAACCACAACTATCATGTATTGTTGCTAGAGTATAACATTGTTGATATATTATTTTTTTTGTGAAAAGCAATTGTACGGTGGCTTTCAGTTAGTGTAATTAATAGCTGCTTTTAGTTCAACAAATTTCAGTAAAGCATTTTCCTTTACTACCTTGCAAGTATTTTTATAGATGAAGACTGCCATCTACTGATTTTTCATTTCAGTGTTCATTAATTATTTTTAAACTGTCTGGTAAATACTAGTATAAGTACTGTAATTCTTCCTTAAACTAATCTTATTTTGAGAATCACAAAATATTTAGTACTTGCTTTAATGTTTTCTTGCTTCATCTCAAATGATAAATGCTTGTACAATTTGTTTGTTACTCAAGTTTCCCAAATCTGAAACTGATGAATTAAGAAAATTTATTTTAATGTTATATTACTGAATAAAAATTGGCATAGAAGCCTTTCTAGCTCTCAAATTATAAGATCTCAAGCTCAAGAGTTACTCAAATAATTTACGTAATTGAGATGCACTAGATATTATTTTAAAATGCATGTAAAATGTTCCAAATATGCTTATTAATGTTTTTACTTTCTAATTAGGCAGTAACACTTGCAGGAATGGAAATGTCTTCAGAGAAGGCAAAAGTCTGGGAAGCTAAGAGAAAGTTGTGGAAAGCAGTATGCAAAAGAAGTTTACAAATGCTCCAGAGGATGTTTGTGTTATAATCCATCTTTACTGGTCAAGGTAATTACATTCTTGTGTAAGATGTAGAATACTTCAATAAAAAGAACTCTAAAAAAATACCTAGAAGAATTAAATACAAGAGACTAATGAAATAGCAATTTTTTGGCAGCAATGGACTCACACAGCATCTGACCTACTCGATTTGTTAATTCACTCTGTGAGAGTTAATCGTTCACTTCTGTTCAAACACATGAAAGATTTATTTTGCTTTGTGTGCTCATCACCATGTGTGCAACCCTACTGAGATCTCTGAATTTCACTGAGAAAGTGGCATCCAGTGTTTGTTTGCAGTTTCTTTTCTCAGCAGGAGTGGTGTCTAACAGGATTCTTCTACCTTTATTTCCCTTTTGGCTTGAACAAATCAAAAGCCCATCAGGAAAAGTCTCAGTTATGCAAACTGAGGAGAGCTGGGGACTCGTTAGGTTATCGATTGCCCTGTAAATTCTGTAATGGTATCAGAAGTTGTGACAGGATGCAGCAGAAATGTCCAAGGACTCCCATGACTAGTTCTGTGTATGTTAGCAACTCCAGGAAACATTTTGAAAAGCACTGAGAATTAGTATGGAATGTTTTCTCTTTTCCTTCTTTTCAATTTTTTTGGGGGAGAGAGTTTCTTCTCAATTGTCAGGAATCAAATACTATTTTCCAGGAGCAAAAGGAATAGGACAACCAAGTGAAATTGTTAGAATTACAGTAATTTAAATTGTCTGTGTTTTCTTCATTGGTTGGTTGGTTTTGGGGTTTATATAGTGATTGTATTGTAAATAGTAACTATGAAAATAATGAACATGGTAAGGCAGGGTAAAAATAAAAATATACAAAGGTTTCACTGACATGACTTAAGGAATGGAGAAGTATTTAAAGGTTAAACTGAACGCTAATTTAAATAAATTAAAGAAAAATGTATGTTACAGATTCAAAAATCTTATTTAAACCCTGTAATGACAAAAAACTTAGTGGGGAATGAAACTCAGGCACAGTGCTTGAAGTGCCTGGTAGCTTTACTGACATGTTTCCTAGACTGTGCCTCCTATGCATTTTTACTTGAAAAGCTCTTTAAATCATAATGTTCATAGAAGAAGCTACATAAAATTTGTTCTGCAATTTAGAGGCAGACTAAAGTAGAAGCAGACCAAAGGAAAAGGTACACATTTTCTTCAAATGCTTTAATAACTTCAATTATTTCATAAATCATTTACACCAGAAGTGTCATCATATTTCCTTATTCTTTTCTAGTATCCCAATGTGTTTACTGGTTAATGAATACCTCAACCTGCTGGCCTGAAAGTTTCCAGAAGGCAAGTTTCTCAAAGCCATTGTAAACTGCTGCATTCAGAATTACCAGGGCAGGTGTTTACCCACAATACTTCCATATAAACTGCTGAAATACAAGGCAGGTTCATTGGAATAGTTAAATATGGGGGAATATATCTGGAAGCAGAAGAATATATAGAAATATATAGAAGAAAATAGAAATATTTTTCAATAATTTACACTATGGGAAATTCTTATGCTGTTTGTAATCATTAGATCTAAAGGCCACTTCTTAAAAGTTGAAAAGGTATTTGATCATTTTGGAAGGGAAAAAATGATCTGAAAAACACAAAGAACGTGTATTGAATTTATGTAATTCTGTGGTAAGAATATTGCCTAAGCACAAAGGTATTTTGCAATTTCATGGTTAGATATTTTACTGAGATAAAGCTGGGTTGGCTCTTATTTTTGTTGTTGTCGAGATGTATCTTGGTCTTTATTAAAAGTCAGTTCCTTTTTCTCTTGTCAGGATTTACTGCAGTATCAGAATAAATTGTTACTTGTTATTACAGCAGAAGCTGGGCAATACAAAAACCAGTAATGTGACAAAAACATGTATTGCTTGAAAAAATTTTAATTAAGATCATGTATCCTGACATAAGTTGGGTCAAATATGGTTTTCTACTCCTTTGGCAAGCCTGTTGGTAGATACCTCCTGGCAGACAGCACTGCTGGAAGCTTTTACTTTGCAGATTCAAAGTGATAACTACAAGATGCATTTCAGAGACAATGGCTTATCTGCTGTCATCTGCCACTTCAAGCTAGAATGCTAGCTGGTAGTTTTAATGTAAATAGGTCATCAGGGACTCCAGATATGACTGCACAGTCCCTTCAAGTATCAAAGCTGGCTGCTGTAAAAGTAGCATTGCTGCCTCCCTCCCACTACTGTGGCTGCTGTAAAGGACACAGGCACGGTGTGTGACAGTGGGAAAGAGCCAAACCTCCCCTTTGGTGACCCTGCCTTTGTCCAAGCAAACCACACGGTTGTAATTACAGCCATCAGACGTGACAAAGCAGCAGCAAAATCCAAGGTAAATCTGTAGGTTAAAAGCAGATGCTCCTGCTGCTGAGTCAGCCACTCTGGAAGTAAAGGCTCCAGGAATGTTAGACAACCTTGCTTTAGAAGGATTATGTGGATTGTGACAGACAAGCTTTCCACTCATTTTAGTATTCTGGAGCAAAGTGAAATTTAGTTTCAAAACCAGCTTCCTCAAAGAGATCCTCTTTCGAACAGGCCAGTGTGGATCAAAAAGGAACTCACTGGGCAGGTGGTTGCTCTGTGGCTCTGAAGTATATCACATTGGCTCTGAAGTGTATCCCATGCAGGATGGTGATGGCATTTCTGTAGGAAACATGGCTACAGTTAATGAAGTACACCGGAAATTTCTGCATTTCCAGCCCAATCCAGTCCCCATCACTCACTGATTCACAGAAGATTTGCTGCTCCTAATTTGGCATTGTTTAAAAGTTATGTTGGCTCTCACATAACCTGTGTGAGTGAAACAGAACTAGGATTACACAGCAAACCCACACTGAAGACAAGAGCAGAGCATTAGTATTATTATAGGAGAACAGTTTCATAAAACCACCACACCATCTCTAAGCTGTCCTGTTCCTTCAAGATCCAGAATACTTCCAGAAGAAAAGTAGCATTAAAAAAATGACCTCACTCAGGCCACAGCTCTGGCAGAAAATGCAAATGTGTTTCATCTCCACAGCTGCACTGCCTGTTTTGATCTTGTCAAAGAATAATTTGTTACTGCAACGTTGCAGTAAATAGGTATTAAACTCCCATTCATGCAAGGTGTGAAGAGATAGTGCAGCATCCCTGCTTTTTCTGCAGAATTATCACTGGTTACTAAAGATCTTCTGGCAAATTCGACAGATACAGCCTGATGCTATTTTCAGCCTTCTGGTTTCTTTGTCATATTCTAGTTTTGATAATTACGCATTTTGTTGAAAATATTCCCGCATTTTCTCCTGGGTGTTCCATTCCTGCTGTATCCTATTGTCTCTGTATTTCATTGTAAGAGCAAAATAAGTAACAGAAAAAAGTAAAAAAAAGTAAGTGTTTCTACTAATGCTTTTCAGAATCCTTCCAGTGGAAAAGCTCATGGTTATCTCTTCGGGAGCATTACTGGTAAAGAAGCTCCTGTCCCTACAGTATCTTTGCATAGGACCTTGGTCACAATTGTGAATCGAATGGGGAAACTGAACTACCTGAAAAGTAACCCAGAAAAAAAATCCATGACAATTTGCAGTCAAGTTCTTTATTTCATTCTAGACACAAACAGGAATTAAACTCCTATACTTCTAGATACACCGCTATTCGCATATCAAGTGAAAAATAAGATCCTTGTAACTGAGAGAAAAAATTGGGATTACTTACACAGTATTACTCCTAAGCGTTTTATTTTACACAAAACGGTTCGCCGCAATGTTCTGCTACAGGCGTAACAGGTTTACGTTTAAACAGCCGCCGGATATTTATTAAATGGTATTAAAAGCCTCGTACACGCGAAAGAGCTGAGGCAGACACGTCTGCTCGCCGCCGCTCTGGGAAGTTTCACCAGTTTACGCACAGCAGAAACCACGGAGCACCGCAGGGATGGGGTCGTTGAACCCCTAAATGCCTCGGGCTGCCTTTCCCGGAGAGGACCCGGGATGCCGCCCGCTCGGCTCTGGCAGGGCGCGTGTGACGGCGCCCCGTGCCGGGTTGCCCGTGCCGGGCTGCCCGTGCCGCTGGGAAGGCGCTCCGCTCCGCTCCGCTCCGCTCCGCTCCGCTCAGCCCGCTCCGCGCCGCCGCCATTTCCCGGCCCGCGGGGTGAGGTGAGGCGAGGTGAGCCGAGGGCAGGGAGCCGTGCGCCCACCGCGCCTGCGCGCGCACCCCCCCCTTCTCCGC
>VZRX01014360.1:155179-210287 GCA_013398075.1 Notiomystis cincta
CTGCCCGCGGCGGGACAGCTCTGCGGGGCCTCGGGCTCCGGCGGTGGCGGGAGCGTGCCCCGCGCTCGCCCTGCGGCAGGTGGGCTGGAGCTGCGGGCTTGCCTATGCACTTCGTAGGCTTTTGTTTCCCTGTGTTTTCCTTTTGGTTCCGATAACTTTATCGCTATAACTGCGGCTCGTAAAACCGGAGGGATTCTCAATTAGCCCCCGGTCTTTTTTCGAGTTACTGCGGCCTTAAAGTCAGTGTGTTAAATACTCCGTGCGTGCAGGTGTGAAATACGACCAGCGAGGGACTGGAAATCCGTGGTACTTCAGTTTTGTGTTTGGGTTAAGGTGGATCGGGATTTCTGGTTGGTTTCACTTTCAAATTCCAGTTACTTTAGGCCTTGGAAATGGTTTTCTTCTCCATGAGAAGAAGCGCTTGCGAACTAATCAAATGTATTTGCTGTGAGGTTTTTGTAAGGCCGCTGTTTCCACGCGTTGATAAGAATTAACCTACCAAGAGGCACAGGGAAAGTCAGGTATGGTTTTGGCTGAAATAGAGCACGTAGAGGCGGAGTGGCTGATCGTAGAACCTGATCCTCTAAATCCTTAAAGTGAGTACTTTTTCTTAAATGACTGGTTGACAGGCAGTGCTTTTGGTAGCAGTAGGATTTGACCTGGCCTGCCTGTTCCTTGCTCCAGCTGCACCAGCACAACGGTTCGTGGAATTGTGTTCCGTAACTAGCTTGAGGAAATGATCCGGGTTAAAATTAACTACCTTGGTTTAGTGAGTTTCTTTTTTTCTTTTTAATGTGGTTATATTTAACCTATATAATTTCTCTGGCTAACAGGTGTGTCAGGAGGCAAGAGGATTGTTTAAGCAAATACCCTAGTGAAAGAAGTACTTGAGAAATAACACCTCGACTGTGGTAGTCCTGGCAAAGTTCAGTATGAGCAGTTGCAGTTGTTTCACAATGTTCAGTTTTACAGGAATAATATTGACTTTCTTTATAAATATCTGTCGGGTTTGGGCCTGTTATTTGAAATTGGACAGCATTCGATTGTTGTAATAGAGGGATTCTACTTGAGAGTAATTCTGCTTTTCAATTTTTTTAAAATTAAATGATTAATTTTGCTATGTAGCCACTTAAGATACTTCTTCAAACCCGTTACAGATGCTGCTTTCAGATTACCAGACATAATGTATTAGGTTTAGGTTCTTTTCGTAGAATATGACAACTTTGTCTGAGAATTTTGTTGGTAAGGCAGGGGTTACTGCTTCTTAACAAGCAATTCAAACAGGGAAAAAACCCCTAAACTTCCGGGTTGATATTTAATAGTTTAAGGTGCCATTCAGCCCTGTCTTGGTTTTTATTTCTTCCGCTTCATGTTTTTACATGGCAAAGTTTAACACATTCAGGCAAAATAAAAGAATGTGGGGAAAGCAGAGTGTTTTCATTACTAATGCTCTTCTAAGGACTCCAAAACCTCTGCTGTAGGTAACTTTACTCTCTTTGTACTAAGCAGTTTAAAAACTGAGTGGTAATTGCTTTAAATTTAATTTGTAGTGTTGGTTAATTAGTATAGAATTCTGGTATAGAATTCACTTCTCAGGATAGAATTTCACAGAAGTCATGAGTCTTTGTCGTTGGATTGATCTTGCAAAAGAAATTGCTGCTTTTAAGAGGCTTTGAGCTTTTTCCTTTTTTTTTTCCTTTCCTATTTTAAATTTCTGCAAAAAGTTGAAGATATAAAATAGTAGTAGAGGTATTGCCCTCACCTTCTTCACATATCCTTTATATGAAATGTTTTTATCCACTTGGAAAGTTCTGATTTTTTTATTAAAAACCAATAATCTTGTGTTGAAAATAGCTGTGAATCAAAAATGCAGTTTTCTTCACTAGGTAATTTCCTCATTTGAAAGCAGCTCCTTTTTTATCTGTGCTTTCCTTCAGGAGATACATATAATTTGTTGTCCGTGCCTCATGGCTTCAGCTTAGTTTTATAGATGAAGACTATGGATACCTCTCCTCTTAGAATAGAAAATTAGTATCACAATACAGTTTTTAATACAAAATACAAAATATAATTCAGAAGTGGAATTACAGCTGGAAGGTGCCTTTTCATCATATTGTAATGAGTTAGTTTTTCTCGAGGCAAAGATTTTGGTAGATCTCTGAAGTAAAGAAAAGTTGATTTTAGTGCTTCAGCCTTTTTAAAGTACCAGCTTCCCTGTGAACACTGGAAACTGTAAAGGCCAAATGAGAAAGCAGACGTAGAACTGTTTCTGAGGGTTGGTGGTATTAGTAGGTATTGGCATAGCAAAGTCAGTAGTGATTGTTCCTGCCATTCTTACTTTCTGTGTATTTACTTTGCAAAGTATTTTTAACCTTTCAGTGTTAATGAACTGGTTCACCACTGAAGGGGTGGCACAAGACCAGGAGAGTCACCAGGCAGCTGGGAGAACACCAACTGTTTCACATAGCTTTATCTCTAGCGGAGAAGAAGAGTGTGAGACTACAGATAGTGGCCAAACCAGTCAACTGTTTCCCTCATCTTAACCTAATACTGAATTATTGTTAGTAGTGTTGGTATTATTATTTTGGATTTAGTGGTCTTTCAGAATAAAAAGATGTGCTGGAAGCACACCTTCAGTCCCTTAGCAGCATCTGCAATGAAAGATTGCAGCGTGTCTCTATCTCTCTGTAACGCAAGCAAGTTTGGCTATATCCCATAGGAAGGTAACTCATTTGCTTCTGAGGGTGGTCCCCCTGGGGAAAGGGACTTAGTAGTATAGTTGGTTGTTTTGTTAACTCAGTGGCAGTCTGAAATAATTTGAAACTCTGACAGACATTACACTGTTCATTTGTTGTAGGTCTTAAAAGATGTGGAATGCAAAATCACGGAAGGGAAAGGAGACTCAGGGTTAGTGCAGTTGCCCTGGAGGATTGAATTCTCTATCCCTGCTGCTGCCACAAAATTCCTTTGTCATGTAAAAGCCACTTTAATTTTGGTATACCTCATCCCTGAGTGTTTAAATTTATAGTCTTAGTGTTCTCTCACCACAGTTTTTGTGTATATTATAAATTCTTTATTATAGCCACTTTTAGAATATATAATCATATACATAAAACATTTTGGTCCTTTGCGGTTGTCATGTATTTAATATTATGTGGAAACAACAAGGCTTCACAGATTCTTTCAACAGTTCAGAGCTGCACACTTTGGACTCTTTCCAGCTGTTACATCTTGTCGTTAAAAACAGTGAATTAGTTTCCTTATTCTGTACTGATGTTCTGAGAAACATTGCTGAGTATGTTATGAAATCATCGTTAGTAGTAGTAATATTTTATTAAATATAGATCCTTAAAAATTAGTTTTATATATGAGATTTGAGACTGATAATGACTTCTATTTAGAGTGTGATGCTTTTGAAGCTTAGTAGATACTCTGAGCATTCTTCATACTCATGGTAAAAAATGTAGCCAAATTAGGCAGACACGAGGCTACTTCAATCCTTTGTTCTTAAAACTGTGTGTTTGATAATCTCAGAGTATGTGAGAAGGCTTCAGTTTTGAAGCTCATGTCATTTTACTGATAATTACAGCCTGATACCACAAGATAAATGGCATTAGACTATTATGCTTTTGTTAAAACAGAAGAAAACACTTCTTGGAGTAAGACAGATCCAATTAGAGTGGATTTTTAAAGTCAATATATCTGACATCATTCTTCTAGAGTTCTACTAGAAAGGATGTTTGCAGGTACCTTGAAGATGGTTTTTGATGTATGCTGTTTTGGTATATGGCCAGATCCATAAAATAATACAGAGGAGTCAGAATTTATTTAGATGGATTTTGTGTGTCCAGCCCCCGATAAAATTTGTAGCCATGTTAGAGGTTTCTAGGTTTTCCCTAGTAAAGTTTTCCAAAGTTTAACATTGAAGGTTTGTTCTCATTCACATCTTCCAGAATCTTATCACAACTGAGCATCTTGGCATCTGTATCTGTTTACTATTCATAAATTAGGCAATGTGTAAATTAGGCCTTCACTTGTTCAAAGGCATGTTCAAACCACACCTCAGGCACACCTATGGAATTGGACTTGGACCAAAACCCCGTGGTGACTCTCCCTTTTGTTCAGAAACACAAAGGAGTGAGGAGGAAGAGGTTTTGCTCATGTCTCCTTTAAAAAAAAAAAGAAACGCCCAAAATAAACAACAAGCCAACAAAGCCTAGAACCTCACTTTTCCTTGCAGACAAGATGCTTAAAGTCTAATTGGGCTAAAGAGATATACTAAGCCAGTTGTTTTCTTGGAGGGAAGGAGATTGTATATATGTACACCTATATTCTGGCCTGTATTCCATTTAAAATTTTGAATGCCATTACAAACTGGAAACCATGACTTATGTCTGTTGTTTGCTGCCCTTCTTCCTAGAGAGACATACTTCTGGTGCTGCTCTGCCCAGCAGAACTTTACTTTTTATTTTTGCTTCCATATTCTGAAAATTTGCCACTGAAATGAGAAGTTAGGAGTTGGTGCATCTTCCCAGTGCAATGCAGAGCCTGCTGAATCTTGTTTGGCAGAGTAGAGATTGGCTTTCCAGTTTCTGTGTTCCAGGTTACTGTGCTGTAACCCTGTGTTGCTGGACAAAATGAGAGCAATATCTTTTTCCCCCTGCTGGCATGTTAAAGGAATATGTTACTCCTGCTTTGATGGGAAAAGCTTAGCTATGTGTATGACAAGGACAGGGACCAGGTGAAGGCATAAGGTTACTTATATAGTTTGCATCTCTGCTAACTTTTGAAAAAGTCTTGCTGAATGATGCAGCTCTGCCTGGCTTTGGCACTTAAGAATTGTAGATCCTTTTGTATGGAATCCCCTTTTTGTGCCCTGTTTTAATGAAGACTGTGCTGCTTTGGGGTTGTGCTGCCTGTTACAGCCAGAGCAGGGCGCAGAACTTAACTAAGCACGTTGCACGGCAGTGGTCTTGCTGTGGGACACTTAGAAAAGCAGGAATACCTGGGAATGGGCTGATCATCCAGCATGATGTCAAAATTTTAAGTAGGGGGTAGTATTGCTAGCGACCTCATCTGCAAAGAGTTTTTAGCTTGCAGTTCCACAAGTTTGCAAATGTGTCTCCATTGCTTGCAGAAGAATGATCCCAGATCCCATAAGCATGTCATTATCTGCTGAGCTGGTACATCTCAAAGTTTCAGCACTTTCTTCATGGGACAAGTATTTGTGAACATAGAGGAGTCTGTAAGAAGTGGCTCTTGAGGGAGGTTAATGTGTGAGTTTCCTAATGTACATTAGAAACACCAAGGAAAAAATATTTTTACATCTTAAATTATGATCTTAATGATAGTATGAGATACTAAGCTGCCTAATAAAAAAGATACTTCAAAATACATTAACACAGCTAATTTAATATTTCAGATTCTGAGAATTGTGCTGCTGTTACAAATAAAGCATAAGTCTCCATTTTGACATTTGAATAAACTTTTTAATGAAGGAATTAATAATAGTTTCTGGCATTTAAGGGCATTTGAAGTGTTTGGTGGCTATTCCATTGTATGTTAAATGCAACATCAGTGACTGCTTGTTGAGTTTTGGCTGTTACTGACATGCATCCTGGTGGAATAATGTTCCAGGAGTTTAGTGGCTGCTGTTGAGAAGATAGTTGTGAATACAGAAAAGGTAAACTCCTGCTGGTGTGCTAAGACAGGAGGTATGTAATTTTTCAGATTACTCTTGCTAGAGAAATGTTAAATATTTGGGTTTTCACCAGTCATCCAAAAGCCTCAAGATACATTAAGAGAAGAAACCTGTCTTATTTCATGTGGTAACTTTCCCGGTCCTTAGTTCCTCAAAGCTTTATTTGAAATCTACATGTTAAGTTGTAAAAAGATAAATCAAAAAAGATTTTGCTTATTTATTGGCTCAGTAAACAACTAGGAAATTTTCCTCGATTAAAAGCTGTAGGGAGTTGCCTTTTTTTAAGCCTGATTTCCTAAGAAAATGTGATTTATGCTTTTTCCTTGTTTTCTTTCATTCTTTCCTTACATATTCACCAGTAGCTTTTGAAATCGTTGACAAGCTGTAGCCACGTTTGTAGGAGGGATGGAAATCACAGCCTGTAATGTAACCACGGGTTTTGGGAAAATGGGCAAGTTGGGTAGAGAGAAATGTGTCACTGCCCTCTCCTGAGAGAGAGAGATAATGCAGTGGGATTTTGGTACTGACCTGTTTTTTTCGGCATGCACTGGGTCTGTGTTGGGTAGGAGAACAGCAGTTGTGTGTGTCATCAGGGCTTGAGGAGGCAGGAGGAACATTGGGCTGCTTTGGAAGGTATGGGGACCAACAATATTGTAGTGTGACATTATAGCAAAAAAATAATAAATATATTTTTCTGTCAGCATAAGAACAAAAGACAGTATTTCCCAAATTGGATTTCCAGTAAGCCCACCCCTCTGTCTTCTAATGTGGAGTTATTAGTTGAAAAACAGGAGCTGAATTTATGTCTAGAATGGCTTTTCTTGGCTCCTTTCCTGTCTGGCCTGTATTTGCATTACCTTTTTATCATGATAAACAGCAGACTGAAATCTACCTCATTATGTTCAACTTGAAGATTTTTATCAAGTTTCCATAGAGAAATGTAGGGTGTCCTGCTGGTTGGTTTAGAAAAACTGAAAAACTCAGTAATGCTAAAAGTGAAGAAAACTTTATTAGCTTGTGCTTCTTTCATATCTAGAGATTTCTCTGCTGTTATAATGCTTGTCAAGCATTCAGTAATCAGCACAATCTTCACAAATTTTAATTTGTTGATTTCAAGTATTAAAATAGTTCATTTTTAAAATATAGCAGACTGCAAAATAGGTTTTTTTGACTTGTGCTTATTTTAAAGTAGTTTTCATAGTAACAACAAATACTCTAAAGGAAACAGAGTTTTCCTCTACTGTGAGTAGAAAAGCAAGTAGCAGCATGAATCACAGCTTCCAAGAACTGTCAGAATAGGAATGCAGATTCTCTCTCTCTCACACACACACACACACACTTTCCTGTCAGTTTTAATGTAGTAATGTGATTTAATAAAGTTTCTTTGCCATCCACAGCAGCAGCATCCATTATATGTAATCAAACTACTACTAGCAGTTGTGTGTTTGAGAACTACAGTTCAGAGCTAGTATGGTAGTTCCACTGATAGTTCTCTGACTTCTCACCAATTTTACATATAATATATTTTTCTGGAAATGTTTTTGTTGTTAAAATGTTCTACTTCATTTTTTTTTATATAGTCTTTTTTTTTTTCCAGCTCAGAAGCTTTAGCTAAACATTTTGTGCTGCCCTAGAGCTTTTCATGATGTTTCATAGATAATAAGATAGAGTTTCAGCCTTGAGAAGCTTGTGATCTGAATTTCACTGACATAGAAAATGAGGACAATGACCTCAGAAAGGGGGACAAGGATTCAAATTAATAAGCGAGTCATAGCGAGTGAATTAAACAAGTTCTCATTTCTAAGAACATGATAAGATAGATCAGCAACAAGTAATATGAGATTATAGAAGCAAAAGACAGCATAAAGCAAATTCAAATAATACAGAGTTTGGAGAAAAAGAAGCAAAATATTTTGCAGGATCTGGAAAGCATAATGAAATTAGAAAAGTAGTCTGAATTAAGAGGAAGAGTAACTAGAAGGTTTTATGAAATAGGACAGGAAAAAGATTTATAGAAACTTTCAAATTACGTTGATGGGTTTAGCTCTTCTGGAGAAAAAATGAGACAGGAAAAGGATTTGAGAATATGCTGTTTTGATCAGTTTGGCAGGGAGGTTAGGACACAAATTCTAGTACTAAGATTTTTTTTTTAACAGTTTAAAAAATTTAGCTGTCAGTTGAACTTACTTTTAAAGTGAGTGGCAAAACAACAGGCAGCTGTGCCTGAAAATTTCATCTCAGGCATTCCTGTTGCTCTGTCATTACCTCCTATTAGACAGAAATCTTCTATAAGATGGAGGACTTTGAGTTTCAGTTGAGGGTGGGATTATAGAAGTTTTTAACATCAACAGTGATTGACATACTACCATTTTATCGAAGTCAAAAGGATCACAAACTTTTTTCACTAAAATAACTGAAACTGCTTTTCCAAATTACTTTAGTTAAATTTGTGCTGCCTTTATATAGACAATTAGATTTATGGTTGATTTATATTGAATTACGTTAAACTTTGTGTTGCCAACTTAAGGAATGAAAAGTAATCTTTCATAAAGTAGGATAGGTTTTAAAAAAAGTGCGCCTAAACTTCCTGCCCTGTAGAATATAGTTTGCCATTTCTTGTCTACTTACTGGTATTTGATTCAAATAATTGATTTCTAACATCAGAATATTTTATTTTACTATATAGAAAATTAGATCTGTAGGTGATAACAGTGTGCAGTTCTTATGCCATTAGACTTGGCAGTAGATCTTCCTCAAACATTGACATTCTTCTTCCCCAGACTGACAAGCTTCTTCTTTCTATGTTATATATAGTGGGGGACAAGGTGGTAAAGAACAGGTGTTTAGAAGTAACTTTGTTTTGGTTATTTTATGTTGAAGGAAATCCACCTATCCTTACATACAATGGAAGGGAATGGATTTATGTATGCCTAAAGGATAAGCTTTGTCACATGGGAGTGCTGAATAGAAAATATCAACAGTGGGTAACTAGCAGTAGATTTCCCAGCAGGATTGTCATCAGTTAGATGATATTAGCAAGTTGATGCATGTGTATTTAAAACACAGCACTTTATGTAGGAATACAGAATTTATGATGTGTAGCAGGTGGGGAGCTATTTCTTTGTTGAGTAAGTAGAGTATTTGAGTATAAAAATCTCTGTTGTATAGTTAGCTTTTGCTCAGCACATCTTACTGAAATTGGTTTTTTATTAGTGAGAGGACTTTGATTAGTGAGGGCAGTCTTGTGCTGTTGCATGCCACGTTCTCTGAGAGTTTCAAGTTGTGTTCTGAGATAGTTCATGTTTCCTGTTTGAACCATACACAGTTAAGATTTTATTGATGCATTTTCTTTCCAGAAGTTTGCATAGTGTATTACTGATGTTCTGCAAGGTCATAATACTATCCAGAGCAATTGTAATGCAATAATTGTAATATTAATGTTTTGTACACATTGTTTTATCTGTAAATTTCATGTTATTATTGAGCTATTGCATATATCTTGCAGGTTTGGATTTCAGACAGTGCCAGAGGTATATAAAAGGTGATATGCAATGTTGAAATTCTCCTTCCATGAGTATTTACTTCATTATATTGAATAGAGAAATTGGAAAGTGAAATTGTGGACAATTTAAGGATGCATATAAAATGACTGCAATGGCAGGAGAGAAAACAGAAATAATCAAGTTCATCCCCAAAAGTTGTTTTGAACAGATTAATTTTTATTAAACTGTGTGGGTTTTTTTGTTGTTTTCAGGAAGACTGTGCCAAAGAAGACTTTTACTCAGATGACATCACATTTGGACTACTAATGCTACCCACCCACTCTACCAGGCACAATGTATTTCTAGGTAATTTAAGTAAGTATGTAGATTTTATTGCTACTAGAACACTAATGCTTTCAACAGAAACATCTATTTTTCAACCTCAGGCAAGGTAGACATTCCACTTCAATTTGAGATTCAAATTAATGGTGTGTGTGGGCAAGAATAAACTTCGAATAAGCTTTTTATAAGCTTTTATCTTGTACACTGGAGCATGGAATGAAACAACTGAGCTGTACCTGAGCTGCCTTGGAAACTAGAAGTAAAAAAACCAACCCAGACTGTATGAAGGCACTTGTCCCCAGTAATGTAGTGTGCTAATGTGGCCCTGTGGTATCTGGAGACTAAACTAGTATCTCTTCTAGGGATGTGTTGCAGTGAATGAGTGCATGTACTGCTATGCTCACTGCTTTTCTGAGTGGCTTTGTTTTGTTTGTTTGTTTTGTTGTTGTTGTTGTTGGGTAGGTTTTTTTGGGTTTTGTTTGGGTTTTTTTGTTTGGTTTAGTTTTGTTTTGGATTTTTTTTTTTGCAGTGGCTCTTGTTAAAGTTCAGATGACTTAATACCCCATTCATGTAAGGATATAGCAGAAGAATGCATCTTAATGGGTTCAAGTACCAATATCTCTGTTCACATGTCAGCTTATTTATGAAAGAGTTGCGTCTCCCCACTTCCTTGATCAGACACTGTGTACTGTCTAGCTGAGGATGGGCCAAGAAGTGCAGATTTTCATCTTTGCAAGTAAGGTTGCTGATTGCTTTGTGCATCACACAGAGAGAAGCACAAAACAGCAGGGTAGTTTGTTTATGGGTCATCTTTTGAGCAGCAAAGGGGGTTTGATTCAAAGTATCATGAGAATCATGGCCATGGCCCTCTGTAGACTTCATGTATGTGTTTTTCTGTTTTGTCTTTCTAAGTAGGTTTTATTTTTCAGATGTTCTGTTGCTTTTTTGACTGGGTCAAAACATACCCTGTTATACTGGGTCAAAAAAAAAAAACCCAAGAAATTGATCTATTTATGTAGATCAGACATTGTTCCAGTCTTGCTGAAACAGGATTGTTTTGTCTTGCTGGCAGAAAGCCTTCCTGTATTCCTAGTGGCTTAAAATATATTGGAAGTGCTTGATCTTGTATGAAGTTTGGTCATGAATGGAATTACAGGTAGAAGTGCTTGTAGTTAATGATGCTTGACACTTTCTGTTCCAGAACCTTGGTTTTAGTTGCTTATGATTTAGTGGACTTAAATCTCTGAGTTATATGTCTCCTTCACCTAGAATTTGACCAAATGTCAGCTTGTGTGTGAGAATGAATTGAGAGGGAAAAACATACTGTTTTCTTGATGCAAAATGCAGTGAAAATCTTGCCACTGGAAAAACAAAGCACCTGCATATGCTGGGGCAAGCACTCAAGGTTTTAGGAGAAAGAAATTGTTATGCTGCAGTATCAACCAATTTTTTCTGCTATCCCACTTACATTAGGCAGCATGATAGATTTCTGAAAATACGTTTTGTACCAGTTCAGTGAATTTCCTAAATCCATTTCATCTGTCCAAATCAGATGAGGTAGATATATTCCAAATCCTTTTAGTCATAAGCAGACAGAACTACTGAGCATGTTCTAGCTGGACTGTGAGAAGTAAACAGGTCTAATCTCCTCAACTCCATTGTAGTGTCAGGTACAAACACTGAGTAAGAAGATTTTCTTCTGTACTCTTTGTGCTTTTCCTTAACCTTATCACCCATCTGCTGTTGATTTGGTCCTTCAGATTCTGCTTCAGCAATATATTTCCATAGCTGTTGTCCATTTTTTTCATTCAACTTTTCTCTAGTCTTTGCTTTTTCTCTTTATCGCTACTCTTACACTCACAAGACATCATAATAAAATTGATCTTTTTGGGCAATGCAGGGTGTGTATAGTTAAAAGTTATTAAATAGTTCTTTTTGAGCATCCTGAAGACCTCTATGTGTTGTGCATCTTTGGTGTTGCTTTTCAAGTAACATTTTTGGAACATGAAGACCATATTTCTTCTGAAATGGAAAGGCAATATACTTAAAATTGTTAAATTATGTCCATGTGAAAATTTGTAGTGTTGTTTTTCTTAAAAGACAATTTTGCTTTAGGAATTGCTCTAAAGAGATCTGATTTTTTTGTAGCAAATGTAGAGAGAAGCCCATTCTTTCATTTGCAAAATCTTCTGGAAATTTATTTGGATGTTGTGTACTGAACTTCAGTGAAACTAGGTGAGTGTGAAAATTTGGTTATTCTAAGCAACTAATGGATTAATTGTATGGGAAGAAAAAAGTTGAAAAAATCCTGTTTGTAACTTACAGTTCCAGGAGAAACTCTGGTGTATAACCTAAAATCTAGAGGGTTAAATGATTATATAAATTACATAGCCCAGAAAAAAAAAAAGGCAGAGATTAAGCAATATATTCCTGGTTTTACATCTAAGGTAAAAAGCTATGTATATGCCAAATATATTTTATCTAGTGTTTCTTTAATGAAGTTCTTGCATTCCATATATTGCTTGATTAGCTTCCCTTAGTATTTCTGTGTTCCTCTGGATGTTCTCTGGGATGATATTTAGAACCAGGCTAATTTCAGTCTTAGAGTAGACTAATATTCCTGTGTCATTAATCTGGTTTTTCTCAATTCCCATAATTGGTTAGATTTAGAAATCAGTTTGAGTCATTGCAGTAAACCCATGATCATTTTTACCCCTTTTAAATATTGTTTGAGTTAGGGCAAGTTACATCACAGTAGTAATGCTTACAAACCAGTCTCAGACTACACTGTCTGAATTTCCAGAGAAGAAACAATACTGACACCTCTGTCTGAAAGTTCAGAGATGCAAGAATATTTAATTTTCCCTTGCTGTATTCAATAGCATAGGTAATAGGAAGAAATGAGTAAATTAATGAGAGAAAGGCTGAAAGAAATAAGGTAGGAACAAGAAGAGAAGTAAAATATTTGAAGTGAGAAAACAGGACTCATAAAAGATGAAGTCAATAAGCAAAGAAAAGAGAAATTAAGCCCAAGGAATAGGGATATCTAGATTTATGTCTTCTGCTGAATTCTGGCACAGGGGAAATACATTTTTTGTGGAAGCCAGTAGATAGTCTTTTATCATGATTTTTTTTTTTAAATTGTGAGTGTGAGGTATTACGAAGAATGCTTACAGAATTTTTCCCAAAGTTTTTCAGTGCCATCAAGTATTCTGTTTTGTGACAGGACATGTTGATTAGTCTGGTTTGAAAAGGGAGGGGATAACTCCGATATTTGCATTACAGTTGTGATTCAGATGATTCCAACTGCTTTGGAGGAAATCTCACTGTTGTCTCCCCTTACCACTTACTTGGCCCAGTGTGTTTGAACTACATTCCTTTCTCAGAAAGCTGGTCTGTGACTTCTGCTGCAGGTGCAGAACTGCTCTTCTGTCTGTACTGGGGACATGGAGTTCTGCATCGATCATGAAATTCCTGGAAAAATTTGAATGGTCCATGTGATAGTGATGTTTGCTTCTGGAGACTAGATGAAATCTAATCCAAAATAAACCCTCTTGAACAGCTAGCACAGGAGTGTCAGCACCAGCTGCTTTGATCTACTGATCCGTTTCTACGGTTTCAGATTACTTTCTAATGGGGACAGAGCCATAGTTGTTCACTGGTTATAGGTCAGTAGATGGGGGCAGTGAACCTCTTAAGATTTGTATCTACACTACAAATCCAGCCATAAGTTTGGGTGCTGATTTTGAAAAATGTTCAAGTGCCAGGAATATTTTTTTTCAATTTTAGTAATACGGACTATAGATTAAGCACACAAATACTACGAATGACAGTGGTTCAAAAGACTAAATTGTAACTGCCTTTTGTAATTCTGGTTGATTAGTTTGGTTTTTTTCCATGCTTGTATTTTTAAATTGTTAAAAAGAGGAGTCTTCTAATTTCTTTCATTTTATAATTTTTGTGTAGAATTCTAAAATATGTATGCTTCCTACCCCAAATGTTTTGCTTGAGCTCCTCATCTGCATTGAAAAAACCCCAAGGCCAGTGTTTTATGGCAGTCATTAAGCAAAAGCAAGACAAAAAGTGAAAAAGAGATGGTCTTTGCAGGTGTTTGCAGTTATTACCCTTTTCGTGCCTTAGCTGTCATGAATCATGACAGCCTTTTTTTTTTTTTNTGAATTCCTCAGTTATTAAGGTTTTGAAAATCTAAGTAATATTTAGGTGCTGGTGTTAAATCATGTTATCTTGAAATAGCAATTGAAAGAATACTCTCCATCTGCCCTATTAATTTTAAGTTTAGAGTTTCCTAAGAATTTTGCATGCTTAAGTGTAGTATAATATCCCACATATCTAAGCCAGTGATCAGGACTAAATTCAATTATGTGTCTTGTTTATTAGATCTTTGCAGAATCTAGACCTTGGCTTTCAGCATTTTTTCCAGAAAAATTGCAAGATTTAATTAAGATTTCTGTTGATAGGGATGTTTAAACCTACAGCCTTTTAATACAGTCATTAAAATCCACCTGAAACTATTAAGCTTGTAACAGCATAAGTAGCAGAATTTTGAAACTGTTTGAAAAAAATCACTGGCTTTAATAAAAATAGCAAAGTTATTTGCAGTATTATTTAATTTGTTCAGAATTGAGATATAAGTCTCAATTTCAAATGAAGAAAAACATTGAGAGTCAAAATGTGAGTTGTAAGCCAGTAAGTTATGAAGACTCCTTATTATTTTAAGAAATCTTGCCTTAAGAATATTTCACTGTTATGTTGAAGTGCTCTGTTTGTGTATTTTTTAATGTGTTTGGTGTAAGTAAACTGTTACAAGCTTTAATGTGCACTTAAATACAACAGAGCTGTTTTCATTACTCTGATAGCACATGGCATGAACAGAAAATTCATGTTAGTTCCAGGATTTCCTGTGAATATGGATAACTTTTGGTGTCCCATTCCTCAATACCAGTGGTTCATAGGCCACTAGCAAGATCCTAGGTCTTTGAAACCATTCTCACAATGTGGTGAGCAGAAGGGAATTAAATAAATTGTAATTTTGGTTTTTGATAACTGATATACTAATTGTAAATTGAAATAGCTATAATAATTTCATAAATATTTCTTAGTGTTGCTTTTAGGGACTAAGTGGTGGATGATCTAAGTCAGGTTTTGTTAATTAAGTGGGAAAAGAGCCCATGAGGGATAGAACCACCAACTTTCACTGCTGTGTCCCAGCAATGAAAGTCCCTGATGGTGGAAGTGAGTGCCAGAGTGGTTGGTTGGACAGACAACTTTGCTTAATGTTGGGATCTCAAGAATGCAGAGAAAACTTTGAGGGGCAGGAAATAAGCACTCAGAAACATGTCTTGGTACATAGAAATCATGTGATCTGATCATTCTGTGAAAGAAAAACTTGAGATTTGTAGAAGATAAAAACTAAAAAACTGAGGAAGAGATTTTAAAGTCATGCAAATGTAGCAAGTGTGGCCCTAACTAGTTGATAGGATTTTTTGTTGAGTATTATAGATGGTAAAAAGGACTAATAATTCTCCCAGAACTAACTTTTGAGAACTCATTTGAAACTTTGTAGGGCTTATATGGGGTGTCAGAATCGAATTTGAATTTCCAAAAATACAAAAAGGAGCTGAATTTCTAATCTTGAAAATTCTTATCTTAAATATCGTAGCTGCAAAGTTTGTAACAGCTTGCTGTAGAATATCCTGATACATTTTGGTTTTCGGTCAATATCACGATCTTAAAATATTTTTGAAAGATGGAAGACACGTAACAGAATTTTGCTATGAACATTAAATTAATCTGTAAGGTATTGAAAGCCTTTATTATAAAAATTCCCAGTGCCTCAAGACTAATATTCTCATCATAATTGATCAACTTAATTTACAATTAAATTGACTGGACCCAACATTTGGAAGATAATACTGATATGTGAGAAGAAGGAATTTGTTGTTTGTCTTTTGCTGTTTCTCTGGTGACCCTCAGAAGGTGATTTCATTAGGTTTTCTGGACCTAGTTTAGTGCAAGCTGTGAAAGTTTCAGAGGAGAAGTGCATGCTTCTACTGCCCAGGAGAATAAAGAAAAAGTGAGAAAATTTGTTATCTGCATAAACAGAATGTTTTAGAAACACAGAATGTTAAAAACCATTAAATGTTACAATGCTACTTCAAACTATTAAGTTTTCTTTGAGCTTTTGTTTCCTAAATATTCAGAAATTCAATTGTGTTCAGTGCTCTAGTGTTTGAATTAAGAAACTCTTCATTTCCGTATAAGAATATATGCAGAATGATTACAATAAAATTAAAATAAATTTGGAGTTGATTTTATATATTTTTTTTCCTATCAGTGCATTGATGTTTCTGTTTAGTTCATGCAGCACTATCTCTTTTGTTAAAATAATGTATCATCTTTTAAGCAGAAGTCCAATGACTGGCCAAATGCTGGTTGAGTCCATTTCCTTTGTATTCTTGCTTGTAGCAGGGGTGGCAAAAGGATACTTAGCCTGTATACCCAAAGTGGTTCCAAAATGTTTTGCCAAAAGTTTCCAGGGACAATAAAACTAAACTTGTTTGTCATAGTTTTATTCATTCTTTAGGCAAAACAAGAGTTATTTCCTCCCTGTAGCAATTGCAAAACTCTTCTGGTTTGTTGGTTTTTTTTGCGTTGTGTTTCTGTTTTGGTTTGTTTGTTTGTCTGTGTCTGTTGGCTTGGTTTTTTGGTTGGTTTTTTTTTTTTTTTTGGAGGTGGGAGTTGTCCCCTTTCCCTTTTCAGGCACTTCTTGCCTTTGTAATATGGAGTACTTGTCCTTTATCTCAGGTCTTGCAATCACTGTAATTGCAGTTGAGCCCAGATTCTTCTGTTGAAAGTTCTGACAAAAGAGTAACTCCAGTGTTTTCTTTAGTGAAATTAAAGTCTGAAATTCTGTAAGTATAATGTTGAGGTTTTTATTTGCAGTATAAACTTCTTTTTTCAGTAACAGGTAGTTGTATTGAGGGATAAACTGAAGGATTTGGCAGACACTAGAATTCTAGAAAATTAAATTCTTCTGTTAAAGTGTGTTTACCACAGGAATATAATAGTAAGCATGCTAATACAGAAGTGTATTTTGCTACTTTTTTTTTTTTAGAGAATCCTAGAAAGGCTTGGTTTGGAAGAGATGTTAAAGATCATCTAGTTCCAGTCTCCCTCCCCATGAGTAGGGAATGCCATTCACTAGATCAGGTTGCTCAACCTGATCCAACCTGGCTTTGAACACTTCAGTGATGGGATATCCACAACTTCTCCTGAAAACCTGTTCCAGTGCCTCAGCACCCTCTGAATAAAGAATTTCTTCCTAACATCTCGTCTAAATCTTTGCTCTTTTAGTTTTAAACTGTTCTTCCTTGTTCTGTAATTGCTTGTGTAAAGTGTTGCTCTCCCTCTTTTTTAAAAGCCCCCTTCAAGTACTGGAAGGCTGCAGTGAGGTTTCTCTGGAGCCTTCTCTGCTTCAGGCTGAAGAACCCCAGCTCTCTCAGCCTTTATAGGAGAGGTGCTCCAGTCTTCTGATCATCCTCATGGCCTCCTTTAGGGCTGCTCTGACAGGTCCATATCTTTCTTGTGTTGAGGATCCCAGAGCTGGATGCAATCACCCCTTGTCGCTGGCCTTCATCTGGACACAGTCATTGACCATAACTCTCTGGCTGTGTCCATCCATCCAGTTCATTTTCCCTCCAAACATTCAAATCTATGTTTTTGC
Source organism: Notiomystis cincta (assembly GCA_013398075.1). Lineage (NCBI taxonomy): Eukaryota > Metazoa > Chordata > Aves > Passeriformes > Notiomystidae > Notiomystis > Notiomystis cincta. Next base: position 172,449 of record VZRX01014360.1, read on the forward strand.
AGAAAAAGGATATTGTGTGAAAAGGATGTTGTTGTCGAAGGCCTTACAGAAATCTAGTTAGATGACATTAGTTGGTCTTAACCTTGTCAGCTGTTGCTCTGTTGCTACATTATAGAAGGCCACCAGATTGGTCAGGCATGATTTGCCCTTAGTAAAGCTGTGATGGCTGTCTCTGATCACCTCCTTCTCTTGTATGTGCTTTAAAATTGCTTCAGTGTTCTTCCCAGACACAGAGCTGAGGCTCATTGTTCAATGGTTCCCCAAATCTTCCTTTCTCCCTTTATTTAAAAACACAACTGATGTTTCTGTCTCTGCAGTCAACAGCGTTGTTGCCTGAGTGCCATGGCTTTTCAAATAGGGTGGAGAGTGGTGTGGCAACATCATCTCCTAAGGTCCCATAGACTTGTGACTATTCAGTTTCATCAAGTGGTCCCAAACCTGCTCTTCTCTCACAGTGGAGATACACTGAGATGACCATCCCCTAGAGCTTCCCATGTTCTGTTTTGTTATTTTTTTCAGCTACCTCATTCATTTTCTTTTTATTACCACTTTGCGGTCTCCAAAATGATGTGCAGGACTTCTGGGGAAAGTGGTGGGTGGAGGTAGGGAGGAGGATCTGGTTGTTTGGTAATTTTTGACTTGGACTGAACTTCAGTGTTGTAGCTTAAAATTTTCCAGCATGGAAATGTGAAGTCTCACTTCTGTCTTTTTGAAGATGCTTTCCAGTGAAGTGCACTGCCTACTCCATTTTTCAGGCAGGCAAACAGTCCACTCCTCACAAAAGCTTTGCAGAATAATTTAGCTGTGCATGAGTCACCCATGCTGGGAAATTTAGGCATCAGAAGCACTTCCACAGCTGCACAAATCATGGATTGTGCAATTGACTTGTGAAAAATAAAGTGATGACTAGCACTAAATATTTTTAGAAGTGTTTTACTTACATGTATGCAGTTCTACATGATACAGATAATAAAGTTTCAGATAAAATATCAGCTTTCTGAAACACTGTGACATGTTCTTGGGTATTGCTGTTAGCAGCTATTGTCATTTTTTAAAAATTATGTCCATTTGGTATACCTGTACAATTCTTAGTGTTACAAATAGCTGCTGTCGGTATAAACCAATCATCAAATTTTCCTAGTTTCAGATTATTAATTTAGAGGAATATCCTTGTGTAAGTATCTGTACTGAGGATCATCTTAAAACCATCCAAGTTGGTGCTAATTAACATGCTGTTTGATAGATAGTTTGACAACCAGAGCAACACATGAGGTATATGTATTTACATTTTGCTTGAGATTCCCATTGACTCTGAGGCTGTATTCTGGGTTTGTTTTCATATTCAGAAGCTGATCCACGAGTCTGGATCAGTATATAAGAATAACTCACATTCTGCCCAGAATTTTAGGTTGTCATGGGTTGGCCATATGAGATGCAACAGCGCATGGGAGAGTAAAGATGTTTCATTTAAATATGAAGCAGGCTTCTCAAGTAGTAGCTACAATGCTCATTTCTTTGAGCACCAATTTGAATCTCATTTTTGCTAATTTTGTTCTCTGGTTCTGATTTAACACATGGTGTAGGTCAGCATGAAATGGCACTGTTGCCAAAGGATGTCTAACCTGGTGATTTGCTGCTTTCCCTTCCCCTGTGCCAACACAGCTTTTTAGTAGTCATATGGTGAAACAAATGTAGTTGGTTTAGCTGAATGAATAACATTTGGGTTAGTTTTGGGCTGGACCAGTTTTAGGCTCTGTTGACTGATCACATATTGATGCTAGCTGAAGAGAAGGAGTTTAATGTGGCCGTGGCAATGAGTGGTCAGAGTAATGATCAGAGGCTAACATTGGAAAAACTTCTGGGTTGATCAAGGAGATTGGTAAAAGTAGCTGTTAAAGCGTGAAGTGCCTGATCTCTGTAACCATGTAATTACCTGTGTGGTCTGTGTGTATTGCCCTTGCTATCTTTCATGTGGTAATTCTTCATCTGTGAACAGATTCAGAGGAAGTACTTACTCTTCTGCCACATTCTAGGTAAATACCCTGACCATGAGTTAGGAATAAGTCTTTGTCTCCTATTTAAAGAAAACCGAGCAAACAAAGAAAAGAGTGCAAACCAAAGCAACCAAAAAAAACCCAACAAAACAGAATCACCTACAAAAATCCCTTGAGTTCATTTTGTTTAGTTGTCTGGCATGGTGTGCCATGGATGTGACCCCTCCATCACTTTTTCATGTGGGCCTAACGGAGAAGTGATAAAATGTTTCTGGATCTGCTAGATAATTACATTTTAAAGGAGTAAGCTGATGATATAAAATAATTTTATATCTCTTAAAACTGATTTAAGACTCATAAGCTATATCCTTCATGGATTGTAAAGGGCAAGGATGAAGCAGGGCAGCAAGTAAGATTACGACTGTGGTCTTCAGGAGAGCTAACTTTTGCCTCTTTAGGATCTTCTTGAAAGGATCCCATGGGAGTCCAAGAGAGCTGGTTGATATTCAAGTATGACTTCCTCAAGGCTCAAGAACAATGAGCAAGAAATGGGACAAACAGGGCAGGACAACTGCATGAATGAATAAAAAAATGTGTCATTTTTCAAGTGTAATCAGGAAATACACTGGAATATATACATACATACAGATGGAAACAGGGTCAGACCACTTGGAATCAATATAGAGAGCTTGTCAAAGTAGAAATAAAGAAGGGCCAAGACCCATCTGGAATTAAATCTGTTTGAGATTGTCAAGGACAACAAGAAGGGCTTCTTCAAATAAATAAATAACAAAAGAAAAACCTAGGATAATGCAGGCTTCTTATTAAATGAAAGGGGGCCCTGGTGACAGAGGATGCAGAGACGAGAGAGACAATGTGGAGACAATGAATGCCTTCTTTGCATTGGTCTTTGCTGACAAGAACAGCTCTCTGGAATATCTGACTCAGGAGACCAGTGTGAAGGAATGTTGGAAGGAAGACTTGTCTTTGGTCAGGAACAGTTGGGTTAGAGAACACCCAGGTAAACTAGACATTCACAAGTCCATAGACCCTGATGAATTGCATCAACAAGTGCTGAAGGAGCTCGTGGACACTATAATGAGGCTGCTCATGAGAGGTCGGGGCAATCAGAAGTACCTGAGGACTGGAAAAAAGCCATGTCACCCTCATCTTCAGAAATGGCAAAAATGAGAACCCAGGGAACTCTACTGGCCAGTCAACCTCATCTCAGTCCCTGGAAAGGTGATGGAGTGTCTCATTCTAGAGGCTATCTTCTGTCAATGTGGGTGACAAGAAGGTGATCAGGAGCATGGATTCACTAAGGATTCACTAAGGGCAACTCATCCTTGACCTGATTGCCTTTTATGATGAAACAACTACTGCAGGGATGAGCAGTGGATATTGTTTAACCACAACTTCAGCAAGGCTTTTAGTACTGTCTCTCACAACATCCTTGTAGGCAAACTGAGGAAGCGTGGTCTGGATGAGTGGACAGTGAGGTGGATTGAGAACTGTCTGACCCCAGAGAGTTGCTGTTAGTGACACAGGGTCTTCTTGGAGGCCTGGCACTAGTGGTGTCCCCCAAGGTTCAATATTGGGAATTGTTTAACTTACTCATCAGTGACTTGGATGAAGGGGCAGAAGCCTCCTCAGCAAGTTAACTGATGACACAAAGCTGGGAGGAGCAGCCAATACCTCAGAATGCTGTGCAGTCCTTCAGAAGGGCCTCCACAGGCTGGAGAGATGGGCAGAAAGGAAATTCAGTGAAGGCAAGTGCAGGGTCCTGCACCTGGTAGGAGTAACCCCATGCACCATCACAGGCTGGGGATTGACCTGCTGGGAAGCAGCTGTACAGGGAAGGATCTGGTGGTCCTGGTGGACAACAAGCTGTCCATGGGGCCAGTGATGTGCCCATGAGGATGAGAAGGCCAGTGGTATCCTGGGGTGCATTGGGACCCTGGGCATTGCCAGCAGGTAGAGTGGGGTGATCTTGCCCCTCTACTCAGCCCTGGTGAGGCCACATCAGGAGTGCCATGACCAGGTCTGGGCTCCTCCAGAGACATGGAGCTCCTGGAGCAGGTCCAGGGGAGGGCAACAAAGATGATTAAGGGATTGGAGCATCTCACTTACAAGGAAAGGCTGAGGGAGCTGGGCCTGTTCAGCCTGGAGAAGAGACAGCTGAGAGGGTATGAATGTATGTATCTGCAGGGAGAGTGCCAAGAGGATGGATCCAGGCTCTTCTTGGTGCTGCCAAGCATCAGCACAAGAGGGAATGGGCAGAAACTGATACACAGAAAGTTCCACCATAAGAGGAAGAACTTCTTTACTGTGCAAGTGACCAAGCACAGGAACAGGTTTCCTAGAGAGGCTATGGAGACTCCCTCACTGGAGATACTCAGGAACCATCTGGACACAACCCTGTGCCCTGTGCTCTGGGATGACCCTGCTTGAGCAGGGAGGTTGGATGGGAATGACCCACTGTGGCCCCTCCCAGCCTGACCCATTCTGTGATTAAGACATTGGGTGCAGAAGTAATTTGCCATAAATTCTTACAGACCTTCTTGGCTGTCTGTTGACTTCCTTGATTTCTGAAAGTTTTAGAATGGTATAATGAGAACAGAGTAGGAAATTTTGACTGAAGTTTTCTCTTGATTAGTCAGAATTCTTTATGTAAAAAGTCTAAGTGTTCATTTGAATGTAAAAGCTAATCTTCATCGGGTTTTTTTTCCTGGTCTAGGATAGAATTTTAGAACAATTCATTTGTTTGAATTTCATAATCTCTTTTTGGCTTCCTTTCCCACCTTTTAAGACACATCTGCATACTAAAAGTCTGGCAGTTGAACTGCTCACGTAATGTGTAGGTTCATGTTTTTCAGGTAGATTAATTGAGGTGGATAGCTGAGCATTGTTGCAGTAATAATAACAATAAAGTTTCATTTTCTAAACTTAAGCATGCGTTTATATCAACACCAAACAGAAATTTTTCATGGAATGAAAGAAGAATTTCCTTGGTATTATCTTGCTTTGAATATGTGATAATTATGTCTGTTGAAATTGATAATTAATTTTCTCCAGGACAGTTTTCAAAAAATAGTTGACTTTCTGTATCTAGTTATTCTTCCCTTAATATTATTGGGGTAGAGGAAATCCAATTCTTGATTCTTTGATCTGTCTCATTTCTTGGTGAATTATCATGTTTATTTTCCAATACAGGAATAAAGTGTTTAGTAGAATTTCCTTCTTTGATTTTATTTATTAAGATTCTTTATAGTATTTATGCTTTGATGAAAATGTGACTAAACATTTTATAAAAATTGATTGCTTAAACTAACATTTGTGTCTGATACAAAGCATCTAAAATTATTAATGCTTAGTTTCATAAATATGTACATTTTTAATTGGATTAATTATTTCAAAGTGTTTTTAACTCCAGGATAGATATCTTGGTAATGTATTTTAAAGTTTTTTTTTCTTTAAATTTGTGTTAATGTTGAGAAAACATCAAGCGAAGATTTTTTTTTTGTTGTCTGGTAACTTTATTTTGTAGAAAAAAAATTATTTGTGTATAGTATTTAATTTTATGGGATAGTTATAATATTCAGTGAGAATTTAGAATGTGTATGTGGTATTTCTTCACCTTTTGAACTTCTGAAAAAAACTTGTCAATTGTCTACCTTCTCAGCTCCATCTAAGAGGCTGGAAGAAGGCTGGTTTTATTTGTCCATTATAAAATTTACCACGTTTAGATGAATCCTGTGAGAGAATAGCAGACTGCAGATTTCACACCATCTATAGGACTTTTTTCATCAGCACAGTGAGCTTTAATTTAGGATCTTTCTGCATCTGGCTAGCTGACTGTAGGTTGTATCTTCCCAGAATTCCATTAAAGGAAATGGAGATTTACAAAGGGATGTGAAAGTTTTCAGTTTTGACTCATAACACTGACAGGTTAGTGATTGGCTTCTCTTGAGCTAAACTCCTGTTGCGAAGTAGTGGGTTTGTGTTAAGCACCATTTAAAGAGGCAGTTAGGTGTACTTTTAAGCCAGATGTAATTATGACATATATATTGTATTTTAGAAGTGCAAATGCAACACACACTCAAGTCAAACCCAGGGTACCCTATTACAGATCCAAGAGTGGCAGATGTAGCTAAGAGGTTCCTGCTCTTCTTAGGGGTACTGTTTCTTATTGTGCCAATTTTCAAAGGTATGCGGAGCCACACTTTTGCAATACAATTTTATTAATTTGGTCTTATTAAAACTGTGTGATATGTACATTCTTCTAAAAACACAATTTCACAAATCTGCTTCAGTGTGTGGCCAGAGCTAAAGGGATGCACACTTCCAGTGAGAGCCAAGGAAGGGTGGAGCCTTACAAAAATGGGAGCAAGTGGGATTATAACATGTAGCTGCTGTCCTTTTTTGTACAGATTAGTTGCACAGGATTTGCAAATATTATTTCTGCTGCTCTTACAGCTTTGTTATTGAAGGAAGGGAGTCTCTCATAAGGAACTGTGTATATAAATAACTGAGAAAATATTTTAAATGAGACTATAGAAGAATAGCAACTGTTTCTGATGGCTAGATTATTAAATGCTGCCTTTCAGATTTATCTTGCAAACTTGGGTTTGTACTATTTTTGATTGTCCTTTTTGTTTTTCTGATTTGGGGAGCTCATTGACTGACAACTCTGAAAATTTTTATTGTATCACTTTCTTTTTAATATTGTGATTATTAATTTGGTGGAGTCACATAAACAATACCTCACATATTTTTAAGTGTAGTTAGTTGGGATCCTGGAAGGTGAAGATGATACAGGCAGCCTGGAAAGGGATGGAGGGGAAAAAAGCCTGGTAAGTGCTTCAGCACCCCACAGCCAAGGACCAATTATTAGATACCTGACAACCTGCTGAGTGCTTTCCTGGTCACCCCCAGGGAGCTGGAGGGAAGCCAGGCTCGGGCAAAGAGCCCAGATTGTTAGTGAATTCCTGATGATGTGGCAGGTCTGAGGATGTTTTGAGAAGTCAGTTTGGTGACTCAGAGACCAGATCAGTGGGGTATATGGACAAGCGTGGGCCAGGTTCAAGTGTATCATGAAATAGTTTAGATTAGAAGGCACTGTAAATATCATCTGGGTCCAATGTTTCCCTTTTTCCAGTCACATGGAACTTAGCTTGATTGCCATGACTTTTCAAATATTATAGAGAATGGCTGTGCAAATACATCAACCAATTCCCTCAGGATCCAGGATGCATCTTATCAGGTGTCTTGGACTTACATACAGTCAGGTTCCTCAGGTGATCATGAATCTGATCTTCCCTTACAGTGGGAAGAGACTTTGTTCCTCTTGCAGTCCATCCATTCAAGAAATGTGGGAAGAGAGTTGCAAGCCACACTGGGGCAAAAAAGTTGTTGTATACCTTAGCTTTCTCCTCATCTGTTGTCATCAGTTTACCAGCATTGTTTCGTGGGTGTGTACACCTTTGACCTTCCTTTTCTGGTTAATATGCCTTTGGATGTTGTTCTTGTTTTTCTTTGCATCCCTTGTGAAGATCAGCTTCCAGCTTTCTCATCCTGTTCCTTCACAACTGGGCTCTGTCCCTCTGCTCTTTGCGGGATACCTGTCCTTGCTTCTGCCTGTGCATTTCCTTCTTGCCCTTTAGTTTGACCAGCAGTCCCTTCTCATCCCTGCTAGACTCTTGCTTTCCATGCCTGATTTCTTGTGCCCTGTGGAGGACATCCTTACAGATCTGCCAGCTCTGTTGCTCTCCCTTGTCCCTGAGGGCAATTTCCCTGGAGTTTGTATTGGCTAGCTCCAGAGGCCTAACTTTATTGCTCGCCTGACTCACTCCTCAGGACTGCAAACTCCACCAGTGTATAATCACTGTAGCCCATGTAAAGGTCTGAGGCTTACTAGAGCTTTCTTGCATACATCTTCACTGCAGCCAAGATTAGGGAGCTGCACTGTATCAGGGAGCGAGCTATGGGGTCACCTCTGTGTTGAGTAAGGAGATGGAGATACGGACTACAGAGAAGGGTAGAAGAGTGGCCACAGAGCAGCTGATCAAGCTCAGATCAGTCCACATAATCTGGAGTAGAGGAGTGGTGGGCAGGGGTGTTTTCTTTTTCTGTGAGCTAGAGAGATGGAAATTGCAAGCTGGTGTCAGTCCCAAGTCAGAGAAATATCTCTCCTGATGGTGGGACAGTCTTAATACATGAAGCATGCAGGAGAGAATTGCTTTTTCCTGTAATCCTCATAATTGATGTTTCTGTGAAGATGTTATTTGCAGTGACTTTTGACCAGACTTGTTTGAGCAGCTTGTTTAGGTCCATTACTTTGTCAGGGAGTAGACCAGGACACATCTGTGTAACAAACCATTCCTACAAACTTAACCTGTCTTTACCTTTTTCATCATGTTTTCTGCTACCCAAGGTGATCTGTAGCCTCTTCTAGCTGTGGACTGTGTATGATAGTGTGCAAATAGTATGTACTCTTTCAAATGTCATTACAACTCAACTAAATCTGTGATATCACTGGCTACTGCCATAACAGGCCTCCTAACAGGCATTTCATCTATCCTGTAGACTGCTTGGACTTACCCTTTTCCCAAAAGTCCTTTAGTAGCAGGCATGAGACTGCCATTCAGGTAATGGCAACCCACACCACCAGTCTTCTGTTCTACTGCATTTTATCCATTATATATCCTTGAGTACTCCCTGAAAAGGTGATGAACCTAAGGAAGCTGCTCATCCACAGCAGACTGCTCATGGCCACTCACAAATTTTCCTATTAAAAGCCATCTGGGGTCCATCCATGCTAGAAGCAGCCCTCTCATTGGTTGTCCTGTGAAGCAATGGAAGATGAACACCTGCTGCTATAGCGTGTTTTATCTCAGAAAATGACATTTCTAGGATGTGTCATCTCTTCTGCACAAGTACAGACCAAAAATTGATTTGTTGATGTGGTAGAGGAAAGCATACAATATGTGACTATTCCCAGCTGCTGGAAAAACCTGTTCAGCTGAAAAGTTTGAACAATATTCCTTGAAGTTCCTTTTAGCCTTATCTTTTGATTTTTTTTAATTACCCTTTTTTTTTCTTTTGAGGTAAAAAAATGAGACACGTCAACAAGTTTTAAAAACATAGTATTTTTACAGACAGCCTTTTTGATTAGCAAGAAAAGATTAATCAGCCATTGCCATAATTTGCTTTCTGTTGGTGTATATACCATTGCAAGCAAAGGAGCAACTACCTGGAAACCTGCTTGCTTGTTCTATTAGACCAAACTATACGTGATTAGAAAGCAGGTGGTTATGGTTTACCTGTCTAAAAATCTCTTGCTGTCTACAAAAGTCTGTGGTTCCTGGAGAGAAGCTAAACTAAAAGATTAAATTCTTCCTCTTCTCCTCCCCTCTATGCCACCTCTAAAAAAGAGAAAGGTAAAGAGAAAAATGGCTGGGCTGGAGGTAATCCAATGAAGCAAAGGGCAAAATGGAAAATATGAGTGATAGTGATGTGCTATTCTGGGCAGAAGATAATGGCTGGATCTCTGCTTGCCCTAATTATGGTATAATGTCCTAGTAGAATAAAACCCCAGAAGTTCATAATCCAAATGATCAGAAGCACATGGAAAGGCGTATCAGGAAGGTTTATAATTATCCTCAGAATCTCTACAGAGAACAAGACTTCTGTGTTGTGCTTACACTGGGAGTCAGGTTCTGCTCAGCTGTTTGCTCGGTGTGGTGTTTCTACTCTTGGTCTTTCTTCCCCTGGTGGGTGACTAATGTTAGAGCTCTGCAGGACATTGGGTGCTGTGGCTTTGATTCTTTAAATGAGATCTTCTCTACAGCTAATCCTCAATGATTATAATAACTAGTTTGCTCCCCTGGCAAAATTGGATTATAGCACAGAGATCAGGTTGTATTAAAGAAGGTAATCTATTTCTGTTTGAAGAAACTGTAGTGTTGGAAAACTGTATTGCTTCATATGTTTTTCCTGTGATATTCTTGGCATGAAATTATTTGTCTTAATAATGCAAGCCGCCTAATAGTATTTCTGAAGGTTGTAATCTGCAAAATCTTTTAAATATTACTTGTATGCCTTGACATAAATTTTACATAAATCAAGGCTTTTTTAGAAAAATATTTTTACAGTATAAGGACAATACTTATTCTTCCTCAAAAATATTTATCAGTATTACCATTACAATGAAGTGCTGGAGACGTAGGGATTTCAGTTATTGGCTCTATACAAAATGTAATACAGGCAGTGCATTCAACATTGTCTCACTCATTTTTCAGTCCAGTCCTGACAGAACATCTGTCATGAGCAACACTATACTGTAATTTCATAGTTCAGTCTTCAGATTTGTTTCCAATATTTCGTATTACCAGTGTGCATGCCAATATTGATAATAAAATTGGACTGAAGGTACTGAAATTCTTTCACTCTAAAATTTGGAATTTTTTATCAGATGGTGGGAACTTTTTTACCTTAGGTTGGGTTATGACTTTTTACCCTGTAACTTATTCAGAACCTTTTTTTTTTTTTTGCCCAAGCAGTGACTTGGGACCCAATAACTTATTGCCTCTCCATGACTGATGTCAGCATAGTGCAGGAGTTTCAGTATTGCTAGTTTTTGTAATTTTTCTCCAGATTGAGCAATTTTGTGTGGTAATGGTTTGTACATCCATGGCAGCAGCTAAGACTTTTGATTGAGGACCTCAGCTTCCTTTAAGGTAGTGAGTGTCTGGGCGCCTTGGTTACAGGAACGTTGGAAAACATGCCTGAGTGTGTTGAAAACACATCGCATCAAGCGACAGACACACATAATTGGTTTTTTTAAAAACTAATGAGTTGTGGAGACAGAATGATGACCTTTGGACACTTGTGGCTGCCAGTGCTGGCGTGTAGGCGTTTTAACCTTTCTGCTGGCTTTCACACGCATGCCATTTCTACTGAGTTAGAGATCTGTGTGGTTTTGGCAACAAAAGCTTTTCCGCTGTGATTAGCTTCTCTTTTGGTCTGGGTTAAGCTTGCTTGTGTTCATTTATGATATAAACATATTCCTCTCCTGCTCTTCTTAAAATCCTTCTGAAATATGTGTAAAAGCTCCCATTTTTGACTTTATAAAAGACAGTTCTGTGATTAAGATGTATGATGTTTACCTTAAGTGTGTAATTCTGATTTAAAGGAAATGCACCTCTACATACTACAGAGAGGAGATCTAAAATTTTCATCATTAGAACTCTGTTAGGCACTAGGTGAGAATTGGCAGAGTTGTTCTACTGCAAGCAGTTTAAAAACACTGGTTTCATGTTGCAGACTTGCATGGGACTCTTTGTCACTATTAATGTTTGCACTTGTCAAATGGAACAAAACAGAATAGGAGAAGAGGCTGTAAGCACCTAAAAAAGTAGGTCAATGGGCCAGCAGGTTATTTGGCCAGACAAGAACGAGTGGCTTCATTGAATCATGCTGTAATTGTTTTTCTCCTGTTGGCAGATTGTTCTGCTATGCTTTAACTTCCTATGTTAATATTTTCATCTGTATTTTAACCACTTGAGAACCTCCATTCGGTGCAGGAGAAGGCACTTAACTTTTCAAATCAAATAAGTGATAATTCTGGTGTTTTCCATGAAAGTCATCAATGAATTTAAGAGTAGCATAACCTTAGTTTATAGATATCAGCTTTAATATACTTCAAAGTAAAATTTTTCAGAAATGGAAGAAGTACATTTTACAGTGAATTTGTTTTAAGACCAGTAATCAAAGCAGATGGAAACAGGATGAAGATGAGGGGAAAAAGCTTGATGTCATGTAGCTTAAAAATGTGGAAAGTGGCATGCATGGTTCAAGGGAAGTAACTATAAATTAAATGTAATGGTTTAAAGATACTGGAAGTATCTTATATCCGTGCTGAGTTTTTGTTTGGAAGAAGTGCAGTTGTGAAGCAAGTTTGGGATGCATTCTAGGAATTGATTTTGAAGTGGATTTTGACATAAAGAGTTAATGGCTGTGTTTGAGGGAGAAGGAATAATGCAACTGGGCAGCTTTGCTAGTTGTCAGCAGCAGCAGCATTCTACACATTCCAGAGTCCTGAGAATAACAATTTTGGAGACTTGGAAAGGAGAAGATGTAACAGAGAAAGCCGAAGGAGACCCTAATAAGAACTTTAGTGAACAGGTGTTTAAATAATGGTGTATAAATACACTTTGAAGGTAGCAAGTGGAAGTGAAGATGTAGATGGTATGAGTGATACCAAATTTGAAAGTGAAAAGGACATGAAGACTAAAAATAGGCATAAAGTGATAGCTTAAAGCCAAAATGAAACTCTGTCAGAATATCCTGCTTATGAAGAAGAACTTTAAAGCAAGGTCAATTCAGATAGTGAAATACTTGAGATATTTTTGATAAGCAGAATATTGCATTTAGACATTCCTCTTGTTAAAACAATTGTTTGTCTTTATTAAAAAATGAAGAAATAGGTAATTTTTAAACTCACAGGTTCTAAAGCTCTCCCTTTTTATTTTTTGACAGTTCAGTTTATTTTCTGCAGAAGAGGATACATCTAACTCCACATTGTTCTTCACAGGAACCAGGTTTCATCCTAAACGAAAAATACTTTAACAAGTCTCAAAGTGTAAAAGGTAACACTCTGTTTTTATAATTAATAAGGTTCCCATGGCTTTCAGTTATCAACATTAATGGGCTGAGTAGCAATGTTAAGTAGTGTCTTTTGTTCTCCAGAACATGACTGAATTTGAATCTTAGAAATAGACATAGTGCTTTATTTATCTAGTGTTTACTTTCAACTTGACTGGTTTTGGTGGAATTATCTCTGCAGTTTTATCCTTGGCATGTGTAAGTACTGAGAGTGTTCAATGTCTTGCAAATTTGGATGCAGAGACAGAAAGGTGCATTTCCTGTACTTTTCAGTACTTTAAACTATCTGTCTTGGATACCAGATCTAGGTTGTCAGTTCTGACACAGGATCTGTATATTGTAATGAATGATTTTGTTGAGTTCTGGGAATTGAGTGCTCTGTTAAAGTGAAAACTACTGACTTAAATTCTGATTCTGCATTATGAAGATGTTAGTTCAGTCACAAGTGAAAGTTTTGTGTATTTAGCTTTACAGGTATTTTCCTTTTGCAGATTAAGGAAAGTGTATAATTTGTCCTACAGAATTTCATATTGTTCTTGATCTCTATAATTTTAGGTACCATTTTTGTATAAAAATTAATACAGCGCTCGAAGTGTAGTTAGTGCATGGCTGTATTAGTGCTTACCATTTAAGCTAAATGAAAACAAGCTTATAGCTTTTGTCTTGATTTTAAACTTATTTCCTTGCCTGTCATGATAGTTACCTTTTACTGCTGAGCAACCTGTCTGTTGTTGTACGCTTTTGACAAAAATTCAAACAGGCAGTTCTTCTTAATTTACTTTTCATGTGCCATTTATGGCTGGTTTTCAAATGGCACAACTCTGTTACTTGGCCAACTAATTTGAGGAATTTAATTTAGTTAGTATGGCCAGTGCAGTTATTATTTTGAAGAATTGGAGGGAAGAAGTGGTTTGTTGCCAGTGTGTCTTCATAGCACTAGATTTTGGAGAGTGAAGGCAAGACAAAGGTGGTCTGTACTAATTGAAGAAGTGGGGCATGTGGGCAAAACGAGCAGCACGCCTTGTGATGTGCCTTGGAAGAGATTGTACTGCAGCACAGCTCTCCTGTTTACTTTCCTGCTGCACTCAAGTTATGAAACTTTGTGAAAAATGCTGTTCTTGTGAAGGAAACCCACACAGTATGTGGCTGTTGTAAATGCAGAGACAATTTGGTTGAATCACAAGCTTTCTTCCTCAGTTCCCTCATCGTGGATTTGCTGCCATATTTGTTGTGGTATTGACACTGCCAGTTCCACTGGTTTTGGTAGTCTTAGAAGCAAACAAATCCTTCTCAGAAAATACTGATTCACTAAAAGGACTAAGATCATCTTCTTTGAAATAAATAGCCTTTTTACTATTAAGTTTGTAGCCTCCTAAAAATTCTTGAAGATCTGCAAGTTCAGCTCATATAAAACTTGCTGCATGCAGTTGTTCCCTAATCACTGCCGATGTTACTGTCTTGCTGCTCCATTTGAGCAGCCTCTGACAACTGACTTTTCCATATGAAAGAAAAAGGTTTAATTCTGTTGCTTTATGTTTGACTTTAGGGTTTTCATAACCTATGTTATATTATTTCTCTCACTATTAATATTTCATTCACATTCTTAATTCAAAGTCAAATGCGCATCTGGAAACCCAAAAACTTCATGACATAACTGCTTTAAGAAATGGTCAGATTAACTTTCTCACAGTACAGAGATCACATTCTAATTGGTATCTTACTGTTATCTGTTCACGTGTCTGTGATAACAATGTGCTCAAGAAAAAATACAGTAAGAATAAATTACAGTTGTAAAGTACTATTTACCAAATGCTTTCTGTTTGCACAGTTTCTAAATAGACTGTACTGGTAAGTGTATTTAACATCTGTTCAGCCTTCAAACTCATGAGGGTTCTTTAGGAAAAAAGTTAAAATGAAAAGCTGTATCTGAATTCAGAGTCATAAAAAGGTTTGTATTGGTTTAGTACAGACTTGTTTACTGTAGCCTTTAATAATGTTCTCTTGAGCTCTTCAGGTAAAATGAGATATAAAGGCCCAGGTTATGCTGGTAATGGAGACTGCTTTAGAGAAGGTAGGAGGGCAGAGGAGCAGGTTGGAAGAGAAGGGAGGATTAGGAACAGTTTATAGAGCAAATGAAAATGTCAGTATGCTCTAACAAAGAACACGTTATTTTCCCTCAGTCACATTTTGTTTTTTTTTCTTCTCTTACAGGCAAGCGTACAAATGTCTACCACAAGACTAAAGTGTGATATGTTATGTTTTTTACCATAAGCACCCATAAAATGAGCTCCATTGCAGACAGGTATGTTAATAGATATGGAGATTTTTGGGAGAATTAGTGTTCAGTTCTTTCCTTAATGGTCTTTTTCATAGGGTTAATGTATTTAGATGTTAATTTATGCAAAAATTAAAGAGTGAGATTTTGGTTATTTTTGACAAATTAATTTGATAGTTGTTAGATGTGTCATTTTGTAGTCACTGGAAATAGTGATTTCAATTGCTTGAGGTTAATCTTAAAATGCATTACTTGTTTTCAGCCATGGAACAACATCTGTGCAAGTTGAGCTGATTTTTAACATTTACTTGAACTTTTAATTTTTTTAGCACTTCAATTTTTGATTAAGAAAAGCAAATACATTTAAATGATTAGTGTTGCTGTAGATGATAGTAAAGTGACCTGCTAACCTATTTCAAGGGAAAAGCAATAGCTGAGGCATGTTTTCTACTTGATTCCTTGACCTGCACTCTCTTAGCAGCTTAGGTGAACGTCCCTATTTAATATCCTGTGTTTTACCATTTTTGAGACTTTGGGAAATGAAACTTGAATCTAATTTATGTCAAGTTAAACAATTGAAAAAAAAATTAAAAAAGCAAAGGGTAAAACTTCTGTAATGCTTGTCTAACTTGTCAGTTCTTCTCGTGAAATTTTGTGGCATCTCACTGATTCAGCCTTTTAAATATAAGAATTGCTTCTAAAAGCTTGATGTTTGTGTAGTAGCTTGCGAAATAGTAACTTCCTAACATCACTGCTTATCATAATGTGCAGTACAATTGCCTGATGGTTTATTAATCAGAGAGATGAGGTAAGCATTTCAGAGAGGATACTTGGCTTAAGGGAAGGAAACATTAGGGTAAGAAATTCCAGGGTAGACACACAGAGGTCAGTGTGGACAGCACTAAAGAGACTGAAAGCTGGGAGTAGAAGTTAGAGAAATAACATGTGAAAGTCCATTATACAGCAGTTTTGGAAAACAGAAGTTTTGACTTGACTTTCAGAGAAAAGGAAGTGAAACAAAGGAATTGTATTCAGGATACTGAGGCATCTTCAAAGGAAAACACATTCTTATTTTGGTATTTTAACTCTTCTTTAGCAGTAGGTGGACAGTTGTCAAGCTAAGAAAGTTATGAGATACTGAGGAAGCAGATATAATGAATAGTTATTGTTTAACATTGGTATTAATTGTGTATTTATGAAACTACGTATGTGGCTGAAATATAGCATATTCTGTAGTTCTCTTCCACTAACAGTACTTCAGAATTTAAGAAAAAAATATTTTCAATAATTAGAATAGAAATCACCAATAAAGAAAAATAAACTACATATGTCCTCTCCCATGTTTTCAAAAGGGTAAGGTAATGCAAATAATCAAGAACACAGAAAACCAAAATTAAGCATTATTCAATTAAGTGTTTGTATAGGGCTATGAGTTCTTATGAGAAGCAGTCCAAGAATCCTTTGAGTTGTGTCAGAAATGTAAGGTTTTTTGCTTTTTAGTAAATGGAAGCAGAACATAGAAGACTTAGCTTCAGGTTACTGGTGATATGAGACATCACAAGGAGTTCCTTGCTTTCTTTATGTAATGGAGATGATGATGATGAATAGTCAGCTCTTTCCCCTTCCCCCTTCTTTGTGATTGGACTTCAAAGGAGAGGAATTTCTGCTCTAACATTTATTTCTTTTCCTTTCTTTCAGAAATGACGGAAGCATTTTTGATGGGCTGGTGGAAGAAGATGACAAAGATAAAGCAAAAAGGTAAGTTTCAAAGTTATTTAAAACTAAGAAATGTCCTATACTTGCATGCTTAAAGTTAACCAGTGTAATTTCTAAACAATAAAAATGTTACTCTTACATAAATAAACATATTACTCAGCAGCATTTCTTCTACTGTTACTTTTCAGATATATTGTATGTTTATAATTGTGGTTCAGTTATTTGTGTTTTGTAAAAGGGTGCTTTATTCCAAAGGCTTTGCTGCACTGTTCCTTAGGAGGAAGCCATTCTTCAAAAATGGTGTCTGAGATATGGAGTAGGTGTTTTTGTGACAGTTATCACAGCAGAACTTCTTAAGGGGCTGTTTGTATCAGGAACCTGGCAGTACTATACAGCTTGTAAGAAAGTCTCATAGTTTTTGTAAAACATTTTCTGGTTTGCTTTTCAGAGTGTCTAGAAACAAGTCCGAAAAGAAACGTCGAGATCAGTTTAATGTCCTTATCAAAGAGTTGGGTTCCATGCTTCCAGGTAATGCTCGGAAGATGGATAAATCCACTGTACTGCAGAAGAGCATTGACTTCTTACGGAAGCACAAAGGTAACAGTAAACATTATTTACAAATTCTTCATTTTTCAAGTGATACTCAGTTATTACGTAAAATACTAAAAATTTTTCAGCTCCTGTAAGGAATTTGTCAAAAAAAGTGAAGTGCTTCTGGAGAAAGATATTCTTAAGATCATCTAGGTAGCAGAGATGTAACTATGTTTCTGATAATACTTAATAAAAGACAGTACTATTTTTTTTTTGTCCCATAGCTGTCAGTGAAATCTGTTTCACAAAGAGAGGATTTATTTTTGAAGTAACCTCCAAGTTTTTTTGTTCTGGATTGACATTGGCGCAAGTTGTTATTTACGTCATAGGAAAACTGCTGATCTATTTCAGTGGAAGTACTTGCTGGAAATACTTATTTGGATATTTAGATAAGCCTGGATTGAACAGTTGATTTGTCTCTCTGGCTTCTGCTTGAAGCAGGATAAATCAGTGAAAAGCTAGTCCAAGAGAAGTTAGTGTTCCTTCTAGTCTTGCCAGGTGCCTACACAACTGGCTGCTTAAACAAAGGTGGTAAGGTAATTGTGGTTTCCAGCAGTGTTTCTGGCTTGGTTACTTGACAAGGAAAGTGAGATACAGGGGCATAGAGACCACAAGTATGGGCATTTGGGCCTTTGTTTTTTCTTTAGGTGGGGGAAAAAATGCCAGAAAAATCTGTAAATACTTGTAGCTAAACTTTTAAAGCTCTAAAATGTACCCATGGATGTATAAGCCCCTGAGTGAGAGTGTGTGTGTGTGTTGTTCTTTAAAGGTCATGTGAAATGTCAAAACGATCAATATCCTTGAACATCCTTGCTATGCTTTGTTCCTCTGGCTGTTTGCATCAGCTGATGGTGGGATATACCCAGATAATTTTGTACTGAAGTTTGTTACAGGTTGTTATTTCTGTCTTGAAAAAAATTCTTCCACCAAGTATAGGCTTGTTTATGGCTGTTAGATATTATATATATAAAAAATCCCTGTTCCTGCTCCTACACTTGTTCTTAATATGGCACCATGTGGTTCACACTGCCAAAAATAAGATTAAAAACTGAAGAAAATGGACTCTTCTGCTAATTAACTATTTTCCTCGGGTAATTTCTTAAAATGCATGCTAACTAGAAGGCAGTAGGGTCAAAAGAAGTAACTAAAAGGCTGTAAAATAAGTAAAGCTATTAAGTGGATAAAGCTATTAAGTGGATGAATAGTTATGTAATTATCAACAGTACATGTGTCAGTTTAAGGTATGAGAAATGTTTTTCCATGCCCTAGCACATCTCTTCCGTTAGTGTTATGTTTCCACTAACACGAAAGGTGTACTGAATATTGCCATTAAAATTGTGAACATAACTTAAATGAAAAAGGAGGGGGTATAATTCATATGAGAATTCATAGGTTTGAGGGTTTTTTTTTCCCAATTAAATATTGATTATGCTGTTTTCATTTTCTGAGATACATGTGTACCCTAACAAAAAAGCAATAGGGAGGCTCCTCTTCTGTAAAAGTCAGTTCTTTAGGTTATAAGGCTTTTGTGAAAATTGGTTTTGTTTCAAAATTATCTTGTATTGATGATGCCTGACATAAAATTTAGAATGCAGAACAAATGTGTGTCAGCCAGCCAGCCAGCAGCGCCAGTCATATTTTTTTCTTCAAAGTGCTTTCTGATAATTTATTTTTTTTAATAAAGGGGCAAAAAGCAGTTCTGGAGATGGTTGCCTTTTAGGGCATGGCACTTTTGTCCTTCACTTGGTGTGACAGAATGCAGCTCTGTGTGACTGCACATATCATATTAAGTTCCCTAAAGCTCTGGCTGCCAGTGCTTACTATCATTGCTGTGCAGTGTTTTACATTAATACGTTTTTGGACAAAATGTTGGCAAAGTTCAGAAGAATATTTTATCTCCTGAAGTGCTTGCATATGTTACAATGAAGCCGAATGACCTGGATTGTTCAGCACGGAGTAGCTGCTTTGTGGTAGAAATCATACTGTGTTCAGTCACCAAGATTTAACTGCATTGCTTCTGGTTCTTTCTGGGCTATTTCCACATTATCCAGGCTTGGTACTCTGGCACCAGCTCCAGATGAACTCTCTGAGTTGGTCTGTGCATTCTGTTTCTCACTGGGAAAAAACAGGAGGCTAAACACACTCAAATTGTATCACTGGGAGCTTCTCCTTGACTAATACTGCCTGCCATCTTTCTTTGAATTTGTAAACAAGAATTTTTTTTAAATTAGTAAATCCTGAGGAATTTAGCTGCCTATAATTGCAGGTAGTAGACTGATACTCCTACAACCCACAGAGAAATGGTACAGATATTGGCTTGGCTGGCAATTTCTTTGAGAATTCTCTGTGCTGGTGTAGAGTTTCTTCAGATACAGAACTTGAAAACTGAAGTTTAACGTGCAAGTTTGGTTATGCTCCTCTTTCTGTTATCTAGCTCAGGAATGTGACCTTACTGCCATTTATCTTTGAGTGCAACCTTCTGACAGACCTTCTAGGCATTTCTCTGAAGGTACCAAGTGAAACAGGTTCTTTCTGTTATTTCGGCTCTGTTTGCCAGTGTCATACTTGCTCTAATTATGGAAAATGTAAAAGAACACTTGTACTTGTGATATTTCAGAATGGTTTGTTAAAGGCATGAACTTAAGCTTTTATTTAGCATAAATCCATTCTAATGCAAAAGACAGTCTTTTTAATTCTGAAGTAGGAAGGGTTAGAATGAGCCAATGAATCAGACTTTTCCAGTTTAAAGTGAAGATTATCTGTGTTCTGTGGAATGAATGCACTAAGTTCCTGGAATTTTGCCTCCACTTTGGTGGCAGAGCTTTTCATTTTCATGTCCTTTGACTTGCCCCTCCGTGTTCAGTATCTTTGTTCTGACTGAAAAAACTACATTTGGGGTCATATTTAGATTTTCTTTATTCTCCAGCCCACTCTTTCTGCTTTGTGCTACCATTTTGAAAAAGATCAGAAGAGCCTGATGAATTTACATGTTTTGTGAGATCTGATAATTGGAAAGTCTTATTTGTTGATGCTTTTTTCACCTCTTCTTGCAGCTTTCCACTTTTGGCCAGTTTCTTGCATGACGTTGCTGTTGTTTGCTGTTCTTTTAGTTAAGTTTAAAGCTCTTTTTTAAAGTTTTCTCCCTTCAGTGTGGTAAACAAAATTACAAACAGCTCCAGCCTTTTTCATATTTAACTCAGTTCCAGGTTTTCTGGCTCTTTGAGCCATCTGAACTAGGACTCTAGCTTATGATCTTTGTACAGATTTGTCCTTTAAAAATCAAAACCCTTAAAGAATTGGTTTGGTTCTTTCAGTTTGTGTCCCAGGTTGTTCTTACAGCCAGCACTCTGGTGATGCCCTTGTTGTTCATCAGAATAACAAAGTGCTGTGAGGTCTCAGTTCTTGTTGTTTCAGTTACCAGTTGATAAGGAAGAACCACTTTCAGCACCCAGGGTCAGGCTTTGCTTAGCAGCTGTTGATTCTCTCACCTGTGTATGGAAGTTTATGTATTTCTTGACTCCTGCAGTAATCTCTTACTTAAGATTCATCTATGTCAAAATTCATCCATGTGTCTCTAACAGACAGGAATTCTAGAGTAGAGTCATACAGCTCTTAACAATTTTTGTTGAAAAACAATTCTTTTTTAAATGGAAAAGAGCAGGAAGAAGAGAAAGGACAGTGACAATTTTTTATGCAAGGGTTAGAATGACAAGGATTTGCCAAGATACTTGAGCATAAGCCATTTTAATGACGTAAACAGATCAGGAATTTTGGCTTTCTAAGTCTTTGTAAACAACACTCTTAATAAAACATTTATTATAGTCTCAGAGGAAAGAGTATTTTTTCATTATCAAGGTCCATTACCAACTGTCATTAACTTCAGTATTACCTTGAAGTCTGGCAGGACTGTACCACAAACTGGTTGAAGGAAAGATAAGACAAATTTAATTGTGACACAGGAGAAGACATTTATTTTCTTTTCAAGGAGCAATACCTATATGTATGTAATGAATGAACAACAGAGGAGATTGGAGAACTTTCTGCTATTTCTTAACTGTGTATGTGTAGCTTAGGGGAAAAAGAATGGCTTTTGGAAGTATGAATCCTTATACTGTGTATGTGTTTGATTGTAGAAATTACTGCACAATCAGATGCCAGTGAAATTCGACAGGACTGGAAACCAACATTCCTTAGTAATGAAGAGTTCACACAGTTAATGTTAGAGGTATATTATTTCTGTTTTTCTGGGAGTAGAATAATTCCTCACCAGGAGTCATTCCATTATGAAAGTTTTCAGTTTGATGGTACACCTTTATATTCTCATATTTGGGTTGTAACTATATGTTTTTATGAAGATAAACCATCAGAATTCTTATATATGCAGAGTTTCAGGATTTTGTTCAAGAAAAGCAGATTTTCTTTGAACCACATTTTCAATTAAATAAACATAAGAAGTCTGTAAATGAACATATTTAGTGTCCAAGTGGATATTTTAAATTATCATCATAAGGAAGGTACTAGAAAAAGAATTATTATGCATAAATTAAAATCTTAATGATGAAAAAAGCATTAACATATTCATATAACTTGTGAGCAATAAGTATTTAATTCCTTGACTTGCTATGCTTTCCAAAACTGGTGTGAGAGCATTACTTTGCTGAAGATTACATGAATAGTTGCAAAACTACTAGAAAGAAACTTTAAGTATAAGCTATTGTTTTATTGAAAATGAGCATAAGTCATTTATATCTTGTTAGTGAAACAATTTTTAATAACAGTTAAATGAAAAATATTACAAATTAACAAATACTTTTTCATTTTCATTCTATAGTTAAACCTTTGCTTTGATCCACAGATAGAAAAAAAGTTCTGGGTTTTGGTATTTAAAAATTTTTCAAAAAAATTCTCTGATATAAGAGGTTTTTCTAAGATGTGAGCTTTAAAATTTCCTGATTGGAAATACAGTTCTGTCATGCTTTTATTGGTAGCTGTCAACTGGAACGCTGTGTTGTATTCAGAGGAAAGAATTTTGAGTTCAGCAGCAGATAAGGCAGTCAGAACTGTATCTCACAGGTTTCAAGTCTCAATAAAATCTCACTGCAAGCTTCTTTCTTTGAGATTGGGAATATTGAGATTTTTAAATACTAAAATTAATGATTTTGCTGGCTCTTTTACTTGTTCTTCTCATAGTTTTCCCACATCTTCTCACTTTTGTCTCCAGCTCATTTTTTGAGTTTTCCAAGGTCTAAAATGGTGATGGAATTAAAAATAACAGGCAGGCAGAGTGGGAGTTGGGGAAAACAGGGGCTGTCTATATATGTACTTGTTTCTGAAACCACAGATTATTTAACAGCAGAACAGTATGGAAATTGTAATGCTTGTAGTGTAAAAACAAGATTAAGGATTTTTGGTAGGGAAAGACATTCCCATTTCTCTAATAAACTAAACTAAAATTGGTCTGCATTATTTTCTGTATTGAATATAGCTTAACATTTTTAGTATGCTCTGTTTCTTTTTTATTTAACTGCCCATTATGTTTAATTTCAGGCTCTTGATGGTTTTTTTTTAGCAATTATGACAGATGGAAATATAATATATGTGTCTGAAAGTATAACTCCCTTACTTGAACATTTGCCAGTAAGTAACAAATTGCTTTCAGTAACATACCAGTTTGTCTGTGGTTGGTTGGTGTTCTGAGTACTAATTAATTGTTGGCATTTTTGGCATTACAGGACAGATATATGCTTTGTTTTAATGTTTCTGGTTTTTCTTCAGCACAACTCCTTCCTGGTCAGTCCTTTATATTAAACATTTCCTTTGGAAATGCAGAATGCAGTCAGCACTGTGTGAGAAAGGATTATGAAGGGCCTAGCATCAGTTTCAGTGTAACTGAAGTAATACAGTTGATTGCAGGAAACCCTTTAGAGTTCACAGCCTCTGCATGAGTCAGAAGTGTATTACGAAATATCAAACAATTGAATTTTTTTAAACTACTGTTTTACTTCTTTCTTGACAAAGCACTCTGATAAATACATTGCTGCTGGTTCTGCTTTTTAAGTTCAGTATATACTTTTGGGTTTATCACATTCTCTTGTCTTTAATCTGGGTGACATTGCTCAGTGGTACATGTAACATTCTAGTTTTTAAAGTTAACTTTGAATAATTCTGAAATATTCTGAAGTGAGGCAAATTAATTAGTGCGAACAATTGATGAGTTAAATTGAGTACTTTTCTAGAAAAGAAGGACAAATTCTCTTTAAGGGCTAATTGTCTTACTGTGGTAAGAGATAAGCTATGCATGATAAGTCTGAGAATTCTTTTAAATATGCAGGTAATTGTGATTTTTGTTTTTTTCTTTTAGTAGAATTTGCCAGGTTTTAGAGGCACATTTGTTCTTGGCATTTAGGTGTGATTTATGAATTCTAAACATACGTTTTATGATTCCTGTTTTTTGAATACTTAACCAAATGCATTTATGCATATAATCAGTTGTTCAGTTTTGCTGCATCCATCTCTGTTGTTCACAGTTTTGTGTACATAGCTATGGAACTGATTATAAAATATGATAACTGGCAACTCATCCTCACTCAGCAACTTGCTCATCACCCCTCAGTGGGTTGGGGGAGGCAATTGGAAGGGTAAAAGTGAGAAAACTCGTGGGTTAGATAAAGACAGTTTAATAGGTAAAGCAAAAGCCATGCCTGCAAGCAAATCAAAGGAAGGAATTCATTTACCACTCCCCATGGGGCAGGCATATCGGAATGAGGTTTTTGCCTTGCAGGATATTAATATGTATTCCAGCATGTGCCTTTTTGAGTCAGTAATGAACTGTGGAATTGTTTAGCATTAAAACAGTAGGCTTTGTGACATTGTACATTTGAATTAATGCTTATTAAATCTTTTTCTTTCAGTCTGATCTTGTGGATCAGAGTGTATTTAATTTTATCCCAGAGGGGGAACATTCAGAAATTTATAAAATACTGTCTTCTCATCTGCTGGAAAGTGATTCCTTGACACCGGAATACTTAAAATGTAAGTAGTTATTTTGGGCTAACCCCTGTAGGCAGCTCGGCCCCACACAGCTGCTCGCTCGCTCCTCTCAGTTGGATGGGCAGAGAATCAGACAAGTGAACAAACTTGTGGGTTGTGATAAAGACAGGTTAACAGGTGAAGTCAAAAATTGTGTGCACAGGCAAAGCAAAATAAGGATTTAGTTTGCTCTTTCTGGTCAGTAGACAGTTGTTCAGCCATCCCTAGGAAAGCGAGGCTATGTCAGGTATGATGCTTACTTAGGAAGACAAATGCCATAAACCCAAATGTCTCCCCCCCTTCTTCCTTCCCCCAGGATTTATTGCTGAGCAGAGTACCATACAGTATGGGATATCCCTTAGTTCAGCTCTCCTCACTCTGTCCCCTCCCAGCTGCTTGGGCACCCTCAGTCTCCTCACCAGCAGAGCAGAGTGAGATAAAGAGGAGGCCTTTGCACTGTATAAGTGCTGCAGAGCAATAATGGACACATTCCTGTGTTAACAGCACAGTTCTAATCAAAATCCAAAACACAGCACCATGCGAGCTTCTATGGAGAAAATTAACCCTATCCCAGATAAAACCAGTACAGAAGTTGTGTTAAAAACTATCTACTTGGAATTATACCTGATCAATTTTTCCAGTGTTACTTAAGCAGAGACATACTTCAGCCCTAAAGAACAGAAGTGTTATTTTGTGTCACCCCTGCTCTAGAGTAGAATTTCCAAAGTTCCATTGTCTTTCAATCTGTAACTTTCCTGTGTATTAGAAATGTTCATATTGTTTATAGAGCTTCTATTAAGCCAGTTTTAGCAGTTGGCAAGTATAAATACATAGCAGCCTAATGGAGTTTGGGAGCATGTGCTTTAGTGAACTCAAGTTCAGGGCATTTTCTTTAATACAGCTGAAGTTCTCAGAGGTTTTCATGTCACTAATACTCAAGCCCTTCTAGCACAAATTACTGTCATGCTAGTTAAAAGCAGAGGCTGTAGCCAGTTGTAATCACTACACTTACAGTATCTCAATTTGTATTCAGCTTAATTATTCCTGCTTTCCATTTCATGTTGCCTGTGTGCTTCATCAAGGATATAGCCTATTAATTTGTTTCTTTTTTTCTAGCAAAAAATCAGCTAGAATTCTGTTGCCATATGCTGCGAGGAACAATAGATCCAAAAGAGCAACCTACATATGAATACGTAAAATTTATTGGAAATTTCAAGTGTTTGAATCACGGTAAGTAATTTCAGCAGTGTTGGAATGGAATATGTAGGCAGCTCCACAGCTAAACTGGCTTGGCATTATGATGCAAAATGTAGGTGAACTTAAACAAGGCTTTCAAAAGAAGATCTTGAAAGCAGAGTTTTATCAGTTCTGTATTGATGTAATGGGAAAGAAGAAAAACTGCCTATCAGGTATTACAGGTCTGTGTATTTGAATGCAAAATGTAGTAATTTTGCTTAATGCTTTCAATGAAAGAAACTAGTGTTTTGTAAAGCATTTTTTAAAAACATGAGAGAAATTTAGACAAATGCTTTAAAATAAAGAGTCTGAATTTAGTTCAGCATAAGCCATATTTAAGCAGGTGACTGACTTGAAGATTAGTAGTACTGAGTACCTGCAGTTCTCTTTACACAGGCAACTGGGAAGGAAAATGGAGATTTTCTCCCCATTTCAGTTCTGTGCTTTCACTTGACAGGAGCTACCACTCAGATGAGTGGGTGGGCTGCACAGTTTTCTGCACTAAGTTCCTATTCCCTTCCATTGAAGTTATTTTTATTAGCTGTGTATAATATTCTTCCTCTGTACTGCTTCTCTAATCTGTTTGGCCAGGCTGTGCTGACTGTTTACTTGAGAAGTAAACAGTATTTTTCCAGGTGGGTCTTGCAGTATAATCAGTAATAGGTTCTTAGAAAGCTCACCCAAAAATATTATGAAAACCAGTATATTGTAAATAAATCTGTGGGTTTTTTTATCTGATACCGGTATTTCTTTCAAAATAGGAAGACGTTGAGTCTTAATGCAAATGTAGTTATGAAATATTACAGGAAAGACAAGAAACCGTCTTGAAAAGGCTACAGTGCTAGTCTTGGAATGAGGAGTTGGGAAACTGCAGACCTGTGGGTTGCAATTAAATATTTGGAAATACTGTGGAACAAATAATTAAACTATATGTGAGTTTCCGGAAAGTAGCAGGGAATTGAATGGCAACCATTGTGGATTTTTTGGGTAGAAATAGCATCAAGTCAGTTCAGCTTCCTCTAGCAAAAAATAATGCAAACACACTGTGGATAAGAGGATAAAGCACAAATAAATGATAGACTTTTAAAATATGGTTTTGTTATCATATTCACAAATGTGTAAAGGGAAGCACATATTAATTGAAACTGCTGGAGAGTAGCTACAGAAACTGATTAGAAAGGTTACCAGTGTTCACCAGCAAAGTGCAGTTGTAATGGACAACTTCTGGATTTGATCAGTATTTTCTTTAATGTTATGAGCAATGGAACATAGTTTGCAGTCATGAAATAATGCACTAAAAAGAAGAGAAGAATTCATCCCCAAATTTAGAAAAGAAATTATTTTGGGCTAAAACCCCAGAAAAATTGACTAAAAAAAAAATGCAAGTTACTACATTTAGGAATATCAAATTATATGAATAGGGATGGTTACAGCTACATACCAGTCCTTTAGGAAAAGGAGTCACTGTGGAATGTCAACTGCACATGACCAAATCACCTTGACCAGCCACCAACCTGGGAAAATGCAAAAGCCTTTCTGAAATATAGTCAAAATCCCATTAAATAATGCCACTGCACTTCTTAGCACTTGCCTGTCCTCATCCAGTTTTTGATGCTTATTTGTCAGAAGTGAAGAAGTTGGAGAGAGTTTAGAGTAGAGCAACAGTGGCAAGAAGTAGTTTGTAAATCTAACTTACAAGGGAAGATAAACTGAAGAACAAAGGACAAGAGCTGAGATAAAAAGAAAAGAAACTGCCTATTTTGTTTCTGATGGAAAGAGCAAGGAGCTGTAAGATGAAATTGCATGAAGAAACTTCAGGAGGAGTTCTAATCTAGAGATGAATTAAAACCAGTCAGGCTTCAAAAAGCCTCACAGTGTTTTGAAGTCACCATCTCTAGACCTTAATAAACTAAATGGATAACTCCTGGAGATGAAAGATAAGATTAATCTGGTTTGAGGTCTGGTCCATCCTTTGCCTCCTTTTGATTTCATCTCTATGTTTCAGTAAGTGGAATTTGTTCTCAGCTGAGTTTCCTGATTCTTTCACTTCCATAATTGTGCTTTCGATTGTTCGTTACTTGGTATGTGTTGCTTAAATGTGATGAAAGTCTAGAAAAATAAATACTTACTTCAGAGTTCAAAAGAAAAAGTTAGCAAAACCTGATGCAAAAGATAAAGGTATTTTTTAAGAAAGTGTAATCCAGTCATTTTTACCAGTTAACAAGGATTAGAATTGTTAATAGTTTCTTAAAAATGCTTTGTCAGTAATAATATCATACTAACTGTAGTTTTGGTTCTTTGAGAAAGTTACTTGATGGTCCTGTTCCCATAACTACTCCTGTACATAATCCTGTAGTAACTATTTCTGTACATATAAGTGTAGATATGTAGCATTTTTCTTAATGCATGTTAAGTTACAAGCAAACCACAGATCAATACTGGGCCACTTGCCTTGTGATATTACTGCCATTTTCCTCCATACTTATGTTGTCATCTCCTCTGTCTGCCCTCAGTTCCCAACTCAGCGCACAATGGTTTTGAAGGAACTATTCAGAGATCACACCGGCCTTCATATGAAGAGAAAGTTTGCTTTGTAGCCACAGTTAGATTAGCTACACCTCAATTTATCAAGGTATGTACAAATGAAATCACTTTTATATCATTCTTAAATGGATTCTGAATGGGAAAACTTCAGATAGAATGCACACAACATCTAAAATTTTAATGAAAACCATAAGGAATTCTGTGATATGAAACTGAAAGTGTCTGTTTCTTACTTCAAATAGGCTGAGTTTTATGCAAAGTATCAAACGAAGCTGTGGTGAACACTCTTTCTAAATAGTAATATAAAAGAGAAATATGCAAGAAATTAATTTGAGAGTAGTTCACGGGAATATAATTTAGCAAGATGAACCTAATATGAAAGATTACATTGAGATTCCACTTTCACTGGAGAAATGATTGATTTTAGTTGAAACTTGGATGTGAATTTTTTTGTTGCTGGTGGTCTTTCTGCATTTTGACACAGAAGTAAATCTTGGAGGGCTTAATGAAAGCTTACATTACTTGTCAGTACTGAAGAGTTGGGTTTGAGGTAATAGAAATCTTTTGTTTCAATGCACTTATTCAGTAACTCAATGGTTTAAACCTAACATTTTGCTTAACTGTTAATGTACAATGCAAAAGTGCCTTTTCAAGTTTAGAATTGGATGTATAGGATACTTGTAGTTCAGTAAGTATAATCCTGTTTCTCTCCAAAACCAGTCAGAATAAATGCTCAGGATACAGCACAGTATATCTGTGACTGTGATTCTGATTCTATGTTTCATAGAAATACATGAATCAGGGTTCAGGATAGTCTGCTATCTAACTTTTTTTTTTTTGCAATTCAGCTGTGAAGTAATGCCATGAAATCTGTGTGGCCCAGTGTTAAGCTATTGTCTGTAATACAAGAACTCAGAACATTTAACATTCTACCTCTTATGTTTAAAGCACTGATGTCTTAAGCTGAAGGCTGTTGGTGGTAGCTTCTGAAGACGTGGTTTATATACTGTGCACTTCAAAAACATAATAGGGAGCCTGTGGAGAAATCATATAAACTTCTTCAGTTCTGTCAGGCTAAATAGGAATTTTTTCTCTCCAGACTCCATGTGAGAGAAGTTTATTTTATCTGAAGCTATGGAAATCTTTCATCTGACACTTTTCTTCCCATGCAGGTCTAAAAAAATATTCTTCCTGTTATGCCTACAGTTGGTAGAGATGTTATACGTGGGATTTTTGCTTCATGAAAAAATTGTGGAAAAAGGACTCACCTGACATTTTGCAAATGCTTTTGTCTTTTGAACTCTGACAGTTCACAGTAAAACTTCTCGGTTTCCTGCTTCTGGAAGCTGAGGAACATCCATTTATGATCTTCAAGTATCTAAGTCTCCTGCAGGCTAAAGCCTTACAGATTTTACTCTGGCCAAAGTTTCATTGCTGTACCTGAATCTCTGAGCCCTTAGTGCCCAAGAAAGCTTCCATGTTACAAAAGTTTTAAGATCCTCCTGAGACTTTCACCTGGTGCTGTTAATTTGGGAAATCTTTTGAAGATTAAAGTGAAGACTTGGTCTGGCAATACATGTTGATACTTGTGATGCCTTCTCTTATGATTGAGGCTAGCACTGACTAGACTTTAGCAAATGAGTGTATGTCAGGAATTTTACCATCCCAGTAACTTCACTAACAAATGTGTGATGCAGCCAGTAATGAGATGTGTGTTGTATTACTTGCCTTATTTAAGGTAGAAGCTTCCTGCTCATCTGTCATTTACTCTCTTTCTTTCAGTTGGTATAGGATTCCAGATTCTTTTTTTTTCCCTCAGATGTAATTTCTCAGGATATGCAATGCTTTTTGCACCTTTAAAGTTGACATTTTAATTTTATGCATATGACCCTACCACTTTTGCAACAAAACTTGTCACAAATTTTGCTCCTTAGTGAAGACATTTGGTTGTACACATTCTTTAAAACATTTGTCTTGCATTTTTGCTAGTTGATGATTGCATCCTATCAAGAAGGCAAGATTAATCCAGCCAAAAGGATTCTACCAGAAGACTTTTTGTTACAAATGAAAGTCCTTTCTTTTCTAGATGCCTTGTTGACAACTTCAACAAGACGCCTTGTTGAACAAGCTGGCTTCTGCCCAGGGGTATTTTACAGTGGAATATCTACCAATCATTAATATAAATGCATTGAGTAATTGAATACTAACCTGCTGCCATTTCCTCTCTAATCATGACATTTTTACTGTGGTTTTACTGCCTGCACTTCAGTGATTTTTAATTTTGTTTTGACTTGTGCCAAAATAATTACATCAAAAGAAACAACAAATCAAAAGTATATCTCAAGGATATACTCTTGCTCTGTCATTTCTCTTACTTTGAGTGGTGCTTTAATAAATGCCATAATTTTAGAAGAGTAGATGAGCTTTGGATTCTAGGAGTAGTTTCAGGTTTGAAGCTTAAGTTTTGATAACTGGAATTCACTTCAAGAGTCATAAATTTGTGCCCAGAGTTGTTAAATTCATTGCCTCCATCTAATTCATCCATCATCCCATCATTTTCTAAGTCATTGTTTTTAGATTTTAGTGATGAAGGTGAGGAAAAAACATTGTCTAGATATGGTCATTTTTTCCTTTCATAGAAAGAAAACTTAGATCTATTTAAAAAACTGCAGAGTATCCAGTTAAACTCTTTGGATTATAACCTGAAAGAATGAAAAGAAAGGTGGTTCCCTCTGCTAGTCTTCTGCTGTATTTTTCTGCAGGACAACTTAAGTTACAGATGTTTGCAGGGCAGCAGTGTGCTCATCTATCCACACTTGTGAGTGTTCTGCCAGTGTAGCAGCAGCTTCCACACTGCAGTCTTTAGGAAACTCTTGTACCTGATCATTAATAGATTCCAGTGTGTTCCTGGCACTGGGGATTGCAAGCTCCTACAAATGGCAAATATGTGCAGGTGTCCAAAACCGAAAGATTTACTTATTTCTAATTTTAAGGTAATTCTTTGAGGATATATTTATATGCATGTCTTCTATCATCCATCTTCCTTCTTGTAAGGCAGTACTAGAGGAGTTTGCAAAAGAATTGACTGGCTTGGAGTGTGTGGTGTTGAGACTGTCTCTGCATGAGGCACAGTACTCGTGAGGTGTCTGCTTTTCTCGAATGGGACAGAAATTGACTGAGTGCTCTGAATACGTTTGAGTGGAATACATTTAGAACAAGGTGCAGAATACCTTAAGATTTTGTTGTAATGGAAGTAGTCATTCTCTTGCTTTTCACGAGTTCTAACATAATAGTGTGTTGTTTGTAGTACATATCTGTGCACTCAGAGAGATTTAGAGTACTTTGTGTTCACTGAAGGGAAGAAGCTCATTCTTAAACTCAGAGTAATGTGACCATCTTACTAATGTTGAGTTTTACCCATTACAAACTCAGGCTGTAATCAAACTGTCTGGTGGGAACGTTTCACCTCTTCCTTTGCGTGTTACAATTTAAAAGTGTAACTGCAGGAAATACAGATTTCTGCTTCTGTGTTCGTGGATACTGAGTTTGAGTTTAATCTCACGACATGGTTAGGCCATTTAAATCAACTGAGTGTCAGCTTGGCACAGTTGAGATTAGATTCTGCCTCAGTACTGTACATCTAAACAAGCAAAACCAATGAAGCTGTCTAAAAATAACATTATTGTGGAATTATCTACTAACTTTAGGTAAGTCTGAACTTTGAAAGCGCTTAGGTACAAGAATAGAGCAGTTTTAAGAGACTTATTTTTTTCTCTTGTAGGAAATGTGCACGGTTGAAGAACCCAACGAAGAGTTCACATCTAGACACAGCTTAGAATGGAAGTTTCTGTTCTTGGATCACAGGTGCAGTTCCTTCTGTGTAGTAGCAATAGCAGCTGAATCACAGTGGTGGCTATAGTATCTGCATTAACTACTCATAGCTTGTGTTTGGTTTAATTTTTAGTGTTTTTGGAGCACATATTGTAAACAAGAAAGCTTATATAATTAATTCTGGTTTGTTTGAGATTCTTTCATCTGTGTGAAAATAAAATAACGTTAATTTTTTTTTTTTTTTTATTAATTAGGGCACCTCCGATAATAGGTTATCTTCCATTTGAAGTTTTGGGAACATCAGGCTATGATTATTATCATGTGGATGATCTAGATAATCTGGCAAAATGTCATGAGCATTGTGAGTACAACTAAGTCACTAAAACAAGCAAGTCTGTTAAATTGTACAACTGTTCTGGTGAAAGTTTGTGATATTTTGAGTGAAGTGTCTTTACTCTCATTCATTTGACATTATTGTACTGCTGTTCCTTATCTTTTTTTCTTTTGATACAGAACTACAAAATGAATTTAAGTTTATCTTACAATACTGGGGTTTCATTGTGGTAAATTGGAGTACGCAGCTCTTTGACTAATATTTCTCCAGTCCTTCCAATAGCGTTTAAAAGGCTTTATAATGTTTAATAAGTACAAAAATTGGTGGAAAATTTTCAAACCTGGTCTTAGTCATTGTCTTAACACTGGATTTAGACATGGGTTTGGGCTATATGAACCTGGAAATAATGTTCTTTTTATATTACTGGAATATTTACAGCCTGGCAAGACAGTTAACTTTATTCTTCATCTTTATAGTAATGCAGTATGGGAAAGGGAAGTCATGTTACTACAGATTCCTCACAAAGGGACAACAATGGATTTGGCTGCAAACTCATTACTATATCACGTATCACCAGTGGAATTCCAGGCCAGAATTTATTGTCTGCACACACACTGTTGTAAGGTAGGTTACCTTTTAAAGTAATCCTACTGGCATGGGAGCTATCTTGATAATATTTTGGAGGTAGAGAAGTTGTAGCAGTGGAAAGAATCACTGGAGAACTTCCTGGGATACTTTATAAGCAAGGTGGCTTTGAGGAGTTGGTGTTTGAGGTATATTTTTGAAATCATCCCACAATATAGTAGTCATACTTGGTTTGTTTTTCTAGTTATGCAGAAGTTAGAGCAGAAAGACGACGAGAACTTGGTATTGAGGAATCTCTTCCAGAGATAACAGCAGATAAAGTGAGTGTTTTATATAATTTTGTTTTACCTCTTCACATACTAAAAATAATACACAAGCAAATATACAACATTTGTCCCCAAATAAAGTAATTATTTTATCTCTAAATAATATGACTATTAAAACTGATCAAAGAAGTCTAGAAAGAGTGTTTAACTGTACTCTGCCTATAACACCCTTCTCTTTTCAGGAATTAATGTGCATGTAGTCATAACATGGTAGCACCCCAGCTGTTTATTAAGGCATGATTTTTGCAGCATTAGATTCCTAAATAAATGTTCTCCCTTGGAAGAACATCACTCCTATGGAAGTACCCATAATCTGAAGAACTAAGGTCAACACACAAGGATGACTTAAAGGAATTCACAATAGGAAAGCAGGAGCTGTTTGTGTGACTCTGACCCACTTCTTAAAAGTATACAAAATTCATTTTGAATTAATGTCCTTGGAAGCTCAATGAGTCATACTAGCTTGTGGAGATGATCTGTCATGTTTTAGTCTGACAGTTCAGAAATGTTTTCCTTTGGCAGTTTCACAAGTTTCATCTGTTGGTGCTCCTTCTAGTGGAAAAAACCCTCATCTTTTCTCAAAAGAATATCAGTTCACTCATTACACTGTTGTTCAGAGTGACTAGAGAAGGAGGTCAACTCAGAAGTCAGTTTGTGGCCAAAGTCTGCATGCATTTTGGTTTCCAAGGATAAAATCCTTAAATGGAAACAGAGCTTACAGCCATCAAACAGGCCACTGCTTCTGCATGGTCGCCTGTGTAAGGAGGTTGATTAGAAACAGCAAGGTCTGAGATATTTTCTGACAGAAATACACATCGTGTGCTGCATTAGATAAATAATTGTTGTTTACATGTGTCTCTTCAGAGTCAGGATTCTGGGTCTGACAATCACATAAACACAGTGAGTCTCAAAGAAGCACTGGAAAGGTTTGATACCAGCCCCACACCTTCTGCTTCTTCCAGGAGTTCAAGAAAATCTTCACATACTGCAGTATCGGATCATTCATGTAAGCACCAACTTGAAAATAGAATTACCTTTCTAATGAAGGCTTTCTCTATGTAATTTAATTAAATACATAACTGGCAGGTAATAATTTTATGAGAAGTGTGCAAGTGAAAATACCCTTTTTTTGATGGTTCAGAGATCTGGAGACTACTCTGAAAAGGCTTTCACTTCTAAGAGTACAATATCAGACACTAGAACATCATATTTCAATCCTTCAGATTGCACTATTGGTGGATAGTTGGGGGAAAAAAGAGTCCAAGCCTTAAGAGTTTTTTAATTCATTAAAAGCTTCCTGTAATTAGATTTATTGCATTTCAGAATTGAGATAACAATTAACATGTTTCTTTCTGTTCTCACTCTCAACATTGTCAGCAACACCAACTAAAATGACAGTGGACACTAGCACTCCTCCAAGGCAAAGCTTATCTGGTCATGAAAAGACTGCGCAAAGAAGGTCATCTCTGAGCAGTCAGGTAACTTCAGAGAAAAATGCTGTACTTAAACAGTGGAGTTCACCTTTAAAAGCTATTATTAAATCCCTACAAGCTTTGGTTTATTTCTTCTAAAAACACAATTTAAACTGTAAGAGATTCACTTGGAATATGTCTCTTAGAATTGCATCATCAGTATGCGACTTTGGTATACTACATTTTAAAGAAATAAAATAATTAAGCATATTTGTATTTAGGTTTTGTCATTAGGATTTTCAAGAATCTGAATGAATCTCTGCTTTCACTCACACAGAACTCCTTTCTGTGATTCTGGATTTTTAATACACACAGACACACAGACATATATNCTTCATGTACTTGGTGCTCATTTTCTTATTGAACTAATACTCTCACTTCATAAACAGAATGCTTATTAAAATATGTATTTCTAGAAATTGTTAGTTTAAGAATAAATCAAAGGTGTCAACTCCCAAACTTGTTGATAAAGTCTTTCCGTTAATGCAATTAATACTTCTAAAATACTTGTAGTTGTAATTTCAGTTTTATACCTATTACTTATATATATTTTTAGTAGTGGAAAAATCATGTGTATATTATATAGATAATCTAGTGCTCTTGTTTTCTTAATTTTCTAATGATTAACGTTAGATATTTCAGGAAACAATTTACTAGTTTCTATCATATGTTCTATGATGCTGTTTTGGATTTGACACTTTAAAGAAATACTTCATATCAAGTGTGAAGTTCATTCTCTTGTGATTAAGGAACATTTTTTAATTCTAGTCTTTAAGCTCCCAGTCTCTTGGACAACCGGTAACACAGCCAGCAATATCTCAGCCTGCAACTTTACAGCTCCAGTCTGGAATGACTCAGGTATGGATTAACTCCATTTATTGTTTATCATTTTTAAACAGTGTTGTTGTCCTAGTGAACAGCATTCTCCTGCAGTAATGGGATGCCTGTGGCTTGGGTGGGTGCACTGTTCACTGGGTGAGAAACAGTTTGGATAGCCAGGCCCAGAGAGTGGTGGTGAATGGAGCTACATCCAGCTGGCAGCCAGTCACTAGTGAGGTTCCACGGGACTCAGTACTGGGGCTAGTCCTGTTTAATGTATTTATTGATGATTTGGACAGAGGGATTGAGGTCACCATCAGTGAGTTTGACACCAAGCTGGGTGAGTGTTGATCTGCTAGAGGGCAGGAAGGCTCTGCAGAGGGATCTGGACAGGCTGGATCAATGGCTAAAGCCAATTTTATGAGGTTCAACAAGTCCAAGTGTTAGGTCCTGAACTTGTGTCACAACAATCCCCTGCTGTGCTACAGACTGGGGCAGAGTGGCTGGAAAACTGCTCAGCTGAGAAGGACCTGGGGGTTGCTGGTCCACAGCAACTGAACATGAGCCAGTGTGTGCCCAGGTGGCCAAGCAGGCCAGTGGCTTCCTGGCCTGTGTCAGCAATGGTGTGGCCAGCAGGACCAGAGCAGGGATTGTCCCCCTGTGCTCTGCACTGGTGAGGCCACGCCTCGAGTGCTGAGTTCAGTTTTAAGCTCCTCACTTGAAAGAAAGACATTGAGGTGCTGGAGCAAGTCCAGAGAAGGGCAACAGAGCTGGTGAAATATCTGGAACGTGAATCAGGCAAGGAGTGGCTGAGGGAGCTGGGGCTATTTAGCATGGAGAAAAGGCTTGGGGGAGACCTCCTGAAAGGAGGTTGTAGTGAGGCAAGTGTTGGTCTCCTCTCTCAGGTAACAGGGACAGGCTGAGGGGAAATGGTCTTGATTTGCATCAGGAAAGGTTTAGATTGTACGTTAGGAAAAATTTCTTTACAGAAAGGGTTGCTAGTCATTGAAACAGGCTTCAAGTCATGGGCACAGGCTGACCAGGGAATTGGTGGAGTCCTCATCCCTGAGGGTATTTAAAAGCCATGTAGATGTGGCATTTAGAGACATGGTTTAGTGTTGAACTTGGCAGTGCTAGGTTAATGGTTATCCTTCATGATTTTTAAAGGTCTTTTCCATCTTAAGCAATTCTCTGCTTCTACATTCTGAATATAATGTTAATTTCTCTTACAGAAATTGAGTCCTTTTGTGCCAAATTCACCTTTAAAATTATTCTCTTGCAATGAGCAAATTCCCTAATTTGACACTTTTTTTCTTCCTGTTATCTGTATGGATATAGTTTTCAGCCTTGTGCATTAGCAACATAGATATAAAACCAGTTAAATCTAAAATACTGTAGGGTATGAATTTAAAAATCCATCAGCTCTGCTGGCAACTTTCAGGCATTTGCTTACAACACAAGGCTGCTTGGTCTGTGAAATACTTCAGTGTGATAAGAACAGGATAAAAGTATCAAGAGGTTATACTGACTTGGGGCCTATAGCAGATGTCTGAAGAAGAATAGAAGTGACAAATAGTTTCTCTATGGGCTCAGCCTTCAGCTTTTTGTGACTGAGGGTATTCCCAAGTTGGTTGTATGTTTTAGCTCTGCGTGAATCTTTTTTTCTAAACTGGCACAATTCTGATTTTTAACATGAGAGAGCTTTAACATCCACAGTACCATGTAAATTACTAAGGCTACCCACACACACATATATATGTGTGTGATTTGGGCACCAGTCAATTTCTTGTGCTGTGGATTTTTTTAGCTCACCAGTTCTCATGCATCAATTAAATATTAATTCTGAGTTGTTTTCATACTCATGAATTGGTCCTCAGATTTTGGTTCATAGTAGTGCTTGATTTCTTGCTTCTGTGGAGGACTGTACTTACCTCTTGTAAATAAAATGTCATTTTTGCTCCATTTTTAATGTATTCATTGTACTACAGCCTGTGTTTCAGTTTTCAGCTCAGTTAGGAGCTATGCAACATCTAAAGGACCAGCTAGAGCAAAGGACACGCATGATAGAGGCAAATATTCATCGGCAGCAGGAAGAGTTGCGTAAGATTCAAGAGCAGCTTCAAATTGTTCATGGTCAAGGACTCCAGGTGAGTTAGTGTGTCATTTACAGGTTTTATCTGTAGACAGTTTAGGCATCTGAAATGTATCTTGGGCACCTAATTCCATAACATCATCCTCCATATTCCCTGTCAGCTGCCGTCTGATATTTTGTCAGATATTTCTAAAATCCATAGTATCTGAACCTGTTCCAGAGGTACCTGATGTTTTGCTTCCAAATGCATCTGGAAATGCCCCAGTGTTGAGCTTATTACTTAACCTAAATAAATGTAAAAGGATGGAGTGGATTATTAGAATAATGTAA
>VZRX01014362.1:0-75252 GCA_013398075.1 Notiomystis cincta
AAATTATATATATCATCTATATAAAACATAATTATGTATAATGTACTATAATATTATACAATACAATGTATTGTATAATTTTTTTTATTTAGAATATAAATATATTTTTATATCTGTATAAAATGCCTTGTTATTTGTCTTTTCTCTTTCCCAGTGCAAAGCTGATGGGATCAGTAGCGTGGGTCCTAGTCATGCCTTCTACCCTTTGATAGACTTATTTTCTCTTAAAATCAGGGTGTCTCTTTCCATTCAGCCCACCTGAGATCAGCTGGTAGCTATCTGTAGGATTGTTCTTTGGTTTGAAACATAAATAGGTGGAATAGGGAGTGGTTTGTGGCTTGGTTTTGAAGTTGTTGGTTTGGGTTTATTTTGTAAATACCTCTTTTCCAAACACAAACCTGTCATCCAATGCCAGGTCTCTGTTCCTTCACATAGGTGGGAAGGGACTGCAACTTGTTTATTTCCCTGACCTCTCCAACAAACCTCACATTTCTGACAGTTCCCACTCGACTTCCAAAGCAATCCCTTGATAAGCCTCTCCAGGACCCCCCCATCTCCAGGTAGGGTGAAATTGGTAAGTACTGGGAGGGCTGATACCTCAATGCACCAGCAACTGCTTTGGTAAAGTGACAAACACACATGTATAGTTTATCTAAGAGAATGAACACTCCTCAGATTAGCATTTTACAGTCAGCAGCAGCCCAAACCAATCTCAGGACTGTTGTATGGCAAAAAAATTGATAAAGCAACCCCAAAATGGAGGAGAGAATGCAGGCTAACCACTCTGGCACATATAGTAAAGAGATTTCATTTCCTAAGTGCCCTAAGCATGGCTGTGTCACAGTTAACTCATTTCTTTGTTTTTAACAGGGCTTTTACTGGATGTGTCATCCTGTTTCCACTTGGTCTATTCTCCTTACCCCTGCATACTTCCCATGATTACATTAACTTGTTTTCAGTCTAAGAAACAGAAGTGAGCAACTTTTTGTTGCTGATCTGCAGCTGCTGAGTATGATGCTGTTGTCCTAAATAACACAAATTCAGAATCAGGGTATTAGCTAGTAGCCAAGCTTGGTGCTTTAGAGCATTTCTGCTTTCTGCTCTGGGATACAAAACATCATATGTGTTTTGCAGTAGTAGCATATTTCCAGCCATCTGTAATTGCCTCCTACTTGCATATGCTTAGTCACTGCATACAAACACACACCTTCTGCTGAACTTTGGTAAAGCTCATTATGTTTTTAGCCATATGGTATTCTGCAAAGGCTCTTTTTGACAATACTAGAACTCAGTAATCCTAAATTACCTCCAAGGAGGCCAGAGGAGATAACCAAATTGTTATTGTATGTATTTACTTTCTCATGTGATCCAGTGACATTTTGACAAAACTTTTGTTGTCATCACTTTTGCCAAGTAAATGGAAACATGCTAGTATGAAAAACAAATAACAGATTTATTACTATTAGAGTAAAATAACATCACAGGCATACACAGGCATAGACAATTTAATAACTCCTTTACTTTCCCAGTATTTTTAGTAAGTCTTAAACGACCCTTCATGCTATTGGTAAGTTAAAACTTACCAAAATCATGGAGTACTCAAAGGAGTAATTAACTCTTCCCTCATATCACCAGCTGGAACCCAAATTGGCTGTCTGTTGTTATCTTGTCTCTCAGTCTGGGATGGAGTTAAATGCCAGGTTGGTGTACTTTGGGAAACTAGTGTCTCCTGAACAGATGGCTTCCTGGGATTCCAACCAATACTTAGAAGTGGGCAGTCTTATCCTGAAGCAGGCATCAAATGGGGATGATGTTAGTCTTCTAAAAAATTAGTTGTATTTGAGGAGGAAGAACATGTCTTGGAAGGTTGTCTCACTTCCTGCCAAGACAGGATCCCAGAAGAGGAACTAGATACTGATAGCCCAGCTATTTTTTCCTTAATCACAACTATTTGGAAACCCCAGAGTAGAGAAAAATGTCAGGTTGCAGACCATCTTAAGGATTTAAGGATCTTTCTCTCTCGCAGTTTGGTAGCATGAAGCTTTTTTAAACAACTTCCTTTCACCCTAAATTACATTTTTATCATTTCCATGTTTTTTCCAACCTATGGCACTTTATAATAGCTGAACTATTCCTGACATTTCAATCTATTTTGCTGCATAAGCTCTTCCAGTCCCATTCCTGTAGGGCTGAGGTTGCAGAGAGCTGATATGCCAGCTACACAATCAGAACTGGTGTCCTGGGGTATCCTGAGAGAACATCACAAGTCCCCTGCTGTGTAATCTTGCTCTTCTTTCCTACTTCTGGCAATGGAATAAATAGCCAAGCCCACAACTGGTTCTGTCAAAGAGTGCAAAGAGGCTTAGTAACCTGATTAAGAATTTATAGTACTTGTTCATGACAAAGAGATCTATTGCTGCTTGCTGTTCCTGTTTGATCTGCATCCTGGCTTTGTGAGAAAGATCCAGCTTGTTGCCAATATCCAAAATGAATTGGCAGGTTTCTTCAGGGGAGCACGCTGCAGACTTCTAGAGAAGGAATATTATTGCATGAAACATCCTGCAGGCTGAACTAAATTCTATGGGGAAAAAAATGAATCCCTGTCAAATTACAACCACTTCATGACACAGAATTTGAGAGGCTGTTTTCTTAGAGTCACTTGGGTTGGAGGGGACCTTAAAGATCACCTAGTTCCAGATCTCTGCCATGGGAAGGGAGGGACACCTTTGGATAGACCAGGCTGCTCAAAGCCCCATCCACGCCTTATGCAACAGAAGTATTTACCAGGCAGAAGTGCATGGCCCAGATGCCTGGAGAAAAGCAGCTGTAATTCTGTGGTTGCTGAGCCTGCCTGGCTGCTCTGTGTCAGAGCTGGTGCCAGCACAAGGCACCTGGGAGCATCCTGGGCTGGATGTGTGGGGAGACAAGCTCAACTCCCCCGTCAGTAGTGCAAACCTGGCTCTGTTTGTTCTTTTGATGAACTCTTCAACTTCTCTTCAGTTCCCTATCCAGGAAAATAGTTCTGTCCTATGAAAATACCTTAAGCAACATGAGAGGGTCAAACAAAAATGTATTGGGAAACACAGAAGCACTTAACTGGATAAATGGAGAATGTTGTAGTTAAGATCTAGATTTTACACTGGTATTTTTATAAAACATTGTAATTATGCTGTGATTTGATTAAAATACAAGCCCTTCAGGAAGAGCAAGAGCAAAACATCTTGTCTCTACACTGAGGCTATAGAAATAATTCTTAAGATGACAAATAATAAATGTCTTTTATAAAGCAATAATATGATCAGTTGGATAAAATAATGAGCTGTTTTGAGAAATTATCAATGGACAAAGCAATCCTAAGGGAATAAGAGGCATTAATTAACAGAGAAATGAATGCCACGCATGACAGCAGAGGGAGTTTCTGCTTATCCTTGTCTAGGTTTATATTAATGAATTTGCACCTCATTTTTGGCTGTGGATATTAATTTTGTTTTTGCTTTCACATAGGGAGACTGGAAAAGCACAGGAATAAGACAAAGAGAACAGGCAATATGGAATAAAAGCCCCAGTAAATACAGACATTTTAGTAAAATACTGGTCCTTATACTGGATAGCTACATGGATTGAAAAGCATAGGAAGGAAAAGAAATAGATCTCAGTAAATATTTGACATTAGATGTAGGAAATCTGAAAAAAAGAAGGAAATTAGAGAGGCTTTTGAAACATGACTAAACTACCTGCTGAATGGTGGTTACTAGGCACATGCTTAATTTCTTTGTATTAAATCTAAAATATTGTAAATAAGACTTGAGCTTGATACTGCATCAGTTTTAGGCGAGATGGATGGCTTTTCTGGTTCCTCTGCCAGCCTTCTCAGGACTTTACCTCTGCTTTTAGTTTCCCATTTACAGATGGAATTCAGATTACTTTTTCCCATGCCCTTTTTGTCTTCCTTGACTGTTTCGACTAGAGATGTTCTCATTTTCTCATGTTCTCCTTTTCCTTTTGGTTTTCTCCTGTTCATTGTGGGGAGTAAGAGGAGGATGCTTATCCCCCTCCTCTCCCAGGGTGGCTTGTGGAGGAGATGTTTCCAAACAGCCTGTAGGAGCAGGACAGAAGGTGCAGGCTGAAGGGTCCTCTGGAGGCAGGATTATGGCTGTGGGAAGGATCAATGTTTACAAAGGAGCTGGGGTAGAAAGAAGAGAAGCAGCAGAAGGAATCTTGTGCTTCCCAGCATATGCCAGTGTCTCCATAGGAGTGAGGGGTACTGAGGGTCCCCCAGTCTCTTTTTCTGCACAGATTTCTCAGTGCACCTCTGTCCTACAGTCTCACTTCTGCCCTTCCCAGTGCCTCCCACCC
Organism: Notiomystis cincta; assembly: GCA_013398075.1. Taxonomy (NCBI): domain Eukaryota; kingdom Metazoa; phylum Chordata; class Aves; order Passeriformes; family Notiomystidae; genus Notiomystis; species Notiomystis cincta. The sequence continues at coordinate 4,357 of VZRX01014362.1, forward strand.
TGGCTTTGGTTGACCTGAATGGCTGAGAGATTTGGTTTGATTTTCTTAAAAGGCATATTTGGCTCACCTTTGCCTGCTTGTCTAATTATAGCCCTGAATGATTAGAGTTTACTGCAGGGATGACTAACATCATGCCCTGGAGTCTATGGCAGAGGTAAGATTTGTGTGTGTAGAAGACCTTTCCTCTTCTCATTATCTCTGTAAGTGTTGGTGTTACACGAAGTGGTGGTGGTGGTGTAGTAAGAGTAGTTCTGGACTCTGCTTCATGTCCCACTGGGTAGGGACACGCTAACTTCTTTCAGATCAAATGCACTCTCCTTGTGCTACTCTTCTGTGGTCTTCTGAATTAACTGGCATCTACCCTTCCCTTGCCTGTGAGCATTGCACAACAGATCTGCTATCATCCTCGATTTCCTGATTCCAAAGCACTGGCATCATTTAAGCTAACACAGTGATGTATTATGAGGGATCAGCTGTGTGCATAAGCTGTGTGTGTAGGAGGTGTACAGCTCCAGAAGTAGGTCAGCGAGATCAGAAGAAAATGGAGGCACCAACGCAGCTTTTCTTTCTTTTAAAGTGCTTATCATCTGCTTTCCCCTATTTTGTCTTATTTTACCATTCTTTGCAAAGCACTTATGTGGCATTTCTTTGTACTTACAAGTGTGCAGAGTTAATTTTGCTTGGGTATTAATGTGAGTCTGTGCTGCCAGTTTACATTATGTGTATCTATACCAATACCACTAATGGCTCATGGTTTCCAGCATTTCAGTGACTACTCTCAGGACACCCTTTTTCCCAGATAAGCCAAGGATTTGCATGTTCCTGTGCCTCCTGGGTATTTGAAGCTCTTATGTGCAGGCTGCAAAATTGAAGATTATTTTCATTTCAGAGACTGAGATAAAAGACAGGGGAAATATTCCAAACTTAGCAAAATGTGCATGAAACCTAAAATCATAGAATATCCTGAGTTGGAAGGGGCCCACAAGGCTCATCAAGTCCAACACGAGCCTCTGGCCCAGGAGGTTATTTGAAGAACAGCTCTAAATCAACCAAGCATTCTTTTTCTTGCCCCAAATATTCTATTTCTCCTTCTAGTCATTAGGGTAGGCACAGGAGGCTAAATTCAGTCCACTGAGAGCAGCCATTACAAGGCTTTTCCATTATTTATGTTCCCACTCCACTCTCCAGAACAAACTGGCCTTTTCTTCAGAGGCAGATTTTACCCAGCAGGAGTCACTGTCTTGTCCCACTGTGCATCCATGGGTTGCTCACACAGGCAGGGCCCTGTAACAATATTTATAAGCTCTTCCACCTCTAATATAACAGTTTGCTCTCCACGCTCTCCTGGGTTGTTGTCCCCCTACTCCTTCATCTGTAGGCTGCTGGGTGAGTTGCCTGAGACACTTTGTGCACCTGGAAGTTCTGCTGGATGCCTTTGGAAGATGGTGGCCCCCCAAAAGATGTTGCTTTTTTGCCTGGTGAGTGTTGCTGCTGAGGCCTCTGAGGCATTTACTGTCCAGTTTTGGCAAAGCGAGGCTCGTGCTTCTTTGTCCTTTTCATTTTCAGTTGCTCCCTGCACTTTTCTAATTCACATTTGATACAGAGCTCAACTTCCCCACGTATCACGTAATTGTTTTTAATCATGTTAATGTGTATGGAAGTTACAGTAGTTTCTATTGCAAGATCTTGAGTCATGCATGTGTTTTCCAGTATTTAGTGTTCTTTTTTGTTTCCTGCTTTTCTTAAACTTGAAATCTGATCTTAAATCTTCCAAAATATTTTCATCTCCAAGATAATAGATTTTGCAATTAGTCATTAAATTACCAACATAATGCACTTACTGGAAAAGATGTTTTGCTATTTGAGTGTTTTCCTTGTAGGTATCTAAAAGGTATGCTGATCTCATTTATACTTGCTTAAATTGCTCAAATAAAGACTATGCTGAAGGCAGAGGAGACACTCTCTTAAATTCATATGTTTAGGATAAGAATCTAAGCCTACCTTGTTTTAACTTCAGTCTTCTTTTTTTGGAATGGAAGAAGTCACTTTCCTGTGCAGTGATGATTAATAACTCATGCATCCCAAAAAAGAAAATACATTTGAACAAAAGCAGTCCTCGCTCTTGCTATTATGTTTTTTAGAGGTGATAATTTGTTTCAAATTTATTTCTTTCTCATAACGCATCTCTGCCATGGGAGCCATAATAGAAAGAACTTTGCTACTGCAAAATAGCATGATTAGATGCAGATATTTACTGAGCACTTTGTTTGCATGTGAAAAAAAAGTTGACTTCCACTACAAACCTGCACACCCTGAACTTTGTGTGGAAAATTATGTTTGTTTCCTTGGAAAAGTACATTGTAATTAAAGCCATTTTAGAGCTAATTTCTTTCTTCCAGACACTCCTGTTAGAAAGTGCAGAAGAATCTTCCAATCAGTGCCTTATCTCTCTGTTATCTTGAGAATTCAGGTTTCACAGAACTACAGTCCTTTAAGTGTTTTTAAAAGTCTGTGCCTCTCTTTTATTTGGAAAAACACTTCAAAAACTCTTGCAATAACAACATCACAGGCTGGGCTCATAGGCTAAAGAATCAGTTTTGAACAACAGATAGAAGCACAGAATTTAAAACTACCCCTGTGTACAGAAATGGAGCAAAATGCCTCTTCCTGCGTGTTCACAAACGGTGTGGAGATAATCACGTTGGTAGGGTGAGCTGTGGGAGGGGTTGGAGGCAGAGTGCTCTCAATTACTGCCAGTATGGCAGCATGTTTATGTCAAGCCAGGCTTGTAGCAAGCCAAATCACAAGGGTTGCATGTATTTAATTGTTCATAAGTCTTTACTCTTTCACTCTGTGTTGCTTAAATCTTCCCCTTCTACCAGTGTTTGTTGTGTTTCTGCTTCCATGCCTCTCATCTTCTTGCAGCAACCATTCTTTATGGCTTGCCAGTGGCTTCAGCCTTGACATGTCATTTGTCCTCATCTCCCAGAAATCACCTTTGTCTGGTCCTACACTCTTTCTATCCATGTGGCCTCTGCCCAGTTTTCGTGGATGTCCTTCCAAGCTTATGGGCTGAGTACAAGGTTATGTAGGTCTTGGCCAGTAAAATAATTTTATTTTCTATTTAAATTCATGCTTCATTATGTCACTAAGACTGTATATTCTCTGAAGCAGAGGTAGTTAACATATAATTTCAAGTTTGCTTTTCCTTTTGTCAACCCTACACTTCCTTGTCTGTGGGCCAGACCTCTGGAAGCAGTCACTGTGTAATGCAGAGTTCCCAATTCAGCAAAGAACTTGACCATATGATTAACTTAAAGCATCTACTTAAGACATATGCTTATGTGCTTTGATGATTGCTTTGCCAATTTCTGTGTCTTGCTGGGAAAAATTACAACAATAATGTGCCAAGAATTTGACTATTAGACAGTCATTTATGAATATACCAATCTGGAATATTTGCTTTTCCAAATAAACTTTTGCTATACCTTCTCTTTTTCTGCATGGAATTTCATAACAAGGAAATCAAGGTGATGATAAGATGTTGAACTTAGTTATGCTAGCTAATAATCAGCTGACAGATCTCTTTATCTTTGCAAAGGGATAAACTGAAGAGAATCAAGTATGGAGCAGCAATGAAGTGAGATGACTTTTCCTCTTTGATTGACATCACTCCAGCATAGCCAGTGCCAAACCTGTGTAACTGAGGAGAATCCAAATAACATTATTTAGAATTCTGCAGTCCAAGTTGAACTAAATGCAGATTTCGTTCCAGCAAAGATTTTTAGCATGCAAGTATTTCTACCAGAAGATACTGCAGGAAAAGAGAGAAATTAAATGTATCTACTTGCTTACAGAGAGGAAGAAAGTGAGATGAAATTTCCATTTTCTCCTTTGCATAGGTTACCTGTGGGACTAAATTAGTGTGAGTGTTGTGCTCTTGATGAAGAGCTGGATCCCCGCTTGAGCCCTGCTCCTGCTAATTTCACATCCACATGAGCAGCTTGATGATGCTTCCTCCCTTTTTCCTGTGAACCAGCCTGCAGAACAAAGCAATGATAATGAACAGGGTACCTAATTTTTTTCAGTCTGGACTGGCTGCTACTCCTCAAGGGACAAGGGAGAAGTCAGAGTCAGTGGGGCCCTGTGAAGAGCCTCGTGCCACAGCTGTTTCTGGGACCATTCCTCTGGCTCAGACTACGTGTGCCAGTGCCCTGCAGAGGAACTTGGACATTTCTGTCTTTCACTGACCTTTCCTACAACAACCATGCTCTAAACGAACAGCACATGCAGAATGCTCATCTTAAGAGTATGTGCTCCCCAGAGCATGGCAAAGAAATCAACAAAAGGAGTATTATCCTCCCCAGAATATCAGATGGAAAACAGAATAAGGCAAGCAAGCACAAACTTCAAATGCAGGAAAGAAAAAAGGAATGATGCCATTGTGACAGACCTGAATCCTAGCAGATCCTCTTCCATGGTGGTGACCGCCCAGAGCAATATATGGTGCTGTGATAGGAGTGGTGTAGTATTTGGTAGCATATTTACAGAAGGCAATGCAGTGAGTCTCTTGGTGTTATGAGTGCCTGCAGACCTTAAAGGGAATTTGTGGACAATGGATAAAACACTAGATGTCTAGATTTTATTACCTAGGAAACATCAGTTTTCCCTAAGGGTCTTTAAATATTTTTTTTGGTAGAAAATGTGAGGGAATTAGGTGAAAAAGGTTTTTCAACAGAGGTAACTAAGCAGTTTTCAGTCACAGAAATGGTGAAAAAGATGTGCAAGAGAAGATTAAACTATAAAATTCAGCTAAGGTACAGAATTTGGCATTAAATCTAGGAAAATGTATTTTTTAAAATTCTGTGGTACAAGAGTGATAATTCTGAGAGGTCCTCTGAGGTGACATTCAACCTCCTCCATATTGTGTACAGATTTAGGAGTGCTGGGGAGGTCTGTATCAAAAATTGGTGTGGTGATTCACTCAAGTTGGAAGACTGTGTACTTTTCCTTAGGATGCACAGAGCACCCCACTGCTATAGTCTCTCTCCAGGACATTGACCCAATACAGACCTTCCCAAAGACATGATGTAGTTCAGTTTCCCAGGGTGGATCAGAAAAAAATCTGAAGGGTCTGAAAAACTGAGTATGATAATGAGTTGAGGCCAAGGCAAGATAACCAACCTGCATCCCCTGATTGACCTGGTTCAGATGTCTCTGGGCATCTGAGGGTTCCTTTCAAGCTGCTGCCACTTTTGGTGAAGATTTCCCTCATGTATAGCAAGCCCTCCAGAGAACATCTTTTCTCTTCCTAGTTTTTAATGTGGCTCTGAGCTCTTTCTGAAAGGCCTGGCCAGGGCACCTGCCTGCTGATGCAAAGGGCAACAGGAGAAGACACAGGAAATACTACAGGATGTTTCTCATTGAAGAGTGGAAAGCTTGAAAGCCCTTTTCTATGCAGGGTGTTTGAGACCTTGACTTTGCTGCATTGCAAGGATCTGGCATGTAGCAGGATTTTTGGGATGTCATTTTTCCTGCAGGTGGCCTGCAAGACTTGAGTCCAAGATGTGAACCCTGCAACCTAACGTAGGTTTCTCAGATGTTTGCTCAATAAATGAGAGAGAAATCAGCATAGCAGGATGAATGCTGGCAGAAACATGCCTGGGCTGCCTGAAAAGCAGACTGGCCAGCAGGTCAAGGGAGGAGATTCTCCTCCTCTGCTCTGGTGAGATCCCACCTGGAGTGTTGTGTCAGATCTGGGGCCCACAGCACAAGGAGGATGTGGACCTGTTGCAGTGAATCCAGAGGAGATAATCAGAGGGCTGGAGCTCCTCTCCTGTGAGGACAGGATGAGAGAGCTGGGGGTTGTTCAAGAATTGCAGGTGCCAAGGAGAGTCAAATTGGGCCCTTCAATATTTAAGGGTGGCCTATAAGAAAGATGGGGATCAAGGAAAATATTTTCACTCTCTAATTACAAAATTTGTCTGCAGGAAGAGTGGGGAGCAGGGCGTTCCTTCCCTGGAGATTGGTGATGCTTTGGTGCCATGCTTCAGTGCAGGTATTTTCCTGTATCTCAGAATGTTCATTTACATAATTCTCCAATATTATGATTTGGAATGAGAAATTTGCTTTCACCTCAGATTGTCAATGACCCGAGGGAGAAGAGTTTCCTTCCTCTATAGTATGAGACATGGCTTAGAAGAGCTGACCTGATCTTTGTGTAACATACCCCTGCCTTTGGAGGGACACACCATTCATGTCTCCTGCTGCCTCACTCTGGCCAGCAAGACCTGGCCTTTCACTAGGACTAAAATTTGGTGGAAATGGCTGGTTCCATGCCTTGCAGTGTGGCCTGCAGCATGGAGCACACAGCATCTGTGACTGATGGGTCAGTGTGGTCTGAGTGTGATTACACCCACTGCAAGAGCCATCACAGGGAGCTGAGCTCCATAACAGGCTGCATGACTGATCCATTCACATGGAAATTTGTGCTGCTGCCACTTCTCCCTGAACATCTCCATAGCTTCTTCTTGCCCAGGAAGACAGCAGGCTGTCTCTCTGTAGTACAAATCTCACATTGGAAACCTGAGCAAACAGAGAAAAGATTTCCTAGGGGAGAGATTTCTCTGGAAGTTTTCTGACAGAGAAAGATGAAAGTAAAATCCTGGAGTCATGCCTTTACTGTAAAATAATCTCGACTGTTGATAGTAACTCTGTAAATCTACTTAAATTAGAGAACAGTGAAGCATCCTTATTTTTCTCTCTTTCATAACAGAACATTTAGGCACAAACCCCCATAATTTCCAAGTGAGTCACTGGAAGAGAGCAGCTTTGAAAGGAACCACCATCAAGTTTGCAGCACGTGAAAGCAGCCAAGAAATGAGATAAGGGTGAGGCATTTCGTGCTCATAACACAGTCAGGCACCTCAGTCCAGTCAGCTCGTGTTCATGTTATGTTCATGTAGGAGACTATAAAACAGAGTGTGGTTTTATGGATTGAATGAAACAGGAGGCCTTAGCACTATACACAGGCTCTAAGTCTCTTAGCTCATAACTTTATTTCCTTCAAAAATATTTCTTCTTAAAAGTACGCAGTTATTAGCTGGCTTTGTCAAAACATATATTAACAGTCTGCACAAATTTAAGAAGAAAACATCAATAATTTTTTACAGTTTGAGTCAATAACTGAATGTGAATAAGTGTGGCAAATACTTCATCCTTGTACTTTTTGTATCAAAATTGTACATCTCCTTAAAACAAATTATCTAATTACTCCAATGAAGATTTATACCACAATCTATATAAAAAAAAAAAATAAATAAAACCCTCTGCTATGTTTTAGCCTGCAGCTTAGATTTGATAGTTTTATCCTGCCTTTTAAATCCTATAATCTCTACAGCAGGACAAGATTCCTCAGCAGGCTTTGAATGCCAACCTGTGTGAGACCAGATCCAAATCTCACTTAAATTAGTGTGAGCAATTTCAATAACTTTGGTGTTCTAGGCAAGAGTCCCTTACAGTAAGCATATGATGCTCAAGCTATTTCATCTTGCATAGAGATAAGGGCATGATCAGTAACAAGGAATCTTATTTAGGCTAGTGTTGGCACCAGCTCTGTGAGTGCCCCGAGAAAGCCACAGTCTCAGTGCCTACCTGCCAGAAAGAGCAGGGGCTGTGGGAGGTCCTGCAAAGGCTCTGATGAAAGATGTTAACAGAGGCATCCACCTCTTGATTGCTATTGAAAGCTTGAGTGTATCCTTGTGTTGGTTAGGCTGCTGTTTTTTGAAGAATGTCATGTGAGCAGAGTTAAAGAAGCCCTTTAAGATGCCCAAACCAGAACCTCACCACCATGAAATGAGACAACTGCAACAATCATGCATCTCATGGTCACCAAAAAAGGGTGTCCTGTCTCTTTTTTTCATGTTCTCCCTTGCTTCTGTACCTATGGCACTGAGTGTCATCTTGCAAGAAGCCAAATCAGATTGCTGACCCATCCCAAAAAATCGACTGCATTTGTTGGATTAGTTCTCTACCAGTTTCCTGAGCTGGCTTAGTTCACAGAGGATTTGTATGAATGCTCACAAAAAAGAGTTAGGATTTTGTGTTTGGATGCATGAACCTGTGGAGCATATCAGTTTACCTCCAGAGATATAAGGAAAGACTCATGCCTGAAAACTTCTCATTTTCCAGCTCTATTGATTAGTCTTGATACAAGCTGGTAGCTCTCCCTACAAACCTGTGTGCTTTATCCTTCCACCATCAGAACTGCAATATCACTGCTCAGTAACACACACAGCCATCCCTTTAGTCATTAAAGGAAATCCCCAGGAGCCATCCTGGACTGAATAACCTCTGTGAAGCCCTCTGGAAAGGCTAGTTATTACGTGGAGTGGACAATAAAGGGAAATGAGGTTTATGTTTGCTTATCCAAAAGGCCAGGGAGAGTTCATAGATTATTCTTTGCACAGATAAGACAGACCTAATGTGAACATTCCTCACTGGAAAGTATCTGATGTTTGTTTTCCTAACTTTAACCATGTGGCTAGCAAAAGCAGAATAAATGAAATAAAAGAGAGGCATTTTAATAATAAAAAATCCAGTGTCTTTGAAAACTCATGTTACTGTTCCCAGAAAAAAAATTAAAAATTAAAGTTGTCTTTTCTATTCAGTGCATGAAATATGTACTGGTGAGACTGCAAATCTTTCTTGTAAGTGAAAATAGGTGAGATTTAAAGCCTACCCAACTGATATTCTTCATTACATTTGAGCAGAGCAATCTACTTATTTTAGTTAAAACACAGCTCAATGTCCTTTATTTGGACAATACTGAAGTTATAATGGGTTTTCAATGAAAGCAATAGGTATTTGTCCATAGGGGAACTGGAGGATTGGAGGGAAATATTCTAATGCTTTCCAATTCTGCTATAGAAAATGCAAAAATCCCTGATGAATATAAATTAGCATAGCGTGTCTCTTAAAAATCTCACCCACTACCCATCTGTATCTCTAGGTTCATAAATATTTGAGGGAAAAAACCTCTCTGTCCTCTCTGCCAAAGCTGTTTACAGATTATTTCAAATCAACTTGCAATTAATTAGCTTTCTCTTCACTGTCTTTCAAATTTGACTAAACTTAATAATTTGTATCACCAAAGTCTCAACTCTCAATAGTCTGTTGTCCAACTCTGCCTGAGTATTTGTGATCTAACAAAAGTGTGGGGTTTTTACAACTAATCCTTTTTGATAAAACTTTCCACTCACAAGAATAAAACTTACTTTTCTATTTTATCATCAAAAAATTGCAGCATGTTGCAGAAGAGTTGGAAACAGGGCTGGATGAGGGATAAGAGGACTGGCCCCAGAGTGAAGACCTGGCTGTTGGAGCTGCTGTGATGCCACGATGTAGTGATATTTGTGATAGCTCCCGTTTCTATGGCAACATGACAGCATGATTTACTGCAGTAACAGGGAAAGCAAAGGCAAAGCTTTTGTTTAACTTCAATGCCATGAGCTATTTGTTGATATTGGGGAGGAGGGAGGGAGAAGTCCTGTGGCTTCCAGTTAAGCACATTACTAATGTGTCTTAAGTATAAAGAGAAGCCAGTAAAGGGGACCATGGTGTTCAGATCTCCCTTCTGTGCTCCTGGAGCTCACACACAAGTGCAGACATGGCACTTGATTCCCTACAATCTGAGCATAAGAGACTTCTCTGAGCAGACCACAATGCCCATCCCTCAGGCAGCTCAGGAGAGAGGCTCAGCCCAGGTCACTGAGCAGAGCCAGAGCAGCTGCTGGCTCAGGCTTCACACTGGGCTGGCTCTCTGGAGGGTGGCTGCAGGTTGAAGGTCAGATGAGCTACCAGCCCAGGGTGGCTCCTGGGGTATGTCAGCAGAGGAGTGTCAAGGCATGGATGGCACTGGCAGAGCCTAAGAGGTGGGTTTGTTTGAGTCCATGATGGATGCAGGACCCTGCTGTGTGGTAGCAGTGTGGCTGAGGTGGGGAGAAGTGCCATGGCTTGGGAGGGAAAGGAGATCCACCTTTATAATGGGGCTCAGAAGGCTAAGATGGAGCTTGTGCTGATAAATGAAAACACTTTCTGGCCATTGTGGCTGAGACCTGGTCCTCTGTACTGGAATAGCAGGAAGGCTTGAGACAAAGGGGCAGAAATGTACATTTGCTACCTACATACAGAAGATACATGAGGAAAAAGTAGAGGCTGTTAAGTAATTGCTCCAGGTGTGGAAGATCATTAAGACCATAATGAACACTGGAGTTAACACAAGGAGAAAAGGATAGGATCAGGGAGAGTGTGAGGCTTGTGTTTAGTTTTATTGTTGAACCATGCAACATCACAGCACTGAATGAAGGCTGGTTTCAGACTCGGGAACCATCTTTTGTTTATTGTGAAGTGGGTGTGTCTGATTAGGATTAGAGTATTGGATGCTGGAGTTGGGCAGCTTTATTCTGCCATCACCTCCTTTCATCTGAATTTTCCATTTCTGTCTATCCCTTGTGGAGATGCCAAGCCACCATCACAAAAGAATGAGATCAGCCAGAGTAATCCCAACAGGGAACTGAAATCCACTGGTATAATACTGTCTGTGCCACTGCCTGCCCACGTGCACGTCTCTGTGGGCCCACTCAGCAACAAAAATGGCCCATGAGCCATGACTGGTTTCCAGCAGTGCACCCTCACCTGCAGCTTTCACTTTGTTTTGTGATGATCTCCCATCTGGGGAAGCAAAATAATCCTGAGCCCTTCTTGCCATGACCATGTCTGGTTTGAGTGCTGGGAGTGGGGAGGTTCTGGCAATGCAGGAGCGACCTTTACTCCTTCAGTGTTTTTCATCCCTTGCTGCTCCCTGGTGAGTGCTCTCAAAGGCAGGAAACTCAGCTAGATAAGTGTCCCACCTACTCCACTAGGACTCTTCAGGAATATGTCTTCATTAGTGTATTAAGAATAGTCTGATTTCAACTAGCACTGAGCAGCTGGGGTGATACATCTGTTTTGCTCGGCCACTTGATGGGATTAGAGGGAGCTTATTTGATTTACTCTGGGCAGCAAGCAAGAGGAGCAACACAATTCTCAGAAAGTCCAATAAAAAACTTTTACTTACAAGCTTTAGAACATTAAGGTAGAACAAGGCTCTTGGCAAATTTTTAAATGTAATCATTTTGATTAGAAATGCAATAACAGAAACACACACACACACAAACACTTCAGAAAACATATCAGGGAAAACAGAGAAAGAGTAAGAGTGGAAATGTACACGGTCACCACCCATAGATCACACGACCAGACTGCATCAGTTGCAGTGATGGTCACAGTCTTGATCCATCAGGGATGGGGGAAATGCACAAAACACAAAGACTGGTGGATTTATATTATGTTCAGGCTCAGTGGGAATGCCCAGGTACTTCCTCTAGGGAGTTTTACACTGGACCATGTAATGCTGTGGATCAGGAGACACTTCAGGAGTCTCTGACACCTTCTAAGACACCACAGCTGCCTTCTACATGGAGTTGACTCAATTATGGCCCACCAGAAGGGATGAACACCCTTAGCCTGAATGTCCTGGTACTTCTCTGGAGGGGAGTTTTCACAGCTGAGCCACTTGTGTAAGGACTTCAGCATGATAAAAAGTACTGCCTCACTTCGCAGGATTTGCCTCTTATCAGCCTCTTCCCTTATCTTTTTCAACACCCAACTGCAGCCTCTGGTGGTGGGTGTGCACCCCTCTGCACCTGCGTGGTTACTTTGCACATCGTTAGCAAAGCACCCTGCTGATTGTTTGAGCCATTAACCATTAACAATCTAGTCTCTCACAATATCTGATGCCTTAATCTTTTTTTTTCCCTGTGTAAATAGCATTTATATCAGCAATAAATAGCTTTGTTGGAATGACAGAAAGCTTGGAGATAATTATAAGGAAGAACTTACCTCTTTACCTTCTTTCCACCTTGCAATTATGGAAGAGTGTTCATCTATTCTTCTTTTAATCTGCACCAGTTCTTATTCCACAAGACCCTTCTGTGGTGTGTGCTGCTGGAGTGCATTTGTAAAACAAAATTAGCAAAGAGGACACAGATGTTGCTCTCCATTCTCTTTTTAGCCATACAAATTATAAACAATGTCTTTTTATATTAAGATACACTTTTCTGTCTCACACTGGTTTTAGAGCTGATTCTTTCAGTATGTTTTCTGTTTGGGGCAGCCTGTTCTTGTTTAAGTATCCCCATAACCGTATTCCATGTGAAAACAATGTTGCTTTTACATTCAGCACACACATCTCAAACCCATATGTGTATTAGTGAACCGCTGTGAGGACAGAAGAATTAATAACATTGTAGAGGGTCACAAAAAATGAACAGCACATTTCTCATTAAAGTCTACACTGAGTCATAGAGTGTACTTTGGCCTGTGTATAAAGAGGTAACAGGTAGCAGACCCTAGAGCAAAAGTGCCTTCACTGCTGTGACCTGATTTTCTTCATGTTAATGGACAGTCCAAGAGCTGATTGTGGTGGAGGTTGAGTTGTTTTTCGATTACTCTTTATTGCAAAGAAGTGTCTTCTACTGGAATACATGATATTCAAAAGCCTTAATGCAGATTTCATAGCACAGAGATATTAACCTTTTTTTTCTGTCCAAGATCAAAAGAAATTATCCATATTTCTGGTATAATTTTATTTTATAACATGGATGTGACGTTGTGACTTCTGCCAAATTTTGATTTGGTTTGCTGTGGCTGATCTGCAGATAAGGTGGGTACTTTTTTTCCTTCAAAAAAATAATCCATAACTAGTTCACATAATTTAATACATGCTCCCACCAAACATATGTTTTAAGACAAATATATTTTTTATATTATTTTAAGACAAACTGTGTTAAGAGCACTCCTCTCAGCTTCTGAACAAACGTCAACAGATAACAGCACAAGGGTGTGTGTGTGGGGGGGAAGGGATGCTATAGTGGCCCCAGACTGGGGGAAGTTTATCATGAAACTGTGACCAGCTGCTGTTAGGACTCTTTCTGAGCAGAAGAATGCGCCTCCTGATGTTTCTGTTCTTTCGGAGCATTTCTGTGCCACATGGTGTCCATCAGGCCAAGTGCTTTGCCTGTGGGCTGTGCAGCCAGTGAGACAGAGCAAGCTTTATGCTGAGCACTGAGATGTCTTGAGTCAGCATGTCATATGCCATAAAACATTGTGGACTCGAGTGGCAAAAATTAATTTAGGATGCTACAGATTGCCGATCAAAATTTCCTTCAGCTGTGACCATCATACAAAGAAATGATTGTCCTGCTTGACCCTTTGCTTGTTGTTTGGTGGTGGTGGTGCTTTAATCTGGGCAAAGGGACATTATTTGGGACTTTGACATGTTATATAGTAGGACTTGAACTGGATTTTTTAAACTTTTTGGGGGAATTAAATTGCAGTTTGGGTTTTTAGTGAGGGCATCACCCTGTAACAGATCTTAGAGCTGGGAGTCCAGTCTCATGTTGGGGAAACTGAAGAGATTGATTGAGAATAGGCTGGAGGTAAACAATAATCTTCTTGATGGACTGTGATGGATTTATCTGTGTTATCAGTGTTGAAGTTAATGCAACCGAAACCCCAGCAACCATGAATCATTTTGGAGAAAAGTTTAATTTTACTTTTCCACCTGCAAGCAGCATACTTCAGTAGTAAAGTTGCAGAAAACACTTTAAAGGAGATCCTAACCTGAGAATAGTTTCTACTTCTTTTTTTGAAGTACAAGACTATTTTGTCTGCATGCCCTATGGTTTCTCTCCAAGTCTGGCAAGATGAAGACCCAAAGCAGCCATTTTATAACCAACAGCTGCCTCTCCCTAGTCCAGCTGGCAAGCATCTTCACGTCTGCCTTTCTATTTTTTTAATGATGACACGTTTTGTCTCATTATGTCTCCTGAAAACAATTAGAGTGTCATCAAATGTCAGTCCTTCCAGTTTGTGTTGAGGCTGGACTCTGGTGAAAGGCCGTTTCCAATGGTCCCCTCTCACATACAACCATCTTTCAAAACAGACCTCAAAAAATAATCCAGTGCAGGCAAGACATTTGCAGCTGGCTTATATGAGGGAGCATTCATTACGTGTGTGTGTGAGTGAGCTCTTCATGAGGAGAGAACAGGAGCTGGAAGAGGCCCAGTTGGTGCCTTGTGCATCTTGTCATGGCTTAGCCAGTTCCTTCTCCTGGCTCTTCATGCTGTCTCTCTCTTACTTCATTTCAGTCTCTAAGTTTTATGCTCTTCCAGCTCACTGTGGTGCAATCCCCTCACTTTCACTGCCAACATGTGGATGAGATGTGCTGTGCCTCAGGATCACCTATCCTTCTACATCAGCTCTCTAGGAAGCTGAAATGACTGACTCCCACACGAACATCTATCCTGCAGCCATCTGGAGACAGGAGAGAGATGGTACCAGCCGCAGCACTCGGAAAGCGATGGGTTCGCAGACAAGGGTACTGAAAGCAGTGGAATGGCACAGGGCCTGCAGACATTTCATCACAGCACAGCATGAGGTGCTGCTCTCCTTTGTAAAGACCAGGCATTTGTCACTGGCTTAGAACAGTTTATCAAAGAACCAGCAACTGAGCTTTTTTCATTTCATAGCTCAGCCCAATGTCAAGGCCAGTCTTTTGTTGCCCCGTATAATTTTTAGCGCTAGGACTTAGCAACTGAAAGGTATTCAGGGTTTTAATACAAATATGGGACCCAAGAAACATGTCCAATGTCTGCATCTGTGCAGATTTCCCTCAAGCTTTTTTAAGGAGATTAGTGTCCAGGTCCTGAATATTTTGTCATGTTTTGTTTCAGCAGCTGGGATAAAACCTGCAGTTCTACTGAGGCTTCAGCATTGACTTCAGCACAGATAGGATTTCATTTTCTGTGTGTCTAAACCGCAGTTGAACATCTGGAAAATAGGGAAATTTTCATTCCTGTTTTGTGTTTTAGATCATCAACTATTCAAGGCATTTTCTTACTAACTAATACAACAAAAGCCTGCCCCAGCTCAGCCCACAAGGCAAGAGATTGTTATTAATGCTACTTCTGACAGCCTGGCCAAGAGAACACTTAACACTTTAGGTAATGAAGAGGTGACAACAGGTGAGTATTTCGACCTACTCGTGTCTTTGTATGTCGAGGCTGAAATTTTCAAAAAGTGTAGAAGAATCGTTCCCTGAATACTCATTTTGTTTAGCAAGGGTACTGGAAAGATAAGAGCAAAATCTGCCCTGTGTGTATGGGCATACAGGCACAAGGACATGCCTGCCTTGGAATCTGTTTGCAGGACCATAACAAAGCAACCTCCTGGAGCTGAGCTCTCCCGAGATCCTCGAGGGAAATACTGACTCTGCCCTTTCCAATCTGCTGAGGAGAAACATTTCATTTTCCAGTCTGACTCAGTGAAAAGGCTGATAGCAGCTGTACTGAAGAGCCTGCCTTTTGAATAAACAGTGACTTGCTTATCCAAAAGGCAGTAAAATCACCTTTGGTTTGATGGATTCAGCTGCAACATTGAGTAATGAGTTGAAAAATAACATTGCACAGACCTGTCAAGGCACCTCTGCATGATCAGACTCAGCATTACATAAGCTGACAGCAGTCTGTGGTGGGAAGTTACCCACTGACAAACCTTTTCAAACCAAGTCAGCTCCTGGCTCATATAATACAAGTTACAATGGTCTCCCTTAATCCTCTCTGAAAGTGGTTTATCTGTAAACAATTGGAAGTGCTTCTTGAGCTCTTTCAGCTTTGATCTCCACATTATGACAGCTGTGACCTGGGCTGTGTGGAAACTGTGGCTTACAGGGGTGCAGACACACTCAGCACAGCCTGTCTGTCCTGGCTGGGAGATGCTGGTTGAGGTTCAGGGACAATGCTGAGCTTGCTGCTGCAGTAGCACCTGGTGTGGGCTGAGGCCACTCTAACCAAGCCATGTGCACAATGGTGATACTTCAAACAACACTCAACACTTATTTTTGACTTGCCCTTCTCTCCAGGGTGGTAAATGTGGTAAATGGCTGCCTCTCTCTACAGCCAGAACCAGCAAGCCCAGAAGCAGGACAGCATTTGCACGTCTCTCACACATCAAATGAAATGCTTCTATTGGTGTGCTGTAGCTCACATTTGTAGGTGAGCTACCTGCTGCTGCTGTGCTGCAGAATAACATAACACAAGAATAACAAGGCCCTTCTGGGCTCTGTGCAGTGCTGGATCCTGCTGGCGTGTGCTGAGACTGCTGAGGTGGGGCAGGCCAGTTCAGGAAGGGACCAGTGCTCTCAGGGCTGCCAGAGCATCAGGAAGTTGTGGTTGTGTTTCCAGCAGCAGCAAGAAGCTGGGGGCAGGCATTGCTGGGTCACCATCCCCATCCCTGCTCTGCTCTTCTGGCTGGGGGCTGCAGGACGGTGCCTTGTTGGGGAGGGCACTGCCCTGTCCCTCACATTGCCCTTGCTGGCCTGTCCTCTACTGTCAAGGTACAGTTTGGTGGAAACACTCTGCCACACACCTTTTTGAAACACAGGACAGTTCCTTGTGAGGCCACCGAGCAGGTGTGGGTGAAAAGCAGTGCTGTGCTGTAGGCACGACTGCAGCATGCAGCCAGGCTCCTGGCAACATGCCCTGGCATGTGTCCTGACCAGGGGAGCAAAGCAAACAGGGACCTGGAGAAAGGCTCGTGTGCCTGCCTGTGAACTGATCCTCTTCTGCAATTGCACAAAAAGATGTAAAGACCAGAAGGTTGACTCAATAAAAAAGTATTGCTTCTGTCTATAAAACATGTCTTGTCTAGGTCCTTAAACTATCAAGGCTACAACAACATTATCAATAAATGTACCTGTATTTCACTGCATAGACATTTTATAAAACCTCCTTTTTATTTTGTGAGAGCTTCCTCCCTGCAGTACAAGAAAAGTAATTCAAAACAGAGTTGGGAATAATGGGATACAGTCTCTGCAGAGAAGCCAAGGTGACCCTTTATATAATCTTTAAAACCTCAGAAAATTAGACATTTCTTTTCCCATGTGAGGATTGAAGCCCTGAAGACCTGATCTCTAATACAGATAACACACATGAGAAGTGTGAACATGACTTAAATTTATGATGGCACTCCACATTAGGCTGTGCTGAAACAAGCTAGGGCCCTGTGCACTAGTTTATAGTGGCTTATCTGGTGATTATTGTCAGTTATAAACATGTATGGACATGTTAAATGTGTTACACATGTTACAGATAGTATCATAGATTGATGCAAGCCATTGCTGCAGGTAACCTATTGATCTGTTAGTCTTTGCAACAAACCACCCCTAGCAGCTCGTTAAAAGTGAACATACCATGAAGGGTGACCCAGCTTGGCCTAGGATGGGGATGCTCTCTCTGCACGTTTCAGATAAATTCTCTAGATCTCTCAGTGTGTTTCAACACTTGCTCATCAGTTGTTCTGTTAGCACTCATCTAAACCTTTTGTGCTTACCTACTTGCTTTTAAGGAGTAGGGTAATTTTCACTTGGCTTCACTTACTGCAATGTCCCAAAAGCAGAAATCTCCAGCCACCTCTGGGCAAGGTGGAGCAGGTGCCAGGAGGAGCTGCTCACTTGCTCACTTCCCAGCAGCAGAGCTCTCTGCAGGCAGTGTGACAACAGGCAGAGCAGCAGCAGCATGGAGAGCACTGTGACTGTCCTTCATCCAGCTCCCAGGCACTGCTTGTGCACAGGCTCCTTTATACTGACTGAGAAGTAGTTCCCAGACTCTCCTTTCCTGAGAAATCCCACCTCTCTCCAGTCCTGCATTTTTGGATTCCTTCTCATTTAATCCTGCTCTGGCCCCAGCACCCTGGGTCACCTCTCCCCAGCAGAGTGTGCCATATGATGTGGGAGCTGTGGGTTCAAAACCTCCAGGCATTCTAGAGTTTACATCTCCTGCTTCCTCCATGTGTTTTGTAATGCATGCTGTGAAAAAACTCCAGTCTCCATACTCTCAGAGGGGCTACAGGAAATGAAGATGCTCAGCTTCATCAACAAATCTGAACCTAAAGAAAGGTGGGGTTTCAGAGACAGCACACTACTCAGCAGTGCTGCTTGCCTGCATCTTTGCTCAGTGTGTCAGCTCTCATTTGGAGTTGTTGAACTATAGTATCTCCCTCTCATGTATGGGTAAGAGACATCTGTACACTGGGGTATCACCTCTAGACATCACTGGAGTGCTTAAAGCTTTAATGCTGCCATAGGCATTTACCTTGAATAACTTTACATGAAGGGCAAACAGAGATCTATCCCCAGTCCCAGCTCCCTCCCCATCAGCCTGTCTCCTCACTGAATAGAGAGCCCAGGACAACATTTCGTATTCCCTTGGGATCCTCTTTAACACTGGTGACCCCTTCCTTGGAGCCCAGCTAAAGCCTCTCCATGGTTGACACATGAGCACAGTACAGTCCAGGTTCTGAAGCTAGCTCTGCCTCAGATGAGGCCAGAATATCTCTCATGGTCCATACCAAGCTGCATTTTCCCCTCTGATCAATGAAGAAATATCTATAGGCTGATTAATTGCAGAAATGATGCTGAGGATACACTGTGACCTGCACTGTAATGTCAAAGCAAAGCCCAGATAAAAGTTCATCTGCGCCTCTGAGATTAAGATCCAAGTTCTTTATTTATTGTTATAAAGCCCAAGAGCACTGTCAGACAAATCCTGCTATGTAGGAGGATATCAATATTATCACTGACAATAGTGTTACAAAGGCACAACTGATAAGGAAATGCCCAACTTCCACTCAAATATTGATTGCCATTTATTTATTCTGGATATGCCAGTATATTTGGAATCACTTGGTTTTTCTGTTTACCTGATAGACAATAAACACACACACACACATTTTATTTTCTTTATTTCTAAAGTATTTGTAATCAAAACCTTTGCAGAAAGCAAAATAGCCATAACAGCTGATAGGAAATTTGCACACATGCAAAACTGGAGAAATAAATGTTTTGCAAAGTGCCCTATATATCCCAGATGAGGGCTGAGAAGGGATAGGGTCAGCACCAAATTTAACTCATCCTGCCTCCTCCTTGGGAAATATCTGTCAGGGATTCACACACGTGTGTGCTCGCTCACATACCCTTGTTTATCAAAGTTGCAGCAAGGTGACAGGGGAGATCTCATCTCTCCAGCCATTCCAAGGTTCATAGATTAACAACCACACCTTGAAATAGCATCTTGGCATGAGCTGGGCAGCCAGTCAGGATCCTGGAGCATGCTTTCATGTGTGGTCAGTATGCAACTTTGATTTATGAGAGAGGGCTGCATTTTGATCACAGATGCCTGCCTGGTTTTGACAGCATGCTCTCACTGCTGTTTAGGTGAAAGATGACTGCTATGTTGTACTGCTGGTAACCAGGAAAACTGGTAGAATGTGAAGTGATCAAGAGACAGAAGTTATTCTCCACTGCAAAATCCTGTCTGGCAGGCTGGTAGGATGCTACCGTCTACTGGAGATGTAATTCCAACATCATACTGGGGCAGGAGCCAGTACTGAGGTCCCTCTGGGAAGCAGTGGGCAAAGCAAACAGGCAGTCTGGCAGCCTTTCCTGAACGAGCACAAGGAGGCAGGTTGTAGAGATGTTTTTTAACAAAGAGACAGTGAGAGATCTGAGGCAAGAAAGCCAAGTTTTGCAAACCAATACAGCATGTCCTAAAAAGCAGTAAACATCATTAAAATGATTTAATGATTTTATATATGTACATGCTTCCTTCCTTCTGGCCAGACTGTAACTGCATGGCTCCCATGTTGCTTAAGAAACTGGGCACTACTTTGTCTTTTGCATCCATCCTTCTCATGGTTTTTTTTCTTCAGTTTCCAGCTAGTGTGCACTTCCTTCCCTCTCCCTCTAAAGAAGTCTCCGTAAGAGCTTTCTGGCTCTACAGCAATAAGCATAGAAGTAAGAGATGGTCTCAGAGTAGAAATAGGAGGTCCCACAGAATGCTCCAGCCCTAGCAAAGTTGTAAACAGTTATCCTGCTAAAGATGTTCCCAAAGGCTTGCCCAGCATGATAACACAAGGCTGAAAGCCAAGGGTGAGATACTATAGTAATTACTTTACCAACACAATAGCTGAGCCAAATGCAGAATGCAAAACTCTTAAAATTAAAGTTGTTCATGGAACTTCAGAGGGTTGTGATCAGGATGTGAAGGTATGTTTGCCCATTTCCTCACTAAACTTCCATCACGATGAGCCTCTTCTTGTCGGGGAGGCAGGTGTACTAAAGGCCCAGGAGAGCCACCTCAGCATCAGGGAGGGGAAGGAAAAGCTGGTTCAGTTCTCACCCCCAGGTAAGTGTAAGTCTTTGGGTACTAAGCATTGATAGCCTTGGGACTGCAGGAAAAATGTTATCTGGGTTGTGTCTTAGGGCTGATGGTGGTGTGCCTTTGCAGGGTTTGTTTTGGTTTTTCCTCTTTCTCATACTTCTACTGGTGTGTTGGAGAGAGTCACCACTTTGCAGTGGGTGTGGATGAGCCCTGCAATAAGCAGGAGGATCATTCCATGCTCTTGTGCATAGAGTTCATGTCCTCATGAAGTGAAGATTGTCATCCTCTGGTATACAACCCTAAGTAAATAGAATTGTGCCGACTGATAGCAACTGCAGATCTTAGCCAAGGATTACAACTAACCTTTGTGTTTGTAAAAGTAGGGGCTAGATGGACTCTTCTGGATTTCTAATTCTTCTCCAGCAGATAATGGCCAACCTGCTGTGTAGCCTGTGTTAAGTGTTTTAGTATGAAAGATCAGATAGGAAGAGAAAATATAAATTAACTTATGCACCTACACAGGTTTTTTTTTTTTTCAAATGTGGGATTGACCTCAGTTGGGCATCAAGGAATTTGTAATTTCATTAAGACCATCAAATTATACAGTCCCTTGTCTAAGTCCTCTGCAAAACCTGAAACCCTAGATGTACTTCAGCCACACACACCCCTTGTCCTCGGTCCTTGCAGCTTCTTTCCCGAGCCATTCTCCCTGAAGGGTCAGGTTGAAGAGCCTGGATCCCACACCTATTTTTGGCCCGGACTGGATCCCATCCCTGTGCTTCTGGGCTGTTATTTGAGACATTGACCCTGGGGGTGGGAAGCATAGATTTGAGGCTGTAGGTTTCCACCCACACCCCAGTGTGCCCAAGCTACCCACTGACAGACGGGGGGGAGCTGAGGGATGCACAGAGATTCCAGTCTCCTTTGGAATCTGTGTACTGGGAAGTTTTGGGACTGACCAAATGGGCGAGGGGACATCAGTAACGGTGCTTTAGGGTCTCATCTGGGGCACAGGACAGTACTGCATCCCAACATCAGGCCTGCACCCATCTCCGTGGGGAGTTTCTCCATTCTCCATTTTCTCCTCTTTCATGAGCCATTCTGTGCAATATATATAATACAAGTTCCTTAGCAAAGAAGAGTGAAACAAGACCAGAGGGCACCAGATGTTTGGAAGATGGATGTTCACACTGCTTTTGTATGTATCCCCTGTGTTTCCATATTTTTCTTTATGTCTCTTCCTAGAGGGCAGTTACAGTCTCCTGCTGCTCCCTCTGCTCCCGTGCTGAGCTGCTCCTCACCAAGGCTCTGCAGAACTAGACTGGCCTTGCTGAGAACATCATCACTCAAAAATCCTCAGTGGCTGATGAGACATTTCCAGGTATAATGTTACTTGCTGTTCAAGTTTTAGCACTCAAATGCCCAGCAATGTGGGAAGGATAAAAAAAAAAGAAGCAGTGATTGAACATGTTTCTCTGTTTGCTTTAAAGATGTTTTCACAAATGGGGTGTGGGAGTTATTTTGCTCAGACTGAGTGGGCGCTGGAAAATGGTGCCAACAGCGGAATTTTGAAAGACATCTGAGAAAGACCAAAGGGGTCATTGGCCAGCAAGGAAGAGCCAGCAGTCAGGAAAGTGTGAGTGGGAGAGAGTCTGGCCACATTTTGGCTGTGAGGGCTGAAGGCAGAGCAGATGTTTGATTGTGCTGTACAGGAAAGCAGGATCTGGATGTGACACGACTGCTGGAAGCAAAAGAAAACGAGGACTCAACCAAGCCAAGATTCAGGTCTGAATGCAGGTTTTAGAATAACAAGAGAAAAGCAGGGACAAGATGAGACTGAAGAGGGAAGGTGCTGCTTGCCTTTTCTCAGCGTGTAATAGCACTATCACATCTTCCTTATGCCTTACACTTATCCTACATATCTGTTATGGCTTGGTACATGAAGGTATTCATGGCAGTCTGGCTCCCAATTCCCACCAAGCTTTGAAGCAACAGGGATGCTCAACTGTCACAAAGTGACCTTGGGAAATCTCATCCAATTTGTGGGGAAAAACCCCAGCCTCTTCAACTGCACCTTCAATGGATGTGCAATGCTTGCTGGCACCAGGCTGGGACATAAACTGAGAGCTGACTCAGGAAGGAGATTACCTCCTGCTGTATGACTTCACAGCTTTCAGAAGCCACCAGGTGTCTCTTGAGAGACTCACATCCACCTAACCAAGTGTGGTGGGAAGGCAGAATGGGGATGATCACAAATTATCTCCTTGCAGAAATTGATAAATATGGCACACTGTGGGTAGAAACATCTCTGAAAGATGCTCTCTTCAGATGAATCAGAGGAAAATTCAAAACAACACAGCAGAGACAAGGCTGGGATTTATTTTTTAACAGTGTTTATAATGCAGAACTATTCAGTGGTTCTAAGGGCCTCATCTTGCATCGAACAGAAATGCATACAGTTCCCCCACAGTTTATACAGTACAAGGCAGACACTCAAGGAGAAGAGTGGGATTTGCAAACACTCTTGAAAATTATAAAGCAGAACTTTCCCTATTTCAGAGGGACACATGTCCTCGGGTGACACAAGTGTTTCATGAGGATCCTGTCCTAAGCGATTTCTGCAGAGAGATTTGTAAGTTACATGGGAGCTGGGTTTAGCCTTCCCCAGCTCTTCCCATTCCCATTAAGGTCCTTATCCATGATAGTCTAAACAAGTCTTGCCCATGCAATGTCAGTCACAGCCTTCTTGAAGATCACCAAAAATTTGTACAGGCTGGCAGAACCTTAGAAAAAACAAAAGTCAAGCTTGCAAAATTCTCACAAGTCCTCAAGCCATCCAGGGTCTTACAGAAAGACAGTTGTGCCAAAGCAGCACCTTGTGTTTTCAAAACACTGAAGACCTGGTAGAAATCCATTCCATGTGAATGTTTTATGAGGAGTATTGCACTGGTAAATGGACAGATGAGATGTAAATTTAAAATTGGACCTCGCTTGGAGGCTGTGCAACATCACTGCTGGCATCTCATCAGGTCTGATGTGGGAGTAGGGCTTCTTCACTATGGTCTCTACTCTTCCTTTCACCTGATAAATAGCCTTTTCCCAAGCATTGCTCAGCCTGTGAAGTGGGGCTGCAGTGAATGAGTGGCACTCGTGTTTGCATGTTTTGCCTCTTGGTCAGGTGAAAGGCACATGGGAAGGTGTCATGTGCCCAGTAATCTGGAAGCTGGCTGGAATGGACTGAGGCAAACAGTCTGCATCCATCAGCACCCAGGGTTGTGGACAAGGATGAGGCTGTTCCTACAGAGTGGTCCTGACCTGCGTCCTGAGCCCTGTGCTGAGGTACAGCTTCTCCATGCACAGGCGGTTTCAGCTTTCTCACCCTTCCCAATGAAACCCTTGTGCCAGAGGCTGAGGGCCTGCTTTGGTAGGCAGCACAGGTGCAGACTGTGCCTGTCAGCTCGTCCAGACCCTGTCCTGGCCTGCTGAATGGGTATAGTGGTAGATGAAGACACACTGCCTCCAGAGAGGAGAACCTTGCTCCTTTGTACGTCAGCTAATGTACTTCTCCTGGAACGAGGGATCTGCATGTAGGGGTGACAAGAACCAGTTCTACACAGGAACAAGCCTTCCTCACAAAGTGGGGAAATTCATTCTTTAACACAGAAGTGGCCTCCAGTGCAGTGTGTATGACCAAAACCAAAACTGAGAGTTTTCTCTTGCTGGCGCCACAGAGTTTTAAAGGAAGTGCAACCTTGCTCAGATGAACCCTCTGTGCTTGAGTTGTCTTGTAGAATCTCATCAGAGCTGCAGGAACACATGGGCTGGGTTTTGGCACCAAGGACTGACCCCTTTTCAAGAAGCATGAGTTTGTGAAAGGGCATTTCAGAGGCTGCCCAGCTTTTCAAGTATCGGCACAGAAAGAAACTCATGACATGCTTTCCTCAAAATTTCACTACTTCCTTTATCCATGCCGTGTCCCATTCCTCCAGGGAGCTTACACAGAGTCAAGTTTTCACTTCAAGACTATCTAAAGGGTAAGAGCCAAAATCAAGTGCCTGCTGCAAATTTTGTATATGCAGTTAGCACAACTTGCCACGCATCCAGCATCCTGCAGAGGAGATTTTGCAGACACACGTGAGGAAATAAAAGGGAATGGATTAAAGCTTTCAGTGTGAATGAACAGGATTCAGGGTCGAGCAATTTAAGCACTGAGAAGCTGCAAGAGGAAACATTCCTTATGCTGTTCTGTTTCTCCCTGCCTCCTGACCATATTCATTTGGGGGGCTGGCTCAGTAAATAAAAGCTGTGAAGCATGAGACCAATGTTGCCTGAGGCGTCTGCGACTCCCTGTCACACTGACACTTAACAGCCATCTCTGGTTGTAGTCTCACCTCTCTCAAATAAGCATAAATTTCAGAAAGCCACCATTAATCTGCCTCTGGCCTCTCCTTGTCCTAGTCCCACACCCTCTTCTTCACCAGGCTGTCAGGAGCAAGCAAACACAGGATGGGTGGTTGGGAAGCAGCAACTTATGAAATAAAGGTATGGAAGCGCTGTTGTGTAGCATTTAATCTTTTTTATTTTCTCTTTAA
This sequence comes from Notiomystis cincta, assembly GCA_013398075.1. Lineage (NCBI taxonomy): Eukaryota > Metazoa > Chordata > Aves > Passeriformes > Notiomystidae > Notiomystis > Notiomystis cincta. Next base: position 29,267 of record VZRX01014362.1, read on the forward strand.
TTGAAGCCCAGATGATGCTGGGTTTTGCTTGGGGAGTTAGTTAAAACATCCACAGCTTTTAACAAACATGACGCCCAGCTGGAAGGGCTCAGCTCTTCTAAGCAAGGAAGGTTTGGTGTCGGTATTTGTTGAATCATCACTAGGAGCTAAACGTGCCTTCTTTGCAATACATTAAGCAAGCCAGTGTTAGTGCTACACTGATCTTTTAGCATTATAAAGCAGAAATGGAAAAGTGTCATTAAATCATATGGTCTGGCAGAGGAGAGTTGACAAACAGCAGCTTTGTGAGGGATGTGCAATGATTGGGTCTGTAAGGAGAGCAAACACAAAATGAACCTGCAGGGAGGTGTCAGACCATCCACATGTGAGCAAGCAGAACTGCTTGACCCCTGAAGGCTGTCAGATGGAGCACAGGATCTGAGAGACACCCATGCCCTTTTGGAGCAGTAGCTACAGATGAGATGGGGATGCCCTATAGCATCTCAGATGGGTTTAGAATCAAAGCAATCCTTGACCTCCAGCAATTAGAATGGGATCCTTGATATCAAGATTGAAAATTAACAGTTGTACAGTAGGGGCTTGAGGTATCATCCTAAATGTTACAGAATCATAGAATATCTTGAGTTGGAAAGGACCCACAAGGATCATGAAGTCCAGCTCCTGGCTCTGTATAGGACAACCCCAAAAGTCATATCACATGACTGAGAATGTTGTTAAAACACTTGTTGACTTCTGGCAGGTTCAGTGCCATGATCACTTCCTTAGGGATCCTGTCCCAGTACCTGACCACCCTCTGAGTGAAGAATCTTTTCCTAATATCCAACATAACCCCCCCCCCTTGACATAATGTCATAAACATGTTTGGATCCCAATCCATAATCTCTCTCTGATATTTGTACAGGCACTCACTGCTGCCTGCAGGAAGTGCCTTTTGCCAAGCAAGACTGGAATATTCTCCGGTGTAAAAGACATTGTGTAACTGGTGTACAAGAAATCCAAAGTGTTTGAATTTTGCATACTTCTGGTATATTGATGTAGCTACACATATTTGGCACGCAGTTGCTTCTTAAGGAAGTAAAGCAAACATGTGCTTGTCTACCACAGCCTCTGTGTTTACCCAGCACTGAATCCCAGAGCACAGCCAGGCACTCACTCTGCTGGAGTATTTCCTTTCCAAACGGATGGCAGAGGAAGGCCATGCTTAATCTGCTCTGTGGTGTGAGCTGTGACATGTGCTGGTCTGCAGGGTCTGAGCCTGACTACAGCATGTTTCTTCACTGCAGCCTGGAAACTCAGATTGCCTTGGTGAAAATAAATGAGGAGACAAGGGAGACTCTCACCTTGATACAATTTCAGAATAAAATCAGAACAGGGACCTAGATCCAGGACTTTGAAAGCATTGCCATCTTCAAAGTGTGCCTGTACAAACTTTTTAAGACTGTCACCTGCACTGTGCCTGCTACCCACTGGACCAACTGTATTCTCATCTGCCAGCTATGGGCACTGCAAAACAGGCCAGGTCTCATACCCTTCTTCTCACCCACAGGAGAAGCTCTGCTCTCTAAAGGCTCAGGAAATCTGATTTTTCCTTTTCTTCCATAACTCCTGACCCACTGTATGATATTTGCTGAGCTACATAGATGCTCCAGAACTCATTCTCTCACTTCAAAAAATAAGATTACAATAGCTACCATGTACATCAGAAGAAGTCTGTAAAGCTGGAGCTTCTGCTGCAACACAGACTTGTGCTCAGAATATTGCTTGATACATTCACAAGTGGGATTTTAAGGCACATTCTATGAGCTAGAAATTCAAATCAGCACATCCAGTTCTGTAGTTCCCAGTCCTGGCTATGAAAGCTACAAATCTTCATCTTTCAAAAAGAATACAGCCAAAGGGAAGAGCTGTTTGATTAAATAGCCCCTGTCTCGAGCACCAAATATATCACACATGCAAACAGACCCTGAGCCCAGACCTTGGGAGCCAGTTGCCCAGATGCCTTTGAGGATCTGGGCCTAAGGGCTCATTCCAACCAGCTGAAGTCAATGGGACTATCCCTATATTTAAGTTTTTGCTGGATGACAGCCAAAGGCTCAGCATCTTGCAGAACTGGCTCTCATGATGCTGCATTCCTTAATAGCTGGGAAAGAGAGCAAAGCAATGTATAGCAGAAAGTGTCCATCCATATTAGTGGGTATTAGTAACCACTTTTAAAGGCCTAATCTATGTAAAAATGTTTTCGCCCCACCATCAGCAACTTCCCAGCAAAGGCAGGAATTTCCCACGGTTGACATGCCCTGAGCAAACAGAAGAGCTGAGACAAAGAGCTGGATAATTAGCTGGGAGGGCAGGCGTTCCTGCGCCTGCCTTGCGCAGCTGCGATCCGGCTTCGTGGAGCGACCTGGAGAAGAGTCTGCCTTTAAAAGTGCACAGGGTGAGGGTTTTAGTCGTGCTTTTTTAATTTTAAGCAGTGATGCCTGTGGCTTTGCAGCTTCATGCAAAGGCGGGCAGACAAACTGAAGTATGAAAGGAGCCTTATTAAAATACGCCATACATTATGTATGAACTTGAACTCCTCCTGACCTCTGTAGTCCTGGATCCGCCCCAATCCATAAACAGCTTGGTCCAAATTTTATGCTGCTGCGGTAATTTGAATAAAATCACAAGCTGGTTTTTTCAAGGCAGTATACCCAGTTAAAAAACTCAGGGTGCCCCTTTTTACAAAGGTACCTAGCTGAGTACCGTAGCTGGATGTTAGCAGTCGTCTGTAGCTACAAGCCCACTGTAAACCAGAGCACAGTCCCCTCCCAAGCAAGCTGTTAAAATTTTTTCATTGCCATTCACTAGAAAAATTATGTTTAGAATGGCAAATGTATAATCACAGTTAGAGCTGGCTGAGGTATTCAGCATTAATACGTGATCTGGTACCTTAAGCTCTTTCTCGGACCACAGATTCTTTAACTTGACCTCGATTACTGCAAAATGCTCGTATTCTCATGTTTAGCATTGTGGAGCTGGTTTGCTTTGGCTCTTTTGCTGAACAACACATGAGCAGACTGAGCCACAAGGTTGTTTGCCTGCTCATGAGCTCAGCTCTTCCTTTCTCCTGGCACAGAACAGGTCACCCAGCCTGCAAATCGGTGCTTTTCTTCCCTGATGCTCAGCCTTACATGTTTCATGTCTGAAACGTTATCCTGGTTTCAGTGCAAAGTATCTTTATTAACATGCAAATAGAAATTTGATGGAAGGGAGGCACCTGGCTTCTCCTTGGAGCTGTTCAGAGCCCCCCAAAACCACTGGTGCCAAATTCCCAGACATCCCTTCTGCAGGCAAGTAAGCGGCTAAAATAAGCACACTAACTACAAGACTTGCCTTTCTCCCACCAGCACTGTGTTGTGGACTCTTTGAAGAGTCTCTTCAGCCATAAATACTTCTTTGAAGGGCAAATGTTTGCTGGATATTGGCCTCAGAAAGCTAAAACAGGAAGCTGGGTGAACTGGGATGGATTTCACAGGTGGTTTGCAAAACCTTCCCAATGGGTCCCAAGACAGGCAGCAAAGCCATGCCATCAGCACAGAAACAGTTCCTGCCCCAGACCTTGCCCCCAGAAGAGAGGCTGTGACTACAGAGTGGAAGAGAAATACTGACTTTTGTTACCCAGAGACAAAGTGAGGAAGTCTCCAAGAGAACTCTGAAAATTCAATTAAATTGGAGGCATCTTTCACACAGAAATATTTCGAATGCAAATTAAGGCTCTTTGGCAAGTTCTGAGCTATTGATTGATTCTTTAAATTTTTTTTTAGCAAATTAATAACATTTCAGTGGTTAAACATGAAAGGTAATTTTCAAGTTTGTGTGTTATGAAGTGAGCCTGCAAAACCAAAATATAAAGCGTCTCTGGAAATAACTATCACAACTGTGATAATTGCTAGCAGTGGCTGTAATTCCCAGTAGCTGGCTGTACGCAGCTTTCCACGAAATTGATTTGACTTTGCATTTACTTTTTGACCAGGGCTCAGGTGATTTGAATCCAGGTTCAAATTAAATATGGCTTCTCCAGTTAAGATGAAGCAATGTATCAAATGCCTGCGGGAAAAGAACTGAAGGGAGTTGGAAAGCACTTTGTTCAAACTTTTAATTATTTTACCTCATTCACAGTCTGAGTGGCACAAGGATATGTTTTTATTTGATCACATCAAACTTTCAGTGCACTACTCTTTCTTTGCTACAGCTAGCACACTGCTTACACAGCATGGAGCTTTTTTTCCCCTGACATTCACAGATGTGAGCTCTGATCCCCACGCTTCAGAGCTAGAAGCTGAAACGAAAAGAAAAAAAAATAATCCCCAAGTACTCATTTCTTTGCCTGCAGACCCAGATCCTGAAGCACCATGGCAGCTCTCAGCCTCTACCCCTGCAGGCTTGCTTCGAAGTGCTTGCCTGGTAGAAAGCACTTTTCCTTGACTTCCAGCTGCTGAGCTTCCACTGAGAAAAAACACCTAAGTTTCCCTTCACATTTCCTATAAATAATTCCGCTCTGTGTAATGACCATGAACATGTTGGTTTTGTCTTTTGGGAGGTTTCCTCACAACCTCGATGGCCCTGCTGAGCAACCTGCAGCGCTCATTGGCCTTTCAGCTTCCTGGAAATCTCTAAAGGCTCAAGGCAAGGGCTGTCTCAGCCTGCCTGTGGCTTCAGGAGGGAGCCCAATGGCAGGACATTGCTCCTCCTCGTGTCAACAGGGGGCTAAAGCTGTTCTGAGAACTGCCCTCCTTTGGCACAACTTGGGAAATTGCCTTTAGGAGGTACCACACAAGCGAGGACACACAGGTGAGCTCTAAGGAGGTGAGAGGCAGACAGCACCCCAAAGAAGGGGTGTCTGCACCCACCCTGGCTCCCTTACTTAGGAAAGGAGACAGGCCAGCAGCTCCTCTGGTCTCTGCTCCCTGTGAGGAGAGCAGTGCCAAAGGAGAGTGAGAAGGTCAAAGGCATCCTCTACCCCTCTGCATCTGGCAGCAAAGATGGGGAACAGACCACTTTCCAACACTGCCTCTGTCAGAGGGACTTTTCAATGTGGCTCTTTCCTTGCTGCTGGCAAAACTGTGCTTTGACCTCACAGCATCATCCTTTTCTGGCACAGGGAAGAGGAGTCTTTCACTCTGGCTAAGCTGGACCTCAGTGCCAACCTCCCTGAGCTTTGCCCACCTGTGCATAAAGCAGGAGTGAAGCCAGAGCTAGGCAGAAGATAATACACCGAGGCCCTCCAAGAGTAGGAAGAGTCCTAATCACCAGAACTATTTTTGGAGGGATCATTTAATTTTATCCCTCTTACCCCTCTGAAGCCAGAGAATAGAGCCAAACACCCAGAGGGAGAAAAGATGATAAAAGGATTTTTCTTTCTAAAGGGAGGAGGGACCATTATCAGAGTCACAGAAAGAAGATCAAAAAGAGCTACTCAAAGCAGAGGGGCAGGCTCTTTCAGTCCAGTGGAATGAATTGTGAGCCAGCAAAATACCTTAAAAACAAATTTCTAAGCCCCATATATATGTTAATTATATCCCACCAAATTAATACTGCATCAGCATGTCTCACCAATGCATTAGAAACCAGAGACAGACCTTCAAATTTTGGAGATCTGTGATAAACTGGGTAGAGAAAAACTGAGTAGCTGTGCCAGGGGGACTCAGTAGGTGCCCTAGATGTAGTGGCAAAACCACCTGAGCAGGGGACAGAGCCACTAGTGCCACCTTCCCTCACCCAGCAGAGCGCTGGTGAGAAGCTGTGTGCCAAATCTGCTCAGCTTGTTGACTGCACGTCTCCTGTGTGCTCATGCAGCCAGTCCACGAGGATGTCAGCCCTGCAATCAGTATGGTTTTCATCAACAGGAACAAAGACATGTGAACAGCTACTGGCAAGCAGCCAAAACTTTCCCCCATCACATTTTTCACAGTCATTTTGAATATGACCTCAAGAAGACCTGTTTGTTTCGCCATAAAAGGCAAAGGGTCTAATCCTAGGCAGTTTTGTGCTGATGCTTCTGATTTTGCAGGCATAAAAGCTTCTGCTTGGAGGCATTAGTAGAGAAAAGGGAGTCAAATCAGTTATGTCCTGGTTCTTCACAGGATAAGGAGAAAATTACACAGGCTCAAGATGGAGGTGTGGTACTTAACACATCAGCACTTGCTAATAAATGCAACTCAGGCTTAGATATTAGAAATGTGTGTGTGAGAGAGCATGTCTGGTGACAAGAGAAACAGGGTAATTTATTAGTGGTGATTGACACAACTGACTGCTCTTGCCACTGGAGAAAGTAAGAAATTACTCCAGTTACAGTTCTTGCCACTTGACACATGGAACAAGCTTGGAAACTCCTTCCCAGTCAAGAGGTATGCACTGTTCCTGAAACAATGGTGCTTAATAGCTATCACCCAGTTCAGGACCACTTAAATTCATTAGACTGGGTCTACAGGCCTTGCCCTGCAGTCAAGAGAGACTGGTCCCCAAAGGATTTCAGTGCCTCTAAACTTGCAAGTGAGGACCCATAACATGCATTTTTGCCAGCTCCATCCCTTAATTGCTGTGTGTCCTGAAGAAATTTGCTTCACTTGAGCATGTAGGGTTTTTTTTTCCCCTCCCCTTTCCACTCTTTTATTCCTGTTCAAAATGTAAGCTTTTTGGAGTCTACATCTAACACAAGATGCATCTGCAAATTTCTCAGAGAGAATAAGTAAAACCCACAGTTCAGTGCCAAGCAAAAGTCACTCCTCTAAAGGGCAGTTGGCTGATATTGCAGAACTCAATTTTGTAAAGACATCAGAGGGTACATGAGAAAAATGTTTGCCTGCCCATGATGCTGGAGTAAACATGAACTGACTGCAGATATCTCCACAATGGGATAAAGTATATTCTACTCTGTATTCACACAGTTGTCTCAGACATGAGATGGCCGAGTCAAAGATTTTCTGGGTTGGACTGATTTGAGAAACTCCTCTTATGGTGTTGAGTGGCATGTGAAGGTGAGCAACAAGAAAGCAAAAGCAGCCTTGTAGAGGGCTGTTAAAAAGCCTTCAAAGGGAAAAAGTGCATGTGGGGAAGGCCAGTATCCAAGGGCTGGTGTTGGAAAGCAGTCCTGCATATTGGATTCATTGTTCGGGAAAAGTTCATTCTTGTGAAGGTATTTCCTCTTTCCAGTGCCAGGACCAAGCAAAGCTGCAGTTACGAGTTGCAGAAGTTCCAGTAGACCTTGACAGAGGCTTGTCTCAACTGGCACACTCTATTTTTGAAAGATGTTCCACTTGTTTGCTTTCATTGATTGCTGTTTGGTCGGGCTGGTCCTGTTTATCCATCGCAGGTACTTGTTCTTTTCGTGATCTGTGCTGCTCTTAAATTTCTCAAGGAGTACTTGGTTTTTACCTGGACTGAATGACTACACAAAAACTGTCATCCAAGGTATTTAAATAGGTGAAAAGATAATACAGTGACAAAACTGGAAACATGGTTGCTATGCTGAAAACCTAATGTACATTCTTTTAGTATCCTTCAAGAAATTTGTTTGTTTAGATAACAACTTATGCAGAAAATTAACTTATACAGGATTATGCCAGACAAATATCCTGCTCCTTTATTTTCTATTATAGCATATGCAATTTTAATTTTTGAGGTCTTTGGAGTGATAAAGTTTCCAAAATACTCTATTTATCTTTATTTAACTCTTGAAGGGGCAAATGGAATGGCCTGGTTAAAACTGAATCAGTTGCCCTGACCTTCACTGGAGGAAAACAGAACAATAATATGAGGAATTAAAGCAGTTTAATACAAATTATGTCCATCAATTACAAAAAGCAGGTCAACAGTACCAGGGTGATATTTAGGAATTTCCAAAGGTAGCTGATATGGGTAACTCAATAAATATAATAAATGCTTGCAATTCCATAAAATATTTGATTCACCATACACTTCCTAACCAAGAAGCTATGGTGATAGAAAGCCCATAAGATACACCTTGAAAGGATAAATCCCAGCAAAGTCTTGAAATATAATGGAAGATAACTGGAGACTGATTGCTAAATAGTGCTTTCCTAAAACAGTCTTGCAGATGTCTGGAACACATGCCCTTCAGCGGGATTTAAAGGTGTTGGTCTATTTATCTTGAGTACAAGGAGGAACTTGTCACTGTTCAAAAGAGTGTGCTTGAGGAAGAATAATTCAATAACAGAAATGTTGTAGCCTTATAGACACAGGCATAGCCAGATCCAATTCTGGAAGGTGCAGCTGGGGAAATCTGTATTTGATATAAATCATGACATGTCAATTTTGAGAGATACCAGTCACTGAAATCACTTACTGAGGCTTCTGATGAAAAATCCATTAGTTTCTAATTTCTTTGAAGCCAAGACCAATATTTCGAAACAGGACACCCTCCAGGCTAAGCATGGACTCTGGGCCTGTAGCAGATGCTAACTGAGAAGCAAGTGCTGAGCAGGTCATCTAAGCCATGGGACTATTCTCTTCTGATCTCAGAATGTAATGAGTATTTACATGTGGAAGCTCTGTGTTCCAGAGATGCCCTCACCGCCGTATGGGTGTGTGTGGTTCATCTACACCCTCTTCCTCCACCTCCTTCCACTAAACTAGTTCAGATTGGCTATTTCATTTGCACAAATTTTCCTGGCCCTCAGCCTTGCTTTTTGCTCTTCTCCACCCTAACTTTTGGTTAAACTCCAGAAACATTTGACATATATGATCTAAATATTTTAGTTCTTTGATCTTTGCAATGATTGTCAGGTTGACAGTTAATTGGTGCAGGAGAACAGTTAAATGCTAAGAGAGAAAAAAATCTGTTACTGATATAATTTTATTTTAAGAAGACACCTGCCCCATGTCAGACACAAGTGTGAGATAACTTACACATCATAAGTGCCTGTTTACCAGCAGTGAGTCTAAAGGCTCCTGGAGGTAACTGTGACCAGTCCTCCTGATGGATCCACACTCCATCCATGGATTAGCATCATGCTCTGGCAACTGATGCATGCTGGAGTTGCTGGGTCCTCACATGCAAGGCAACAGAAAGAGTTTGCCTGAAGGGTGTGTTTTGGGAAGTAGTTTTGGGACTTTTCCCTCATGCAGTCACTGATACATTCAGGGCCCTGTGGGAGACTGTTATAATCTCTTTGTGCTTAATTTTTCCAAATATCAACAGTTCCCTGTATGTAAATTGCTCTGTGAGTGCAAAATACAACATTATGGAACCAAATCTGTCTGTGGATCTTGTTCATTAGGGATCTGCTTTGATGAAGTCAATTACAGTTCCTTGGCCCTCTTAATTGAATTTCCCTTTTTTTCCATCTCTTATTCTACTAAAGTCTCAGCTGGTTTGCTTGCATGAGTCAGAGCTGGTGATAACGTCAGGGAAATTATCAAGGTTCCCACTGCCGGGTTTTATGTGTGGCTGAGGTGTCCAGCCCCAGGCCACACACTCTCAGGCACAAATTGCCACGCTCAAGGAACTTCACCCAGTGACATAACTGACCAAACACTTATTGTCCTAAAAACTTCTCCTGGAAAGAGAAAACCCACTGTGATTTTTGTAGCTGTACTCAGGGCAAAAGTCCATCAAATTAAAAGCTGCTTTTCTGTCTTTCTTCACACTCTCTATTGCTTCATCTGACTCCTTGACCTTTCTGCATTGGAGTGAAACTGGCCCTGCCTCTCCCAGGTCTGGAGTCTGGGGCTGGCCTGGCTGGTTACCAAACTGTGGCAGTAGCTTGGACAACGTGAAGAAACCTCGCGGGGATTTTGGATGTGCTCCAGCATATGTGCAAGCTGCAACTCCAAAGGCACAATTTGGACAACTCAGTGAGGGTGGATTTCTATGCATGAGGCAAATGGCACATCCTGATGTACAAGTCATTCTCACCAACAACCTGAAGACCTCATTCCAAAACATAAATACATTTGTTTGGTTTTTTTTTTCTCAGAAAACAACCACCACAAACGTATTTTTCTACTTTCAGTCATTCTGGCTGAAATGAACCCTATACGTGTAGAAATCAACAGAGAATAGACACACAGAACCAAAACTCCCCACAGTTGAACTTGGACCATTGTATAAATAATTTCAAACAGGGATATGTAAAGTAAACATCACAATAGTGATGCCCAGACAGCCTGATGATAGACAGGAACCCAGCAACCTCCAAAATGCCAGAACAACTTTGCATCCTGAAACAGCTGCACTGGTTTATAGACCACAGTTATTCTAACCAATGAGGGCATTTTACCATATTACATTACATTTTATTATATTATATTAATTCTGTTAGGTATTGTTTGGATGCTTAAAAGAAGAACAAAGTCTTGCAAAAGCCTCAGTCCCTTGCAGAGGGAGCCATATGAAAATCACCTGATAAATAACAGCTGCTGAGAGCAATTGCTCAGCCCACACGCTGCCTTGCACAGAAATGATCATCGACAGAAAGACTTTAAGAAATCAGGAGAGTGCCTCAGAAAAAGCTGCAGGAGGGATGGAGGAGTGGGGGAAATGGCGTACGGAGGCTGGAAACTTGTGCCAAGCATTGCCGTGCAACTGCTTGCCTGAGTCAAGTGGGTTTTCTTTAAATATTTGCAGCATCAGGGCTTGGGCTGGTAACTTGAATATTAATGTAGTACATCAGCACCCGCTAAATGGGTGCCTGAAAGCTCCCAGGACTCTTCCTGCCTGTGATCCTTCTCCTTCCCAGCCATCCTCACTCCATGCTATTGTACCAGGTCATTTTAAGCGGGAGGGAGAGGCTCATCTGGAAAACTGCTGCATATTTATAATAAGACCATCTATTACACCAGTGCAGGATGGAATTGGAAACACATGGTTCCCTGGGAGCAGCTGTTTCTTTTTTTAGGCCTCTTATGCCCTTCAGAAATGTCAAGATAGAGAAACGAAAATGTCAGGAAACTGCAATATGCTTACTCTAAAGGCCTCCCGTTGGTGACGTATTTATAAAGCTGTTGGAAATTTGATTCACACCGAGCACAAGGGATGAGGTTTTAAAGACCCCATTACCAGAGAGGTCTGCTAAAACCAATCCTCCTGATCTGCATCTCAGGGGGAGCTCCTGCTGATTGGACACAGATGCTCAAGCATCTCTGGAGAATGCCCCCACTCCTGCAGTGATGGTTCAATGCCTCTTGCTTGTAGGGGTCTAGAGGAATGTCCCTCTGCTTTTGCAGTTGTGTCCAGAGAGCCAGGCATCTGAGGCTTTACCACAATGGGGATTTTCTGCAGTGCATGGTGATGGTGGAGCTGGATGGGACAGTTCAGTGGGACCCACAAGCAAAGAGAGGTCTCTGTTCTGTTTAAAAGGCAATCAGAGTGCTCAAACCAGTCACCTGGCAGGCTGTGTCCATGCTGTGCCAGCACTGGGACAGTGCTCTGGGACTGCTGCTGTTCACTAGTGAGCATGCAGCCACAGGGACCAGCTACAGGTGTCTCAAAAATCCTCCTTGCATTTTGTTGAGGCTTAGCTGGAGTTCCCCTATGGCTGATCACTTTTTAAAGGCCCAAAAGCCAGCATCAGAGTGGTACCATATAGGTATATCAGGTGCCCCAGACTATGTGGGGCCAAGCAGGAAAGGGACAACTAAGCTCCATTCCCTCCCAGGGCTACAAAACCCTCTTGCCTGCAGAGCTGGCTGAGAGATTGATCGTATACATGAACAGAGTAGGGCTCTGAAAGCAGCTGACAGGAGCTGCCAGTGGAACAGAACTGTCTCCAGTACAAGGCAGACTAAACCTACACAGCTGCTTTTGCAACCCATTGCAAATATGACCTGCTGCTGTTTCAGATGCAAAGCCTTGGCTGTGCTCTAGCAGCAGTGACTCATGCTGGAGCTGAACTGCATCCAAGGTCCCCTCTGGGGGTCTCTTCCCAGTTCCCTTCCAACTTCATGGAGATCAGAATCCTCAAGTCATCAGTGGGAGGCTTTAAAATTCCCAGGCAAGCCCCAGTGGAAGCAACATCAGAGGTGGGATTATGTTGTCCTGCCAGTTTGAGGAGGACAGGAGCACACTCCTGGAGGCTGTGCTGGACTACCCATGCCACAGGACAGCAGCAGCATCTCTCTTTTCTTACTCATGGCAAGCAACACAGTCCAAGAGAGAGAAGAGGAAGAGGCTTCCAGAAGTATGCTGGAAAAGATAGTGGAAATATTTCAGTCAAGCTTCTCAGGGTTTTTAATAAATTAGACTTATCAAATACTGTGGTTTGGTTGGGTTTTTTGTCATTTTTGGCGAAAATTTCTGGCAAGGAGCACAGAGCTGTGACCATGTTGTAATTCTTTCTATGGGCTGTATTAGAGGAAAAGGATGTGGGAGGTCTTGGAAAAGAGAAAAGCTCAAGGAAACAGCTATGCCCTGTTTCTGAGCCCAGAGTCTGGGATGTGGGGTGGAAAAATGCTGAAGTGTGAACAGATTATAGAGGTCCAAAGTGTTGTACCACTTCTAGAAGAGGGCTGAGGGAGAAGAAAAAGGATGAGTTAAGGAGCTTGGCCCTTGAGCAAGGAGTTCAGCACCTCTGACATCCTGTCAAGATGGTCTTAGCAGATTACCTTCTGTCTGCAGCTCACACACACATGAGATAACTTATTTTTCACTTCAGTTCATCATGCTGAGGAGAAGAGCCCTGAGACAGACACTTTTCCCAGAGCAAGTGGATTTGAGTAGCTCATTTGCAGGTGAGAGTAGAGGCTGTGTCTCCAGTGGGAATGCAGCCACACAGGACCCATTAAAGGCCCTCTTCTAGGGAAAGAGGCAGAAAATGCCCTTTTGGAGACCAGGGTAAGAGACACTGGGCAGGGCACAAGCAGCCCTATGGGAGGGGACAAGAGGCCTAGACAGCTTTGGTTCTGCCTCTGCACCCTGGTGTGCAGCTCACATTGCTCCTTGATGTTTTCCTCTGTTCTGCATGCCCCTGCTAGCAGCTGGAAAGACCAGGCTGGAAGTTCTATGGCAGAAGAGGCTAATAAAATGGACACCAGTTTACACAGAGCAAGGAGCAGAGAAAAAAAAAAGGGATAGAAATGTGATATTAAACATAAATTAAGGAGAACTGCAGAGCAAAAGGGAATATCACAAACTCCTGGAGAAGATTAACATGTGAGCAATGGTACATAAAGTGCAAAAAACCTATGTTTCTGCTTGCAGAAGCAGTCTCTGCTGGTCTTTCACATACTTGTGTCTCTTCTTGCACCTCAGAACCACTCTGCACATTTCCAAATGCAGAAATACCTTCTGCTGTCTGTAGGAGGAAGTTAATAAGCTTTATTTCCAGCACTTGGGCTCCACTTGGTTGTCTGAGAGAGGGGGAGAAAAGCTGATAGGGAAAGATAGATGGTAGTGGCTAAGACTGAAGACACTAATGCTGGAGATGAGGAACAAAAAATAAAGGGCAGAAGGACACAAAGGCAGGAATTGTCTGAAATGCAGTGAGCTCTTGGGCGAGCTCGGATCTGTATGGATCTGTGTGGGTGCTGGGTAATACATAAACTTGAATATGATAAATACCAATGAGAAGTGCAGTGACCAATGTCCCTCTCTTCTGCAAGGGATGAAGCACCTCCTGTGCCTATCAAGTGGTTTGATCGAACCCCTCTGTGTTTGTGCTTCTCCTTGTTTGCTTCAGACAGATAAAACAGTAATTCATCTCCCTGTTGCAACTCCAGGCTCCACCAGCAATCCAAGTCAGATGTTGTGAGGCTTCACTGGCACAGATTTCTGAGAATGAGGATAAGAAATTTGGCCAGTGACTTGTGGATAGCATGGTTTGGAGTGGGAGTGGGGGAATGGTGGGTTTTACTCTTCTCTTTGCTGTTGGTTTGTAGCCAGATGGCCATTGCCCCTCTGAGAAACCCTCTCCCTTCCCACTGAAACCTCATCTGGGAGGGTTACACTGGCGGGAAGCCCATGGCAAATCATTCCAGGGTGAATTTTTAAAAATCACTACAGAGAAGTAGGATTTTGCATCCCATTTCAGAAGAGATTTCTGTTGTTGCCGTGAGACACCCTCCACCCTCCTTCTCAGAGCCTGGGGTTGCTTGTCTGCTGGCTTGGGGGGCCACATGTTGCACAGAGCAATTATGGGGGAGATGGAACCACCAGCTGTGAATGTGCACCCTGGGAGTGCCCTCCTGGAGGAGGAGGTTGCTGTCAGCCGGCATGGGGGCACTGCTGAGGTGTCTCCACACCTCAGCATTTCCTTTGGCATCAGGCAGCCAGGACAGCAACTGAGAGAAAAAAGGCTTCTCCATAAACCTGGAGCAAATCATTCCCAGGCAGTTCCCATCAGTTTGGCAGCTACAGCAAGAGGAATTTGGTCAGGCCTTCTTCAGGTGAGGGTAGAGGTTCTTCTTCTGAACCAAGCTCTGTCTGCTTGTGGGGGCGGCAGGTGTTGCATTAGGGGAGTTCACCTCAACAGAGGTAAAACCACCTGGGTGACTGAAGCCCTGTGGAAAACATGACCTTTGGCCTTTCTCCCTTAATTTCCCCTCTCAGTGAGCTGGAGATAACTGTGCTTATCTGCCTCTGTGGAACACGTTGCGATTTGCAGAAGAGGAGCACTTGGGTGCATGACTAACACCAGAATCATCCTCACCATCCCTTTGCTGAACCCCATCAGGCTGAGGCTGCTGAGAGTCAACTTTGCACCAGTTTAACTGTCTATGCAAGGAAGAGTCATGGGCATTTTAGTCTCCCTGGGTTGGGAAGGGGCCACTAAAAACCTTATTGGGGGATTCAAGCTCTCCAGCAAGGTTTTCTAAGAAAAGTCCAAGGTACCAGCAGAAAAGGGTACAAACCATGCACAGAAAAAAAAAGAACATGGAGAAGTTAGTATTTCACAGTTAGTATACAGCCTATGTGAAATGTGATCATGGGTGGGAAATGTGGGTTTATATTTTATCCTAAATTAAAAGCAAGGCCAGAGCTTCAGCAAAATATGGAACTGGGGAGTTCTGGTTTAGCATTGCAGCAAAGTTCATCTTTAATATTAATTAAATCTTTTGCTGTTGTTCAAGGAAAAGTATCAGCCAAGAGACTGTCTCTGCCTCCAGAGCTTTTGATGTGGTTAATTTTTGGAACAAAGAATTTGGGACTCAGATTTTGCAGTGCTTCACTCCACTATCCTGGCCTGTAATAAATACAAAAACCCATGCCAAGAAGTAACAACAAGAAAAATATTTTTGTGGGTTTCTGCCACAAAGCTGAGATGGGGATAGAGGGATTGATTTGAGGCAGGTGATGACTCTCCAGGGTGCAGGGCACAGCCACCACAGAGGATAGGGCAGTAAGCATTGTTCTTGTTAACTTAGAGCAGATGCAACCAGAAAGAGGTAAAAAGGTGGTGATGCTGACATGGCAGAGTGCTTCTGCAATAGAGCTCCTTAAATAAAATCATTTATTGGATACAGTTCTCAGTTTACTTGGACTAAGAAGGAGACTGGAGGGAGAATAAAATTCAGAATGAGAAGGAGTTAACACTTTTCAAGGGCTAAAACCTGCACCACTGGGATAAAAGCAAACTTAGTGACTTCATTGCAACTCAGCAGTAAATCCAGAGTCATTATTTTCTGTGGAGTGCAGATGTCTGAATACCATCCCTGGATGGGAATAAAAGGAAATGCTGTTTACTGTGAACAAAACGCATTATGAACAAACTCCGACACACCCTAAACCAACTTTCTTTTGAAAGCAAGCAAGGGTTTCATTAAAAGCAAAATTTGTGAAAAGAGATTTACAGGATATGTGGGAACTTGCTTCAATGATTAAAAATTAATTATAGCAAGGGGGAGGATGTAGAAACACATTATGTTAGGATGCTACTGCATGGCCCAGACAAATCTGTTCCTGAGATTGTAAATTCAGCCCCTTTTCTCACCTTCCCCCCCTTCCATCTGCTTCTCCTGGGCTGGATGGACACTGGAGCAGATGCACCTACATGTGTGAAAAGAACAGATGATTCAGTGGTGCAGTGTTTCCCATTAAAACCAGATCTCCCCTGTCACCCAACACACTTGTACCATCACAGAGCCAAATGCTGAGCTTGCTGTACCTAAGAGAAGGGAAAAATCTCCCACCAAAAATGGGCTGCTGGTGTCAGAGCTGTGGGACTGGGGATTTACCCCACTCTGCCCCCACCTATGTACCCTATTCCTGCCTGCAAGAGAGCCTTCCCCTCCTCTCCTTTTTTTTTTTTTGGTATGTTTCAGTGGTCTTACATCATTCTACCTCATCCAGAGAACCCCTCAGACATAAACTAGTGATGGAGTAGACTTTTTTCTGCTCTACCCTCTTCTATTTTATCTGGTCTTTATCATCTGCACTAACATTATTGTCACCCAGCATTTGCAGCAATCTCTGCAGCACGTCTGAGGCTTAGCAGATGTACAGTAGAGCTGCAAGACTCTTCTCCTGCAATTCCTTTCCCATTAATATCCAACTATTTTGTTTTCTCCAGCCCCAGAGCTGTTTATCCTTGCTGTGAGCTCCTCAGCAGGCTGATTCAGCCCTTGGGCAGTGCCAGCTTGTGTGCGGGAGCCGGGTGCTCGCCAGCTGGCAGCCCCTCCAGAAGCAGATGAGCTGGCCAGGAGAAGGACTGAGGTCAGGCTGGCTGGAAGAGTTACTCAGTTACCATTTCTCCAGGGTTTTCTTCAGTTGTGGGGCTGGACAAGAACTCAGAGAGAATTTGAAACCCTTCTGCAAGAAATCCAGGAGAGGAAGGATAGCTTGATGGGGAAAGTGCTAACTTTGGATTAAAGTGCTTAACTCTGAGCTAAATTCAGTCCCTTACAGTGATGTTTAGCCCCTCTGTGCTTCATTTCTTGCTCTTATCCAGGGAGAGTACTACTCCTAGGAATTAAAGACAGTGCTTGTCTTGGCATAGGTACTGTGTAAGTCCCCAAATACAGCCTAATGCTGGGCAAGGCGACAGTCAGAAAGGTCTGTCAAACACAAGTCATCAGCTGCGAGATCCCTGCTGACCTGGGGGAGGGCCAGCAAGGGGGCCATTTCTTTTTACCTCTGCATTCCTCCCTGCCTTGTGTTCACACTCCAATTCTGTGGTTGTAGGAATGAAGTCAGGATCAAACAAAACTTGTTATACCGATTTTCTTGTTATTATTTCCTTTTGGGAGACAGAAGTGTTGACTGGAATGAACTATAGGGCAGTGATAATCTCATTCCCCAACAGATAGTATACTGAGCTGTTGCACAATACAGAAAAAAATTAAATCAATGAAGGTGTTTTGCTCCTTCCAAGTCATGAGAATTTTAATCCCTGAAGAAGTGGGTGAGATCATGGAGATGTCCTTGCTCTGTCTATGCAGAGAAGTCCCCCCTGCAGGGCTCTGTCAGCTGCTGTGAGCTCTCTTTGGGCCTTTTTCCTTCTTTGTGCGTGTTTTCTCTCTAGAACCTCCTTCTATCTGTATAATTCACCTTCCACACCTCTTGCTTTTTCCATCCACCCTGTTCCTCATCTCAGTAGCACTCACCCAGCACCCCTTTGCAAAGTATGTCTGTGCTGCACTTGGAGTAAAGCCATTCTGTGGAGGGCACGGCAGTGATCACCTTTAAGACCTTGGCTTTCATGTGACAGTTCAGTGGCAAGGGAGCCAGAGCCTGAATGAGGACTTGGAGAGAGGCAGCTTGTTTTTTCCCTCCAGCATATGTCTGTGTGGGAGGGAGGGCTCTGATCCACAAACAGCCGGCTCGCGGTTTTGTCTGCTCCAGGCAGGGCTTGCAGGCTTTGCCGAGGGCTTCTGGCCCACACTGTGTATCCAAGGAGGCTGGCGTGGGCTGTGGCAGCCTCTGCCATTGTTTCATCCACAGTGCATGTAGGAGAGCAGCCAACCCACCCTCTGGTCCTGCTCAGGACTCCCACCCTTCTCCAAATATGCAGACCTGCACTGCATCCCAGGTTTGGCATCCCAAGTCCAGCACAGCATCCCAAGACCAGTGCATTTGGCAGATCATGCCTGGAGCCTCTGAGCTGCCAGAGGAGCACAGCTGTGAGGGGCCCCCCAGATGCAGTAAATGGGGTCTTTTCCATCCTGGGGTCAGGGTGCTGGCTACAGAAACACATGAGACATAAGATGCACTTGGGAGAGATCTGGCAGGGCCAACTCCCAGGGGCTTAACAGCCTCTGTCAATGCCAACTGCCCTTAGCCCTGGAAAACACCCACCAGAGTCAAGGGAAGTTCACTGGCTCAGTGAATGGAGCTGCTGCCTGGTCGATTTTGCAACTGAGACCCACATCTGTGCACCCATAGTCAAGTTATCTCCATTTTCCTCTTTATGTGATAATTATTTCATTTTTAGACAGAGGTCAGTGATGTTTCCATCCATCTCTTTCCAGGGAAGTCCCTCTTACTGAGAGCCAGGATAATGTGCTGTGTATCTGGGAGCTGTATAATCCCTTGTACATAGGATAAAAAAACATTAACTGCTTTGCTTTCTTTCAACTGGTCTTTCCTTAATTTCTTCCTATCTGAGTTTCTCAATCCTCTCTCAAAACCATCCCACCAGACAGCTCTTACCCCTACTAATACTAAAGTCCCTGTTGTAGAGACCCTCCCCTTTCCCTCAACATTATGTTCACTGCTTTTCCTCTCATCCTTGCTGCACCAAGTACCCACCCCAGCTGTCCCTCAGGACACTCCATTGCTGGTAGTAGTCAGTATGTCCCTTGTCAGTCAGCCAAGCCAGCACTGTCATTTCCCCATCCCTGGAAGTGTTCAAGGCCAGGTTGGATGAGATTCTGAGCATCCCACTGTAGTGGAAGGTGTCCCTGCCCATGGCAGGGGGTTGGACTAGATAACCCTGAAAATTACCTCCCAAGACAAACTATCCTATGGGTCTGTGATTGCATGATGTCCATATTGTTCTCAAGGGATTTTTCTGTCTCCTGGTATTATATTCCCTTTGGATTTAACTCATGTAGCTTCACAGCTCCTCTATGAAAGGTAACAAGGTAACAAACAACTGCTTTTTTTTTTCTTTTTTTTTTTTCCTTTTGAAGTTCCCATTTGTTCTTGATCAGGCAGAATATATAAGCAGTTAACAAGAAGAGTTATTAAAAGCTCCTGGATGCAACATTTCTTCTGAGTGGCCCAAAATGGGCTTTTTTCCTCCTCTACAGAAGATTTTTATTTTTTCTTCTAAATCAGCTTATTGGAAATGGGCTTGCTTATCCCTTATGTCTCTGCATGAGAGTGTCCCTCAAGATCATCCCAAAAATGCTGCTGCTAAATTTATTTAATCTATAGAAGAGAAATCCAGAGGGATCACAGCCTCACACTGCACTGAGGGATGTAACAAAGCCTTTTTCACATCCTCAGAAGACAGGACACACAGTGATCAGATGAGGTGCACAGAAGTTTCAGTTTAGGCATTTCTAACAATGAAGATAATCCTGGTACAAGATTTTCTGTCCTTAGAGGCTTTGCAAACAGGTTGAGCACACTCCTGTTAGGGATGACTTGGGAGACAATCCCACTCATTACTTAGGCAGTGCAGCAGCCAAACTCCCAAACCTTGTTCCAGTCCTGCTTTTTATGATTTTGTAGAGCCTCACTGGAGAGTTCTCAGGGCATGCTGAAAGGTCTTTGAGTGCTGAAAGGCTTTCTCTTTGGGGGTAGGTCTCTCCAGCAGAGTGCTAGTGTGCTGTATTTTTTAATATGCATTTTTAAATGAGTTGAGTATGGAGGTAGGATTTATGGATTTTTAAAATCTAGAGTCCCCAGTGAGATGCACTATTATTTCTAGATTTAGGTAATAGACTGGTAGCAAAATAGAAAGTTGCCTTGTGCTGCAAAAACACTGGTGACTGGGATAAATAATTTTTAACTGCTTTGTATTTGTTGAATTCACTCTCAGTGACCGAGGACAGTACTGAGTTCTCAAACACAGGTGATGCAGGAAAATTTTCTGCTATTTCATCACCTTTTTTCCCCCATGTAGCTGGATCTATGTTCTGCAGATTGCTCATTGGTCACCATGTGCTCTGTCCTGCAGGTGCAACCAACATGGTGTTTGGTGTGCAGAGATCAGGGCTGTTTCTCATTGCAGATGGCTTCACCCAAAGGGACAGTCCTTGGGCAGCCCAGGGACAGGGTGGGCAGTCCAGATGCCTGTGCTCTCTCTGAGCAGCCATTTCTTGCCCCATGCACCCTGTTGCTTCAGTTCCTTTGCTGGGTGGCAATGCAAGCTTTCCAACATTGAGTAACACCAGAATACATCTTATCCAGGGGGCTAGTTGAGGCCAGAGATAATTTTCCTCAAGTATTCACACATGCTCTGCTGTACAGCTGGGATGTCTGGGGAAGGTAAAAAGAAAAGCTCACAAACATGACTGAGTCAATATTTGTTTTTGAATGTTAATGAATGTCTGCAGGGCAATGCTCCTGCTTTGTGCTCTGCAGCTGCTGCTCTGCTGAAGGAGTTCTCCTTTCCCTGGTTGCTGCCATGAGCAGCACTTCCAGGACACCAGCTCACCCTGAGAGCCATCACCAAGGGCATCGAATTTCCCTGACGGTGTGGAGAAATCACAGGGACAATTGATTGCTGTAGGAACTTGGTACCCAGAAAACTTTGGTAACCATCCTGAATGAAGTTGATGGTTTCAGTTCAGCAAAGCCAGCACTGGGCTGGTGCTGTTAATTGTGCAACATTGCATTGGCAGTCCCTGGAAAAACATCAGCATTCTTATTGCAAGTGAGATATTTTAAAAATGCATGTGATCAGCTGAAAGCTCTGGAGGTAAAAATACATTAATCTAATGTGGAAAATATCTATTCTGTATTTTTTCTTGGGTCTTTGGGACTTTACAGTGCAGGATATTCTGGAGCTTTCCTTGACAAGTCATGTCACAAGCTTTGGTAAGCAAAACCTGGTATTCTTCTATATGCACTTATAGTCATTCCCTTAAGATCAGAATCTGCTGTGATGAGTCTTGCCATGAAGCCTGTATCTGTGGCATGTAGGCAATGAGGTGTCCAGCAGCTCAGGCATCTCCAGGCTGGCAAGATGCAGATTTCTGCAGCCAGGCCTGCAGTGACCTGTGGGCAGCATCACTCTGGTCTGCTGGACCACAGGGATGTGCCAGCCTTCAAACCAGCTGACAACACAAATGCTGCAGATGCTGATGGCTGGAGGTGGAATGCAATCAAACCCTTCAATTACACCTTAGTGATTTAATCATCTCCCTGCCAAATGCTAGTTGTGTATCCTGTGGTACTACCCAAATACAGTAATTACTGCTGTGTGCCATTTCAAAATAAAGTATAATTTACCTGGGTTAGAAAACATTATTCTGCTGTCAGCAGTCTGCAGCCCCTTGATAGACACTGCAGACTCCTGCATGCAAGGTGTTTCTTTGAGGCTGCCATTGCTTCATTTCAACAAAAATGGTTTTGTTCTGTAGTATTAAGCAATTTCTTTCCTGTTTATGAGATTAGGAAGTGTTGGGAGCAGCTTTCTCGATAAAGCTCTGGCTGTACTGAGCCCTTATACACCAGAGGATCTGATTTGAAGAGGCAAAAAAAAGAACCATACAAATGGCCAACACACAAAACTGAAAACAAGAGCTGACTAAGGCAGTTTTTGCTGCACACAGCCCTGGAAACACAGATGTGTTTCAATCAGTGTGATTTGAGAGGGGATGAACTCATCTGGAAGCCTTGTTTGTTCCTTTCTGCTCCTCCACCCACCCGCCAACCCCAGGAAAACAGCGGCTGCTGCACTCTGGCCCTGCAAGCACTCAAGTACTTGCCTTGCCTTGTCCTGCCTTGCCTTGCCTTGCTTTGCCTTCCCCCTGTGGACTGTCTACAAGGACACAAGCCTTTTGCTTTCTGACTGCATCCCCGAGGCCGGTGGGATGGGGATGCTGAGATGCCAAGACCCCAGCTTGCTTGAGCTGTCCCCAAGCAAGTGGGATGCACCTCAGGTCCTTCCCACAGATTTAACATGGCTGATGCTAGCTGGAGAAAAGGGTTGATTCGGACCCAAGAACAAGGTCTTGCTTGTGCTTCCTCCTCCTGCAGCAGCTGCAGCCAAGCAGCACTTTGACAGGGAAGCAGGGAGAGACAGGGAAGGGTACCACACCCTCCTCTGGCAGCTCAAGGACCTCGTCTGCTGAATGTCTAGGAAATATTTTCTCCTCCATCAGATGCAGTTATGGTGGAGCAGTATTCTGGGGTGGTTTTTTCGATGTTGGAGGATGAATAGGACATAGATGGAGCCACAAACAACACGATTGTTTCATTTGAACAGTGCATCATTTCCTTAGGAAACCAGGCTAAAATTACAAAGCTGAGTAAACATGAAGTAAGAAATGTGACACACTGGGGAAGTAAGGACAGATTAGGAGAAGTACCTAAAATTAAAGCAATCTGGAAATAATAAGGGCAGAAGTGACAAGAGTCAGTACAGAAGGAGCCCATTTTCTTTAAGGAGGAGGAAATCTGCTAGTGTATTAGGAAGGTACCTGCTGCTGCAGTTGGAGAGGGAGTAGCAGACACTGCACACCACCTCTGTGAGCTCAGGACACCCTGGATTGCCTTGGGCTTTGCATGAGGACAGAGGGCCAAATACTTTTCTCCTCTCACCCCACAACTTGTCTATGAAATTAGGAACCGCTCCATAAAAACTGCTCCCACTGCCAGGGCAGGGATGGCTAGGTCAGGCCGTGGGAGGACGGCAGGCAGGATTTGAGTTTACCACTGAAAGCATTTCATGCACACTTGCACTAAACAGAATACATTTTTATTTTTATTTCTTCTCATGGAAATAAATAGGACCCACCACACTCACTAAACCTGGAGAGGGATCTGTTCACTGCCCTTGTGTTACCTTCCTGCAGCTTCAAGAGCACTCTTGGCACAGCCAGACACGTGAGGACCAAGTGGGTCAGAAAAAAGGGAAAAACATCTAAATCCTCCTACAGATTTATTCGTGACAATGGATTTCATTATTACATTATGTCCTCGACTTTCCACCTCCCTCCTCCTCCACAAACGCGTAATCACATCTCAGATCTCGGCAATAATTGCTTCGCCACGCTGACAAACACAGCAAAGAAACGGCGTTTGTTGAGGGCTAAGAAAGCTTTGCAAACAACGCTGGTTTGCCAGATCTCCCGGCTTGGGAATGAGGGGCAAGTTCAACTGGAGGTGATGGGGAAATATCCATGGGAAAAAAAACAATAAAACACAAGACCAGACTTCATAATATGCTTTTTGTTGCTGTGCCGATGTTCGAGACACACTGTTGCTGCTTGCCTTGATGGGATTCACCAAGTGTATCCCTCACATTGGCACGAAGGAGTTTGACTTTGCTTGCTCGAAACAGCAAACGGTGCAGGCGCAGCCGGGACGATGGAGGCTCAGTGCTGGGCTTCGGGCGCGGGGCTGGCTCTGCGGCACAAGGCACACGCTCCTGCCGGAGCCTCAGCTGCTCGCACACTCGTGCGGCACAGCACGCTAACACCAGCAAAACGGTGCTTTTACAGAGCCGGCCCTAAAACTGCCATTCTGCAGGCGGCCCTGGCGCAGCCGTGCCCCGGGCAGCCCGTCCTGCCCGGGGCCAGGCTCCCAGGGAGGCATGGAACACCTTGGTGCCAGCCCCTGCTCCTCCAAAGAGCTTACACCTAAGGAGCTTACATGGCCGTGCAAGGCGGCACCAGGAGCAAGGGCTTAGGTTAAAGAGCAGGCACTGTGTGGGTCCAGAGACTTCCTGTGCTTCACTGGGGTCATTTTGCTGTCACTTTCCACTCAATGGCTGTTATTTCCTCGTCCCGTTCTTTGCACCTTAATTTTTAACACCCTGATGCATCCCACTGAATTCTGTTCCTTTGTTCCTCCCATCCCCTCAAGTCTGGTGCTTCAGACTTCTTGAGATACTGTTTTCCACGCTGAAAAAGAGCTAAGAATAGTAATAAAGAGCAAACAACCCATCTGGAGTGCAGATCACTGCACTCCAAAAGCTGATGGCTTTTGGGGGGTTTATATTGTTGCCTAAGCCAAACAACTGGCCCTTGCCATTTCATGTCACCTTCTCCTCTTCTCCTGTCTGCTGTAGCCTCATGCAGCAGCTCCTCTTGAGTGCTTCTCTAAGCAGTGGGATGAATGTGGGGGGAATCACCAAGTTTATGGTGCTTGGGCACTTTATGATGCTGGATTCTTCAGAAACCCCTCAGCAGGGCTGTGAGGAAGAGTCTGTTTCTTTATGAATGGGCTATCTGCTGGTATATGTACCTGCTCAAACCACAAATCCATCCTTAAGTGTATCTATGTCAGGAAGACAGTATAACAACTGGGAAAGGGCTGATTTCCAACTAACCACTAATAATTATCCTTTCCAAATTAAGGAAGAAAAAGCAGAATTTTTCACTGATGGACCAAGTCAGTATAACTGACTGAAGTATATGGAAGGATGCAGATTAAGAGTCTATGATAAGATGTCACCCATTTTTCTAATCAAATATTTTTTCCAAAGAAAATTCCAGTTTTCAGCTCAACAGAAGCTATCACAGAAAGTGCCTGCTTAAAAACTGTATTTTTTCCCTTAACAGGGGTCTGCTTTGTGAAGGGGCTGATCACTTGCTAGGGCTGTAGCCCTTTGTGACATTTCTTTTTCCCAGGGTGGACTAGTTATTGATCAGGCTGCGTGGCTATTGATCTTCAGTGGCAAATCAACGAGTCCCAGGACCTGAGTGCACTGAGTTTAATCTGGTATAATCTTTATGCTATCACAAATCTCTTCCTCAGGGCCAGGATTGTCACGAGATCACCATGTCTCAAAGCACTTAGTTCATGTGGGAGAGAATGCCAAAAAGGTTTTCTCTGACCTTTGTGTAGAAGGTTTTGAGGGTGCCATGGCCCCTGCTGTTGACCTGAGCAAACAGTCACCTTTTCTGTGTTTCCCTGCATGTCTCTGTCCTCCACAGGGTCTTGGTACATGCACTGTCCCTCTGAGGATGGGCACACACTCATTTTCCATATAAACCCCAACACAAGAGGATCCTTGCCCATGAGCAAACACTTGAGAAAAAAATACCTCTCACATCTGCTGCATTTTATTTTGGGTCTTTAAATAGAACGTTACCTGAACATCAAGACTGCAGAAGACTATTTTATAAATTTATCCTCTTCTCCTTCTGAAAATGTCCTTCTACTCATCATATTCCCCTTCTGAAACAAATGGTCAGCAGCAATAAAATTTTTTACTGAAGCAGCAAACCTCCACACAAGGTCGGAACAATATCCATGTTATTTACTCCAGCGTGAGTTATGATCTGCCTACTCCATACACTGTTTCCTGTGTTTCCCATTGATGCAAATCAAAAGCCTGTATTGTCCTTTGGCTGATTTAGTGTTTCATACATTCATTACACCAGGATGCATTTATTCTTTTTTTATATATGTGTATATTTCAATGTCACAAAAGAAACCATTTCTGAGTAAAAGATCTGGCACTGTTTGTGTCTGAGGGCTCTGCTCTGTGCTGTCCAGCTCCTGCACTGTGCAATAACTGTGTTTCAGTGGAAATAAACAAATTCATCACACCCACACAGTGGGAGTAGCGGTAGCCCTAAAACTGCCCGTGTAGCAGGTCTGGGAGGTACAGTGAACTTGAAAACTGAGCAGCAGCACCTTAGGAAGCCCTGAGAGGAAGGGTAGCAATGAGAGAGGCTGAAGCAAGGCCCTGTGTAGAACAGGGGACAGGGTGTACCCAAGCCTATGTGCTGCTGGTTACTGTGCTGGTGCAGGTGCTGCACACAGGAGACCTGTTTTCATAGAACCATGGTATGATTTGGGTTGGAAGAGGCCTTAGATGTCATTTAATTCTGTCATTTAATTCCAACCTCCCTGCCATGGGCAGGAGTGCCACCCACAAGACCAAGCTACTCTGTCTGTATCAGCTTTCTTTGTTTCTTGTCTCCTTCTTCACCCAGGAGCTCCTGGACAGCCTCAGGGAGGAGCAGGGAGGCAGTGGGACCTTGGGGACAGATGGCAGTGATGCAAGGACAGGGTGGGAGGCACAGCACTGAGCCCAGCAGCTTCTGACCAGGCACAGACATTGGGAAACAGCTCTTGGGACTTCTCTGCTGACAGGGTGATACAACACACAGATCAGTGTTGCTTCAGTCAGCAGAGTCTTACGGGGGAAATTTCCCAAGGCATGAGGTTGATGGGACTGCCTAACTCCCATCGGAAGTAAGCTGATCCTTCAGGCACCAGGAGGTCTGTCACAGTTGCTTGAAAGAGTTTTTCAGTGAGGGGGATTAATTCCCTAATTACGTAATTCTCCCTTAGATGATTCCAGTGGGACTGTGTCCATGCACTGCAAGCGAAGGCAGGCTCACACCCGGCAGGGTGAGCTGATGTAAATCTGGGCTTTGGCTCCTTGTGCCCCAGACTGCTTGAAACCTCCCATATCTTAAATGAGTTGAATGATGGAGCATTTTATGTGCAGCATGACTCAGCAGTGCAGGTCTGTCTCAGAGCAGTCCAGCACACCTATAATGCTACAGAGCAGAAGAAACAGTGGGTTTACCTCATCAAAGCACTAAGGAACATCATCTGTAGCTGTTTATGAGTCTAACCTACCCACAAGAGTCCTTTTAATTTGTCATCCACTCACCACCAAGCAAAGATCTCTTGACTTTCTCTTCCCCAGCCTGTATCTTGACAATACAGACTGCAGTAGTCATGCTGGGTTTTGCCCATTTTTAATTTCAAATGGCTGAGAAATCCTTCAGAGGTCTAGGCATCTACCCGCATTCTCACCAGAACACGAAAAGGTATTTCCCACTGCTAATATTAATCAGTTTCCAGTTGTCTGGCAACAGTAACATTACAAACAAAGATTTTTGGAAACTAATAGATAAATACTACCAGGATTGTTTGTGTTCTGTGAATTTTTCCCTTTTTGTATATACATATAGATGGAAGAACTACTTCTATGAGTAATGGTGGTGCCTGGGTATTCCAGGCAGTGAGAACCAGCAGGGGTTTTTTAATGACATAATCATTGAATCAAACAAAGGCATCGCTATTTTAGTTATTTTTTCTTGCTATGTGGTCACAAAAATCATTGTCCATAAATGCATTCTTGTATAGAATAAAACCAAAGAGCCCTTATCTGAACTTCATGCAAAAGAAAAAAAATAAAGGCGACATAAAATTTGCAATTTCATAAGGGCAAATTAATTTCAAAGGAAACAAATTAAATTATCTCAAGGACTTGAGCATTAATGAAGACTGAAATGTCTTTACATAAAAGGTGCAAGATGATTCACTGGAGTACTGAAAATATACATTACTGTTAGAAAGGAAAAAAGGGAATTTACAAGAAAAGTAGTTGATATAAACCTTGCAGAGGTTGTTAAAAATAGGCAAGTTCTTCAAATGAAAAGGCAATTGAAACAAATGGACCTTGTGAAAGTAATATTAGAGCTACACAATGAAATTAATAATTTACTGTAGTTTTAAAAATACTATTGTTGAATATAGGAGGAAAAAAAGGTAACACAGGATTCTGAGAACAGAAATGTTCATACCTGATCTAGGAAGAAGTTTTAAAAACATATTAGGTACTCAAAATCTACGCTGTGGCATCTGTATCTGAAGGATAGAAGAGCCAGCATATGAAACTGTACAGGCAGAGCAAAGGAGACTTGCAAATTAGTCAAGCTGAGAGTAAAAGCAAATCAGTGCTTACTCTCAAGAGGGAAAAGCAAAATAATAAAAGCAACAGCAATCCTCTTGCTTCACAGCAATAGTGTATCAGGCAGGAAAATAAACTACACGGAAAGAATAATTTTTAAAAGGGACATAGAAGGAAAATAGATTTAAAAGCATTCAGATTTGTAAAAGTCATGCCAGATGAACTTGACCACTTTCTCTGATGCAACTGTTTTCTACACAGGGATCTGCAGTAAGTCTACTGTCTGGTGTGATGCCACAGGAGAATTCATTATTTGGACTGGGAAAAATGGGGATTGGGCAAAGAATAGTGAAGTGGGGAGAGAACTGATCAAGGAGGAGATGGCAGAGAGTAGTCCTGTAAGACACAACATCTGCAGGGAGGAAGGTCATTACAAGGGTTTGTCACAGATCCTTTGAACTGTTCTTGCTGAATATTTCATCAATAACCTCAACAAAAATAAAGGAAAGCCCTGGTGAAAGAACCCGATGTCACAATGTCAAAGAATAGTGTTGATCAATAGCAGGAGATGAGTATCATTCAGAAAGGTTAAAATCACCATGAGAACAGGAGCAAGAGAGGCAGAAATTCTGTGATTACACAGAATTGGTGGGCCTACACTCAGAGTAAGGAAGGGTCTTGGCAGACTTCTACAAATTTTCTTTGAATCAGCTGAAAATCCTGTAGTAAGGGAAAAACATGGGTATACTAATCAACTGGAGTAGGTGATAAATATAGTAAGGCTTTGAACAAGAGAAATAAGGCTCAGATGCTGCTGCTGGGGCACTTCCACTAGAAGGAGAGAGGTAATATTACTATCTGGGAAACAGTGTAGTCTTCTGGCAAGTCATGTTCAAGAAAATGAAGTCAAATATGTGGAGGTGTAGAGGACTACTGCTGGGAAGAAGACCCATTTTTATGAGATGAGATCAAAAATGTAACCTTAGTCAGGCTGATTAGCAGTACAAAAGCTCTCCATAGATTAGTTTGAGGTAAACGTGGGGTGGGGGCAGAAAGATCCACTGAATTTAAAAGAGAATACTGGCATAAGAACAAATGGGAACAAACCAACCACAGAGCTGGAAATGAGGTTTCTGCTCAGAGGCATTAAGTTTTGGAACAGCCTTCCAGGAGAAGGACTGAGTTCAAAAACATGACTGCTTTCAGGGCAGAGTTAGTCCAGCCTCTGGAAGGGGTTGTAGACCATGGCTGCTCCTGGTAGCAGAGGGAAGGCAGGGGTTAGATTTGGAGAGGCAGAAAACCTACACTGCTACCGCAGAACTTGTTGGCAACAGTTGCAGCAGTAACACCTCTGTTTCAGCTAAGGACAACTGTGCCCCATTGCAGTGGGAATACACTCAGCAAAGGGAAAAACCTTTACTGACTGTCTGTGTCAGCACAGTAAAAGTGCTCCTCCGTGTGTGTCTGTCATCTTTGATCCCAAGCAGCAGGGTGATTTGTAAGGTTTCTTGCACAAAGATTCTGGCAAAAATTGGTTTGTAATAGCTGTCAAGAAGTGTTGCAAAATCATTGAAAAGAGCTGGTTTTAGTAGTTCTTCCTTAAAATGCAGGTCACCAAAAATTGTAAAGGTCAGACCATTGTAAAGGTGTGACGAAGGAAGTATAATTAGGCATAAGAAAGGATCACAAGCATTACTGGTACAGATTTAACTAGGCATGAAAACTCAAAAAATAGTTATTTTGCAACTAGAAGAGTTAACACTGCAGACTGGGGGCCCTTGTCCACAGAGGCAGTGATGGGACTTCATAAACAGGGGCTCTCAGCACAGCACTCCTATTCGCATGACCATACTGAGAGAGGCACCACTGAGAGGGCATCATCTACAAACAGCTCTGTTAGTTCAGCTCTACTCACCTTGGGAACACAGTTTAAAGCACACACCATGTGTAACAGCAAGGTTTGATTCAGACTGAGGACATGGAAACAAAATGCCTCCCTCTTGTCAGCTGAGCAGCTCTCCTGACTCTATTGAGCTCACCATTTGAGTTACCTCTCGACCTGGAAATCTGTTTGCTGGTGGCAAGTGCCTGCTGAGATACCCAAACATAGCATCAGAACACATGGGCAGGTGGAGACCTCATGGGAGAGTGTTGCCTTCTGGGTGGATTTTAATGGTTGAGCGGGATATTCTTTACTGTGAGAGTAGTGAGGCATTGGAACAGGCTTCCCAGAGAGGTTGTGGGTGTCCCGTTCCAGGAAGTGTCCAAGGCCAGGCTGGATTGGGCTCTGAGCAACCTCGTCAAGTGGGAGGTGTCCTGGCCATGGCAGGGGGACTGGAATTAGATGATCTTTATGGACTAGATGGTCTTTTCCAATGGAAACCATTCTGTGATTCTACTCAAAGCACCTCAATTGTCTATGTGTAGGCCACTGACTCGAACACTCATTTCCACCAACTACAACAGGACCTCAGAGACCCAACTTGCATAGAGGTACCTTCAGGTAGAAGGGGTCAAACTATTTTCACCTCAACTAAGTTATTCAATCATCTGGATCTGGCCTCTACCCAAAACATTACTATGCAGAGCAGAGGAAGACAGATGTCTCCTGTGGGCTTTGGAGAGAGAAATAAAGCTTGTAAAAGTATAAGATTACTCTAAATAAAAAGAATTAGGTCTATTTAATAGGTTTGGTAATACTCAGAGATAGATCAAGCCCACAAATCAAAAAGATTTAAAAGCAAATGAAAGTCAGAGTCATGATATTCCTGGCAATCAGTTTTTACCGTACTATTAACTCAATGGTCCCAGCTCTTGCAATTTTATAATGATTATCCCTGAATTCCAGTTTCATAAGTCCCAGCTCCCTGAGTCTTGAGAATCAGCTCATGAGAGTGCCAGCTTCTGTTTTTAACAGTTACAGGAGAAAAGCATGAAAGTGTGACTTGAGCATATGCCAAAGATTGAAAAACAAAAAGTAAATAAAATGAATGCCAAATTTTACTGCTTGTTTTTATAAAAACCTAAACCACTCTCTATTTTAAAGCTAATCTCATGACTTTGGGGGCCTGGCTCTTTATTCCTCAAAGCTTGATATTGGCATGCTGTTAACTCAGACACTTTTTCAAGAGGATTTGAGGAAACAATCTGAAAGGACTACAGTGTTCTGGAATAATGGATCCCCAAGGAAAAGCCAAGGAATGCTTATGCTCTGTAGAAAAGCTGGTAAATGGATAATTCCTGATCTCCTTCTTTCCAGATTAAAATAACAGAGGAGGGAAAACAAAACTATCAGGAAGATGTGCCTGGACATGTGAGATACAGAGCACAAGTAAACAGGGTAGCTGTCTTTGCAGCAGTTCGGAATATTGACGCCATGCAAGCAGAGGCACCATTTCTGGTTGTTGGTCTCCCAAGGGAGCTGGCATTGGAGAGGAGGTGTGTGGAGCAGGGATGCAGACAGAAAGCTTTGGCAGTGAAACATCCTTCCTCGTTTTCCCTGCAAGCTTGATTTTGACACATTCAGAGATGAGGCAGAGACCACCAGAAATGTAGAAATTTGTGTTCCCATCAGTCTCCACTTTCCTTTTTCTTTGCCAGGCAGCTCTGTGAATCTCAAGGTGCTTATGAAGACCATATGCCTTCAGAAGGGATTTCTGTCTTGGGCATGCTGTGACAGGAACTCCACAGAGACTGTACAGGACTCTGAAGAAAACTCTTTTCCAGTGAAGGAGATAATGTTGTCATGGACTGAGGGACATATCCCACCTGTTGGGTCATATGGAGCCACAGCACTTGGTCAAGGAATGGCCCCTCCCAGGGCTCCTTTTAAACCTGATGACCCTTGATGTAGCTTGTCCCTACCAACCACCTTCTTCTGCTCCATAAGCCCACATACCAGATGCCACTTGTCATCTGCCAAAGCAGCTGCGGAGCAGATGGAGCCACAGAGCAAGAGAGAGGTTCCAGCACTCTGTGAGAGGTTCCAGAACTGTGCTCCAAATGCAAGAGCAAGCCCCTCTGAGACAGACAGTGGGGAAGGAGAGAGCAGCACCAGTCTCACACCGAGTAAGATTGCATGGATGTAGTCCTTGGAGGGTTAGGAGCTGGATGTTCACGCCAGACCTGGAGCTGACTACTGCCACTGCAAATGGGCAGGGGGCTCAGGACCCCATCTCCAACCCACATAAGCATCCCAGATTTCTTACTATGGATCAGATGGGGAAAAGGGCTTGGATATGTTCCTTGAAGCAGTCAAGCCGTGGCACATAGCAGGAAGCCTTCTCAACATGCCTGTGCAGAGGACGAACTTGACACTTCTGAGTTTGTAGCTGAGCACTAAATGGAAAACAGAGGCTGGGGGAAAAAAACTCTGGTTTGTGGGGGAGAAAACTAAAATTTTGTTCAAAAGCAGTTTTGTGCCTGCAAACAGGATTTATTTTCAGAAGATTTTATAAGATTGATTTTTAATTTCATCCAGATGTTTATTTATAAAATAATTTAAGACTTATATCCAAACAGACATCAAAGAAACCTTTTGGGAGTAGCACTGTCAGTAGCAAAGGGTTTTAATGATCCACGAGGCGAGTGAGTGGGTTTGAGGAGTGTCAGAGTGCCTTGGGGGAGCACATGCATGGATCCAATTAGAAACCCGTTCCGAGGTCACTCAGACACGACAGGAAAGGTGACTGCTTTGGGAGCAAGATGCCAACTATTCCACACGGTGTGATGTGGGGAACTGTAGAGCATACACACTTTCCCAAAGACAGTACCAGGAGAACTTCTGTCTTAAAGAGTGCTGCATAAGATACCCGCCATGGCAATTAACCTTGGGCCATTCCCAAGCCCTGGAGGAGGGGTATTTCCTGGGCAGAGCACACAAGGCATAACTGCTGCCCCAAGAGGGTGAAGTATTTGCTCTGGTTTCCCAGATTTGGATAGCATGCTGCTGCCAGAGCCCCCATGCCAACATGAAACCAGGACTGTGTCCTGCTGGTGGGAGCTGGAAGGGGACAGACACTCCCAAGTCTTTCCATGGTTTCCTTTATTCCCTTTCATGTAACAAGAAAATTCCACCTGTCCTCACAGGAGGTGACATCTGCTGCTGTGCCCCAACCTGAAGATACATGGGGAAATCCTATTATCCCTCTGCAAATTTAATGAGACAAGTACTGCTGTGTCACTGAATACCTATTCACTTTACATCTACATGAAAATGTGTAATGGTTTGCTTGCTTTTTGTTGATTTTGGGGGGGTTTTTGGTTTCTTTTTCCTTTTCACTTTTAAAATGTTTATTTACAATGTTTAAACTTCTCACCTTTCTAAAACTGGTTTCCATCAAGCAGTGGTACAAAGCTTTTTGTATCCTCAGTTGTTCAGGTATGTCAATATAAATTAAGTCTTAGTTGCACACAAAGTGTCTGCTTCAGCTTGACAACATACAATTAAACAGATCCTTTATCAATTTTGTGCAAATTTGCTCATATGTGTCTCTTCCATGGACATCAAATTGACTGAGTTAAGAGGTGCATGCTGGTGTTGGAATCAGAGGCTTCCATTCAGATTTGTGCCTCTGCAATTAAGACTTTAGCAGCTCAGCATTTAGGATTTTCTGTCCTTCAGTGCTGTGCCCCATGGTGTGGAGTATGGATGATACAGGGATGGACCAGATTCCTCTCTGATGGGATCTTGTTTTCTGTGGGTGGGAGGCAGGAAGAGGCAGCATCGCTTTAAAGGGAAACAAGGGACACCCCAAGCTGGAGCAGAACCCCTCAGCAGCACTGGGTTTTCCTCTGAACATCTGGCTCCTCCAGGGCAGTTCCAAGCAGCACGGGATGGCATGGCCAAAGAGACATCATCCAGGACAGACTTTTTGCTGCCAGGGGACCAGGACCTCCCCTGCACCACATCCTCAGGGGCATAGCCAAGGAGCTGACATCTCCTGGCTCATCTTAGCTTCATGGTGCTGCAGAGGCGTGGCCGAGTTGGCTGGGTCCTCACAAATAACCTTCTCCTAGCTGGCTGGCCCTGAACTTGTTGGGGGGAAATACACAGTTTGGAAGAACTTACCACTTTAGAAACAGGGCTGCTGGCAGGCCTGGGCACCGTAGTGCTGAGAGCAGCAGCAGCAGGAAGTGTGGTTGCATGTGAAAACAAGCAGATTTGAAACAGTATTCGCTCCGAGGGATTACACAAATAATACCCCAGTGACAATGGAGCTATTTACTCAGTTGACAGTATGAAGAAAGCATCTCCTTTTATCTACTTATGGCGGTTAGTGGGTTCATCTCTCTTACAGCCTCTGTTGCTACTTGCTGCTTCCCTTGATGCTTCTCTCTGGTAGTTTTGTTCCAGCTTTCTTTGCAAAGCTGTTTATTTGAGGAGGGTGTGGGCTGTGTGCCACAGAAGGGCAGCTGCAGAGATGCACAGAGAGCAGCCCTGCAGATGCCTGAGCCTGTGTGCTTTGGCTGCACAGTGACCGAGGGAAGCTCGCTCCGTCAGCCCACACTGCACAGAGGTGAACATTCCATCTCAAATTTGTAATATGGGAAGAGCTGGGAGTATCTTCCCACTAACAGTTGTCTGTCCCCCACTCTGACGTCTGGGATGACCACGCCAGCTATGATGCTTACTCAGAAGGTTTCCAAAATAGCTTCTTCTACTGTGAAAGAAACGGCATTGTGCAAGGCCAAGCATTCATGTCCTCAGCATATGGGGCACAGGCAGGAGTGTCTGAGCACATGGTAGGGATGGGACTGAGGTGCAAGGCTCTGGCTGAGCAGTTTGCAAACAGCTTGGGTCTCTGCAAGTGATGCTTCTTTTGGCTGCAGTGCAGACCCATACCCTGCCCCTGCTCTGCCAGACTCAGCCATCTGCAGGTCTTCAGGAGGGTTGCCTGGGTGCAGGATTCTGTCCCAGAGCTGAGGCATGACTGGCAGTGGGAGGGGATGATGACCCTGAAAGCTTCCAGTGAGATGTGAGAGCCAAACTGAAGGTGGATCTTCCCCAAGGGGCTGAAGTGTTCAGCACACAGGCTTCCCCACACCTTCAGGAGATATTTTTGCCTGTTTTGTTTGCACATGTCTACACTTGTCCATCCCCTCTAAGCATCATATATTGCCCGTGGTACCTCACCAACACAGGACACATCAGGGTGTGCAAGCACTCACAGCAATAGATTAGGCTTCGAAATGCACACTTGGCAGATCGCTGCACAGTACAGAGTTCTGCCACAAGCACCCTACAACAGTGCTTCTGGAAGGGCTATCAGATCATTCACAGCATCAGAGCTGCAAACAAACCTAGAAAAAGCTACCAGACTGGAGCACCTCCCTCTCTTCAGGGGAGTTACAAGGGAGACAGACCTGGAAGCTCTTACATTTGGTAAGAATGGTAAAAACTATGCCATCAAATGCTATGCTTTACAAAACACAGGCATCACTGAAGTGTGCAGACATTGGCTATATCTGTCCAGCCTCAAAGATTCACCCCAGACAACTAATCCTGAGCACTGACCAGCTGGTGTGCCTGGTTTGCATCTCTACTCCCTGGACCACACTGTCCCACTCACAGACAAAGGGCCAGTTCAGAGTCCATGCAGCTCAGATGGGACCAGCAGCCAGGAAGGACTTTTATGAAATGATCCACTGCAAGGCCGATTCAAAGCCACCAAATCAGTTGCAAGGCAGCAGAAACCTTGGCCATTATAGGTCTGGGTAATATGAATTGTATTTATTACACTAAATTTAAGCCATCTAAAACCTAAGGATCAAGGCTAGACTAGTAATTTTGGATTCTTCTCTAGACAATTTGTAGTTACCTTCAGAGAGAAGCTTAAGTAGGTTCTGTGACATCTAGGCTGAATTGTCCTTCCAAAGTGCCTTTCTCCATTGCCCAGAATCAGACCCTAAAAGTCTTAGAAATTTTACATCAAACTTCTAATTTTCAAATAGTCAAAGGTAGATGAGTTCCAGTGACCTTCAATGGAGCCCAGTGAAATGTAAAATATTCAACCATCCATTCACTGACTACATCGTCATGCAGTTAATTTTGTCTGTCTGAGGTTAAAGACAACCTCTTTGCAATTGATTTTCTTGTTGAAATTATCTCCCAATATCTTAAAAGTCTGTTTCTAGGGGCTTTTTTTTACACTTTATTGTTGATTTTTAATTAAAGCCAAAGGAAAAAAAGAAATGGCTAGAAGCATCAAAATTAAAAATGAAGGGCATTATGGTTGTTCCACCAAACTTACATGAAGACACAGCAGATTTTGCTGAAGTGTCTTCTTGTCCTTCTGCTTCGCTGAAAGGATTCATTGAGTGTTCTGTGACAAGTAATGACCTCCTCTCACCCACTCTCTGGGTTAGAGTCCTGGAGCCAGTTATAGGTTGTATTAGGGAGCTGTAAACACAAAGAAGTGCTGCTCTTTCAGCTACTAGAGACAACAAAAGAGGATCTTATGACTTCCCACTAATAGAAAGGAACATATGTTTTCTATCTGCTGATAAAGAACCCAGTGATACCAAGCCTTGCTGGAGGAACATCTGTGTTTTTTAATGGATACTTAAAACCTTCTCTTCATGACTCGAGATTCATTTCACATCTAATATGTAATCCCACCAGTCTGCAGAGAATTCTTCTGTGGCTCACTAAATATCTGTTATATATTTTTCAATTCCAAAAGACAGATCAAGAAATGAAAAATTTCTGTTCCCAAATCCACTGTTCAACTACCCAAGGGAGCAGTCGGTATGGAGGAGGAAAGAGGTGAGCTCCTGTGCAGCATGGAGACATGGAGCAGCAGATGGAGAATCTTCACAGAGCTGATCTGGAAAAGCATAGGTAAAAGGGAATGAAAGAGTGGGATGGGACCCTGCCTGGATAGAGAGAGAAGAAAATATCCATCTTTCATGATGGGGTAACTTGTCAAGCAGAGAAAAGGAGCTGAGACCCCACCCTGTTCTTGCACACATCCAGAACTACCCTGCTCAAGATAACTGGAGATGGCTCCTGGAGAAAAGGACGGTATATTTTAGAGTTCAGTAAGTGTTTGGACAACACTCTCAGGCACGTGGTGTAATGCCTGGAGTTGTTCTCTGCAGGGCCAGGATTTGAAATGGGTGATCCTTATGGGCCCCTTCCTATTCAGGATATTCTATGATCTCACAATATCTAGAAGAGAGCAGCTCAAAGGGACATGAATAGATATGTATGCTTGGCAGCAACTGAAGCTGGAGCCATGGCTGGGGTACAGTTTCTGGAATAAGGAATGCAAACTGATATGAGAAATCCTTTCCCCAAATGGGAGTGACTGACCAGAAGTAGCGATATGATGAGAAGATGACTAATAACACGAGATGGGCCCAAACCACAGGTATTAGGCCTAAATTCAGATCTGGATCTAAGTGCAGTGGCAAGAAGAGCCAGCCCATACAATGGCAGGGCTGAACTGTGAAGGCTAGGTACAAACGAGGTCTTCTACAGTTTCAACCTAGGGATTTCGGATTGGCTTCTCCTCTTTTCTGAAAGTGACATTTATTAAAATAAATGGTGGCTGAATCTCCACAAGTTTGAGGCTGAAATCTGTTCCCACTACTGGTATGTTTGCCTTGAACAAAACTGAATACCTGAACTTGAAGTACAGCTTAAGAATCCCACAGGAAAAGAAAACTTTCAGTAAGAAACAGAAATATGCAGGAAGCACAGCTTATAAGACAGAAACAGTCTCTTTCGTGATGAATCCTATCCAAAACTGCAATATACAAAGGCAAGTGGGTAAGGGCAGAGACTCTTTTAAAGTTCACCTCAGGGTCACCACTTAAAATGGTGAAAGGATGGAGGAAGAGACACCCCATTTTAGCTAAAGATTTTATTCTTTAATACCTATCTTATATTATATATTTTCAGCATCAGATACAGGAAAAACATGCCCTATGGCTGCTTCCATATATTGAGTTACAGCTCATTATGTGGAGGAGAGGAGCTGCTAGCCTACAGCAGCCTCGGACTATTCATACCATAGTGGTGAATGTATTAGGTGGTCTCTTTCTGTGACTCTTTAACCCTGAGAGATATGTTGTTATGAAAAAAACAGTTAAAAACATTCTTCAGGTAAAGAGTTGGTACAGTTTTAGTTAAAGAGAGGTCCAGACAGAGGCATCTCAGTCAAGATCTGAACCTTCTGGAAGCGCAAAGGAATTGGATAATCTGGAATTTGACTTTGAAAGTAACCCCCTTTGACTATCTGTAGAAAACGGCTGCCTTCTGCATAAGCAGGCAGATATTCATTTCACTGTGCATTATTTTTATTGCCAGCTTCATAGCTTTTGATTGCACAATGCAAAAGTGATAACAGCACTGCAGGGCAGCAGGATGACTCATTAGGCATTGCTGCTCGCTGTTAGCAAAGCCTTTTCTATTTACCTAGGTGCTTATGTGGCCTTCATCTCCATGGCGTTTGAGTGCTTCCCAAACAAATAAAACTCTGTCTCTGCCCCTGCTCCCTCTGCAGATACAGATGCAGTTTTAGGCTGCCTCACAGCAGTGTGAAGAGATGTGGGGTGGCCTGGGATCCATTTCTGTGTCCCAGGGTGCTGAAACCTGTACATCATAATGCATGTCCTGTTCCTACCAGACATTTGCCAGCTGTGAGATGGAGACTGGGAATACAATCCCCCAGCAGAGGGGCAAATGGGGAATTCACATGATGCCTGTTGGTGGCACTCACAAACATAAATAGTCTTCTTACATTTTTTAGACTCATAAAGCTGATGTGCTCAGAAAAATCTTCCTTTCTTTTGCAAAGGGGAATGGAGCCAAACTTGGCTCCTGACTCACTGGATATTAGGTATGCCTTGCACATCATCCCAGGGCAACAGGAGAGAAAGCAGTGAATTTTCAGCTTTGTTTTGCTTGGGGATGTTCCTGGAACAGGGGTCTGCAAGGAAAAATGAGGGTGGCAGCAAATGGGATTACCCCCACGTTGTTCCTTGGAACTGGCAGGAAACAGCTGCCTGCTGCCTGCTGAAAATGGGGATGTTCTCTGGGGACAGTCTCTCACAAATGTGCATGTTTGCCCCTTGGGATGCTGGAGGAGAGTAATGCCACCAATCTGCAGTCAAAGAAGAGGACAGTTCTTGAACCAAGGCTCACATGAACCCTGACAGCCCAAGCAAAGATCAGGTCTTGATGCTCATCCCCTTGGCCCATGATTTATAAAATCCACACTAAACCTAAACTGTAGTTTTCAGGCAGTTTGGGGCAGTGAATTTAAATCTGCACTGCAGTCATGTCTAAGCACAGCTGGGCCTGAACCAGCAAAATTTGGCACAGAGGTCGAGCTGTCATTTTGTGGTTGAGGCAGGCCAGTGTTGAAGACTGATTCAACCCTGCCCTGTCCTACGATTGCGTGCATTTGATGCAGGGCTGAGCTCAGGCACGGCAGGGACTATCCTAAATCTGCAATATAGTCTTCCCAAAAGGCCAGATCATCCAGATAACACCCATCTCTGATGAAATGGTGGCCCAAAACTCCTGACGTGAGACCTACGTGTGTCACTAGGGCTGCTGTGGACAGCATAGGACCTGCTGTCTCCTCACCCTCCTTCAGATCTCTATGCAGGGACTGTCACAGTGCCAGGATGTGGCCCATAGTGGTTCTTTACCCTTTTCAGTTTAAAGCCATTACCCTTTGTCCTACCACTACATGTCCTTGTCAAAAGTTGGCAAGATCCTCATGTGGTAAGGATTAATAGCCTGAAGTTTCTAACCAAATTTTATGCCTCCCAAGTATCTGCCCTTGAATTGCACAGGGCCAGAATTGTGTCTGTCCATGTCATATCTGGCTCTGCAATGGACTGGAGCCATCTCATGAGGCTGGTCTCAGCATGGGGTTCCATGTGAGTCCTTGCAGAGGAGAGAGGACAGCTAGTCAGCAATGTCAGCTCTGCAGGACCCCACAGACCTGCATAAGGACTGATGTCACCCAATCCTTCTGATGAGCAACAGATTAATTCCTTCCCACCCCAGACATCAAAAGAAAATACAATTTCTTAGTTTGCAGAAGGAAGACAATAGTGAGATGTCCACGTCCTCTGCAGAGAGGCAATAGTCTACACCAACTTACAAAGCGCAGGAAAGAACTGTTTTGGTTTGTTTTTATGAGAAAATCAAGTTTGAGGTTATGGGAATTCCATAAGGGACAATGTCTCACAGTAGTAAAAGATTATAAAAGAGAATTACAGTTCAAACCAGTAAGTGTTACATTATGCACGGAGACACGTAGACTGTAAGGCTTAACAATACACCAAAGCCACCAACACCAGAGCAAGGCAAAGGGCCTCCTTTTAAAATTCAGTTTAACAGTGCCTGACACAGAATGAGTAATAACGTTAAGCAAGGCAGAATGGACCATAAAACACTGCTATATGCAATAGCTATTATCCTGTGCTAATCTTCATATCACATTATTTCCTCAAATAATCATAATATTGTGCCAACAGCCCCTTTATTCTTGCTCATTATTTCTCAGGCTGGCTTCCTTCACAAGGAATAGGGCTTGCACTAACAATGCCCTCGGGGTTCGCAAGCGAAGCCGCGCTCGGCATACCCAGAACAGAGGAAGTCTTTTCTTGGTCCATTTCTTCAGTTGTCTCTGTTTTTTCCTTCATGCAATTACAATGCAGTAGGAAAGATTTTCATGGAATAAAAAAAAGAAATCCCTTATCACTACAAGTGTTTCAGGCACTGACCACTATTCTGGTTTGTCCCCATCACATGTTTTTTTCCCCATTCTCTTCAGATGAGATGTATTTGCATCTCTCTTGGTGCAGTCTCTGCTCTAACACTGTACAGCGTGCCCCTGCTGAGAACTATCAGCTTCGACTGTCTACAAATAAAAAACCCTCTTGTCGTTATTTTGTCACACTTTCAGCTTCTTCTAAATAACTAATTCACAACAATAAACCTCCTGGTTGCCATTACAGGCTGACTGCCAAGCAGTTTAGATGCAATCTTGTGTTATGTTGTTTTTATAAAGGTTTCCTGAAATCCAGTGTGGATAGACATGGGGTTTGTGACTTAAAGTAAAACATTTGCTTAATTTTATATTCAAAATGTTACTATCCAGAGCTGGAAATGTGAATGTAAGGATTTGAGGCTCCTATGCCAGCACAAACAAACTTCTCGTGGAGCTCATACACAAACCCAAATGTCTTTTGTCTACATGAAATGAGTCAAAATAAATAAGATCATCTAGTTCTTAGCATCTCCCCATCTACCCTTGCATGTTCCCTACTCTCTGGACTTACATTACAATTCCTGGCACAGGATCTGGGGTTTTTTGGGTGATTTTTATAGCACCTAGGGCAACAGGAGGGCTAAGTAAACAAGAGTGAAGTGGCCATTTGAGACCATGATGGGCATGTGTGTCTTCCCTGGGGCCTGTGTCAGGGCAAATGCATCATTTCTGCCATGCAGGAAACAAAGCCCTGGATGTTGATCAGACATGAGGGCCAGGCAAAACACTGATAAGACAGAGAGAGGAGGGGAGCCAAGGGTAGGAGCTGAGCAGCCTCTGGCTCAGTTGAAGGAATTAAAATAGTTCTGAGCAATGCCAGCAGCAGAATGGAAACTGTGCTTTGGAAAGCACTTGCTTGAAGTGGCCTCAGAAGGTAAAAATATCCCTTATATTTTCCTACATTCCTGTTTACAGCTTCCATCACAACACTGTCCCATCAACAAAGAGAGAATGGCTCTAGCAAGATTTTTCTTCCACTTGTGAACTAACCAATTTATTGACTCATGGATGCCTATTCCATCCATCTAATGACAACTCCATAGGTCTTTGCAGATTCCATGCAATAAATGTGTCAGCCATTAACTTTCCCTCCTGTTGGGCTCTTGAGAAGATAAAAATCCCCACTTTCTGCAGCAAATTTCTGCTATAAATCCACAGATGCAATTGCACACAATCTAATTTCTGGCTCCTGGGCCTACATTCATCCTTGTCCAACTATTCCTCTTGACTGAGTTGATTTGATTATAGACAAGGGCAGGCGCTCTAAATGCAAGGTCATGTAGCTTAAATTAAATCTAAAAGAGCTGCAGTAACATATATATAATAGGACTTCGACATCTTTACTGTTAAAGAGGTGGGGACAAGGAGCTCAGCTGGCTCCAATCTGGTATCATTTGGCCTTGAGAAGGGTAAGGTGCCTTGGTCCTCCTTTGGAAATCCTTAGGGACCTGGTTCATACTATGATTGCTCCCACGAGTCAGGTTTCTGGAGCCACTTGATGTTACCACAGGTTCTGTGTAACCCATGGGTGACATGCTGTCCCCACCACTGCCACTGAGCAGCCAAGTAGAAGGAAAGGGAGTGACAGAGGAGCAGATGAAATGCTGCCCTCTGTAAGTCACACTGCCACTCAAAGGACACCATGACTGGGCTGCCAGGTACAATATTGTCTAGGGTATCACGCTGGATGCTGAACAGGTAAACTTGGACCAAAATCCAGAGGTTTCTTTCACACTCTGAGGTCCTTGCCTACTGCAAAACAGGTTTAAACCTGTTATATTTTAAAAGGCTTGTTAGCCTGGTGTACCATGCAGTTATCTTATGCTACAGACAAAGAAGCTTGCAATTTTCTGGCTATTGTCTTTTTTTTTTCCTTTAGAACAAATGGATGATGGAGTTACACAATATGTGACACACAGTGCTTATTTACCAGGAACAAAAAAGGGCTCCTATTTCCCAACACACAGAAGAAACTGAACAAGCTTCTGTGCTCAGAGTTTCCAGTTTTGGTCTGGCCAGCCATCATCCCAAAAGTGCTTTCTCACAAGTGCTTCTCTAGCTCCTCTTCACTGTGTTGTTTGCCCTCCTCACTGGTGTTTCTGCTTCTTCTCACCCCTCTGCATCTAGCTTTTATCCAGCTGAGGATTTTTACCTGGATCCCAACAATATTGTCCCTGTTAACAAAAACTAGAAGCAAAAAAATGATATTCATGGGAATTAAAATGAGAATTAAGTGATTTGGCAGAACTAGAACAGGGCTTCAGCTGAAAAGCCAACCAGACAAAGCCAGGGAAACAGGGCAAGATTGGTATGGAAAGGGTAGCTAAGCTGCATTTTTTCTAATCTGATCTAGACAAAGAGCCAGGAGAAACAGCTCCTCAAGCAGAACAAATGCTGAATGCTCGTACATTTCTTAAACGTCCTGACATCAGCTTACAGCTCAAAACCAGAATGGTTCTGAGTATTTAACTAGGAGCAACTAAAATTCTATAGCTGAGTGTGAAATTCTGCTTTCAGGTAAGAACTCAGGCAGAATTAGAGCTGGCCTGCTGCATGAGGAGTAGAATAAGAGCCATAACAGCTTTGTTGCTAAAATAAACTACATTAATGCTGGAGCCCCACAACTTTGCCAGGCACCCTGGCTCAGCCCTCACCCCAAACCAGCTTGTTGTAGGCAACTACTGCCACTATTCAACTGCACAGAGTGCCTTCACCACCAGCCAGGGTGGGCTGATTCAGAAAATGAACAAAAGCTACCTGACACTTAAGGAAGAAGCCAGGACCTTCTCTTTCTGAATCGAGCTCTTCCTCCAAGACAACAAGTGCAGAGAAAGCTGCATGGTGTTTTACATATTGGGAAAGTGGTGAGCAGTAGCAGACAAGCTGGAATTAAAAACTGAGGCTCCTCTCTCAAGTACTTGAGCTGAAGCAGAAAACATTGAAGCGTGTGTTACCATGGGATATGGGATGCTGCAGCAGGGCCTTGTGGAGTTAAGGGCATTGATCTCCCTTGGCAGAAGTCCCAGGGTCTCACTAGAGTGGGTTGTGGGGAGGCAGAGCAATACCAGGCATCAAGGCAGTGTCCTGGTGTTCCACCAGGCACCTGGGCCTCTGGGAGTCCAGAAGTACAAACACACTGATGCTGCAGAGATGTTTTTCAAAGCAGAAAGAAGGAGAGCAGATAGGAAATATGAGGTAGGGAGGAAAACATTAAAGACAAGGGAGAGAGAAATGAAAAGGGGAAAGAATTGAGGAAGAGTGGAAAAGAGCTGACATACACAGAAACAAAGGAAACATGAC
Source organism: Notiomystis cincta (assembly GCA_013398075.1). Lineage (NCBI taxonomy): Eukaryota > Metazoa > Chordata > Aves > Passeriformes > Notiomystidae > Notiomystis > Notiomystis cincta. Next base: position 73,077 of record VZRX01014362.1, read on the forward strand.
ATGATACCTAAAAGAAGGGACAGGGAAAACCTGCCTTACAGGTGCCTTTTTTTCCCTTTCACCTGCACGTGTCTTTTGACTACTATTGTTGGTCAAGATCATAAAGTCACAAAATTTGCAGACAAACACGTCTGGGTTTTCGTTCAAAGTCCACTCAGTCAGATCAACAAAAATCCTGATCAATAGCCATAATTTAATTTGATCCAGGTGTAAAGGTCAGCCTGGATGAGAGCCCAGGTCAGTCAAAGGACACAGCACAACGCACTGTGGAAAGGAACATATTCGTCTCAGGTGACTCATGGACAAGGTGGCTTTTTATTATTGTTGTTGTTATTATTATTTTTGGGGGAGGGGGGTGTTGGGTTTTTTCTTTCTTTTTGTTTTTTCATACCCTTTATGGGATAAGACACACATTCTGTCTTGGGAACAGCTGGTGGCTGCTGATACATTGCTTAATGCCATGTCCCCACTACATCATTACGCCAGCTCCAGCCCAGCCAGCTCAGCTCCCACCCCATGGATGCAACTTCAACCAGCATAGAAGTCCTTTCCCTAGACACACTCTTTATGCCTGTGGAGATAGGCCCTGAATGGTCCTATTCATTTTTCAGGAATGCTCAATGTTCATCCAAAATATGCAGTTTATCACACACCAAACCCACCCGTGTGACTGCTGAGAGCATTTGTTTGCAGGAGTTTGACTGCTGGCACCCATGCAAACACAGTATGGCAGAGATGCCTCTGCTTAGGACACCCTGGCTTATCTTTATGGCCACATAACTCTCTGATGATGGCTCTGTTATGGGGATTGCAGGATGAGAAGGATGAGTGTAAGGACCAGCAGAACTCCATAGAGCTGGGCTGGATCAGGAAGCCCAGCTGAGTCCCAGAAGGCAGGGCCCAAGGGAGGATTTGTGGACCCCAGGAGGGACAGGGGGGCTGGTTCTGCCAGAACAAATACTGCTGGGGTCAGGACTTGGTGGCCACAGGGAGGGTGACTGTCAGCATCCAGGAAGGGGTGATGGTTTGGATGGGAAGAACAAGAGCAGAGATTGTATTCTATAGCAAACAAGCAAAAAACCCTAGATGTGAAGAGAGGCAACAGAGCTGTAAATGCTCTGCCCTGCAACAGATGCATGTGGAAAGTCTAAACAACCTGGTGGGAAGGGGCTGAGGTCCCAGTCCCACACAGGGGGTGTGGTTAGGGACTGTGCTCTTGAACCCTTGCTCACAGGATGTGAAAAGAAAACATGGCACCACCAGAGGTGAGGCAACCTGTAACAGCCTGGAACAAAACCTCTGTGTTTGCAGTATAAGGAGTAACTTGAAGTGTGACCACCTAAACTGAGGAAAACAAAACAGACCCAATGGAGGGACACTGGGGTTTGTTGCCACTTGTTTTTTCCCCCCCAAGGAGCGTAGACATGCTTCCTACCCACTACACACCTGGGGCCCAAGCACCAAAGGACTGAGCCTCTCATGTTCTCTGCAGGCCACTCAGAGAGGTCTCTGTGTGCCTGTGGGGCTCTGGGCCATCCCCAGCCACACCCCAACAGCCCCCACCAGTGGTCTGGCACAGGGATCCAGTGTATGCAGCACCTACAAGTTGTTAAAATGCAGTTTTTCTCCACACCCTTCCCTGCTGGGATTGTGCTGGTGAAAACAGCCTCGGAAACATTCCTGTTTGCAGCTTGAAATCCTTAATCATCTGCAAAACAAGATGAATTTTCTCTCTCCTGCAAAACTGTACCCCTCGTGTGGCAGGTCCTCCTCCTTCTGTCGGCCCCCGGCACTCACCCATCTTAATTCAGGTTAAGGCTGGTGGGAAATGACAAATCCTTTCCACATAAATCTTAACACTGGCTTGAGTTTGTTGAGAACCGGTGGTGATTTATGGGGGATTAGCAGATCAGAGTTGAGGAATGTAAAGAGGTTTAGGCTAACTAAGTGGAACGCTTAGAGCTGGGTCATGGAGAATTTGATGCAGGCTTAGGACTCTTAAATGGTGTGCAATAAAAAGTAGAAGAGGGAAGCATGCATTTCCAATGCTCCTTGTAGCATGGGAAGTTGTTTTCCTGTGTTACAATCTGAAGAAAATGTTTGACAGACTTCTGTGTATTGCAAGTTCCTGGATCCTAGAGAGTAGCATAAAAAAATACTAAAGCTGAGCTTTTTT
>VZRX01014362.1:75298-126521 GCA_013398075.1 Notiomystis cincta
TTGTATGTGTGTGTGTGTGTGTATTTTTATTACTTGCAATTACACTCTTCCAGCAAATCGAGGGCTAGCATAGTAGAAAAGGTAGTAAAGTCACTAAACAGCCAGTCTCAATGAGATTTTAAAGGCAATGCAGACAAAAAAAAAAAGGGTTAATAGGTCTTTTCTAATAGGCATAAGAAATTGAGTAAGAAAAAAAAAGAACAAATAGGAAAAGTATCCTTTTTTGGAGCTAGGATGGGTAAAGCGAGTAACAACCACCTTGTGCCTTGCTTTGATTTTTTTTCTCCTTTGCTTCATGGTTCTTGTGATTTTTACAGAGCACTGCATTGTAAGTAAGCACATGACACTTCCTGAAGCTTAGAGCTTAATTTCAAATCCCCAGACTCATAAACCAGCAGCTCCTTGCTGAGCTTGTCAGCAGCTGCCTTCTGCTTTTGGCTCTGCCCAAAACTTCCAGGCACATCACCGACCCTGTTCATCGCCTGCACATCTCGTCCCGCACTGAAGCAAAGTCCTGGCCTATCCCTGCATGGGACAGGAGAGAACAAGTGGTGAATATCAGACAGGCAATCAAATGCTGAGGTTCAGCAGGCCAGGTGAATAATTACAAATAGGCCAGCTCGAGTAAAATTATTTGGAATGACGCAAGTTGGTGCAAAATAATATTCTTGTTAGAAGCCCTGACAAAGCCAGTGGTCTCACTGCAATTACTCATGGGAATTATATTACGCAAAACAAGACCCTACTTATTGCAAAACATTTATATATTTTGCTTCCCTGTATTAAAATAATCTATTTATCCAACTAGAGATGAATATTTCTTATGTGTTTTGCAATAAAACTTCAGAGCACTGCCAGACGGTTCTCTTCCTGAATTACCCTCCATTTTTTCGTAAAGCCAAAATTTCCTTTAATTTCACCAACTGCAAGACAAGAAGAAGAGCAATTAAGTTTAACCGTATAAGCCTTTTAATGTGGTTTTAGGGGATTCTTTAATGTTCATATGTTAGCAGATAAGCCATGCATCCACCCATCCACTTAATTACAGGCCTAGTACCTCCAGTCACTGTGTTTTTTAATTTAATTTGCTGCCCAGTTAGAATCTGAACAAACCTTTGCCATAACATGTCTACCACCTGCAACTTCTGCCATCTTCCCTATAAACATCCAAAATGAGCAGTCCCTCACCACTGTGAGACACTGTGAGCAGATTTATTTTACTGCACTTCATCCTTCATCCTAACCTAGGGGGCAAGAAATAGCATATCTGTATTCTGAACTCCAAGCAGAGATAGATACAGAGAGTTAAATAATTACCTTTCACCTCCACTGAATGCAATCAGTACTTTCAAAAGTGACCAGCCATCCTCACTTGACTTTGCTTCCAGGTGCACAACCCAAGACAATTTCAGGGGACCTTTTTCTCAAGAGTGGGGTGGGAACAAGGAGCTCTGAACTTCTCAGCCTGGACACCTTGCTCCTGATTCATCCTTGTCTGAAATCAGGAAGTAGACCCAAGATGGACACAGAAGAGCCAAGCAGAGAAACCCATCTTATTGAAGGAAACCTTTCCTGCCTAATCAGGCAGGGCAGCACTTCTCATTCCAGCCCTTTGGATCATTAATTGCAAATAATTCAGTCCAACTTTACTAGCTACAATATTTCAAGCCATCCTTCAGTGACAGAGCAATGTGTGCTTGCATAATAATCTTTAAATTACCATGGACTTTGGCTGAGCAAGGCTTCCATTAGAAAAAATTTGACATTAGAAAAAACTTGAGCTCAGTGTAATGGGGTGAGACATTCACCAGCTAGATGTGAAGGTTAGTGGATACAGCACAGTCAGAATACTGAAAAAGAAACAGATCTAATTAACATGTGGCTCTTGTGCTCACTTATTGGGTCACTGCTGGAAACATCAGGGCTCGCTTATCTGACCCCAAAAAGGGCAGGCACAACTCGTTAAAATGCATTTCACTTTGCAAAAAAAAATAATTGTATTTACACAAGTCATTAAGAAACAATAGGGCTCGAATGCACTGCCTGTGAGAAGCTGATGGACTCTCATCTGTGATACCCCATACAGAAAACTGCATTTCCACCACACAATGGGACTTTCTGCCATTTGACACCAGTGTCAGTAGAACCATGGCAAAGGTGAGAAACTGGCCTCTGGTTCCTTGGCTGCTGGAAACCTGTGCCATGCTGAAGCAGGTACCAAAAGCTTTTTTTTCCCCTCTGCATCATCAGTTCCCAGGGCACAAATGCAAAACTGACTTAACGCAAAATCCATCTCGGGAAATCCACATGGCTTAGTGCTTCAGACCCAGAGTCTGCACTGCCAGTGACACCTGTTTAAACCTCAAAGCGGGTGTCACTGAAGCTTGTGCTCAGCCTGTTGGGACAAAGAGCTGTGCAGGAAGGATTAAGCACAGAACTGGATCAGGCAAGCAGTAATGTAAACCTCAGATTGGCCGCAGAGCGGATGGGGTGGGGAGTGCTGCAAGAGGTATTCTATGTCTCTGTAACAAAGTGCAGCTGGTGTCACTGCTGGAACATGCACAGGGGTTTGGGGGAGGGACACTCCTACCCTTGGGGTACCCTGCTCCAGCCAGAAACCACCTTGCTCCTGGGATCTGGACTGGAGGACAAGTAAGGCCTTGGTAATGTTTGCACATGGCCCTGAGGGCACAGCAGCCCAGACTGAGTAAAAGAGGTGCTTTGATTAGGGAAGGCAGATGGTAATGATACAGTGAACACAGGGAGAGCAGTCCCAGCCCTGGACCTGGTGCTAACACTGGCAAATTATATCACCTCACAGGATGTGTTCCCTCTAAAAAGCTCATTTGGACACGTGGAACCAGGGCAGAGCCGGCAGGAGACAAAGCCTGGTGCCCTGTCACATGGATTAAGTGTCCATGGGCCAGAAACAATTTCAGGCTTTCCCTACCACTGAGCATGTCAGGTTGTGGTATTTTCTCATCTAGGCTGTGAAAATTAGTGTTAATACATTCCTACAGAGATAATTTTAAGATATATCTAAGCCAAAATCCATCTTTCATGGGTATTCAGAAGTCCAACACCTATGGGCAACTTATGCAAGGTCCCATAGGGAATATGTGGCGAGACACAGATGGGGACTTTGACCAGTACCAGCCAAGCCCTAGTTTTGTAGTGACCAGCCAAATTACTGCTGACTCTCAGCTAATAGATACAACTGTTGCAAGTCTTAATTAATCAATATCTGTTAAGACTCTTAGGTGGAAGTTTCTCCAGATGTAGATAGTCCCAAATCAATCCCATACTTACTCATCAGGGCAAGGACTATGGTAAGATGAATGTGTTTGCACTGCACTTAGTGACTGGAGCCTCAGCTCCGACTTGGGATCAGGGTCCTATGGCAGTATAAATAAAGAAGAGTAATGATTACCAGGAGAGGGGTTCTTGAAAGGCTCCATCTCTCACAGCAGAGATTTTTGACAGTCAGTGACTCAATGTTCTGTCTTTCGTAACCATAATGACTCACAGCCCCAGGATGGAGAATGAGTGCAATACAGCGAGTACTATTGTTCCAGAGCCCATCAAAATAAGCAAGGTCATTTTCAGCATTTAAAAGAAAATGACAAGCTGCTGGATTAATGTGTGGTGGGGAAAAAAATGCACAGAAAAAAATAAGAAGAGGGATGGGTAAATTTTCAGATAACAAAGTTCACAAGGAGTTGCAAACTCAAATTTTATAACCACAAGCAAGACAGATCAGAAGCTTAACTTTGATACCATTTGCTCTGCTATAAATCAAGATTAACCCCATGTGGATTTATAATGGGGTAAGTCTGGCATACAACAAGAGAAGGATCAGGCTTTGAGCACCAAGTGCATCTGGGTACCTTCTGCACTGCCTAACACTGTGAGGATGAGAGAGACTGTGCCTCACCACTGTGCTGCTGTACAACTTAGGCACAGGTCGTAGGATAAGTAAATTATCTCTGAACATGTAGGAAGGATGGCTTAGACACAGGAGGTAGCTAGAAGCTGTAGCAATCCCTGGGTTATGTCCCAAATGATCTGCAGCTCCTCAAATCAGCTGTCAGGGTGAGAGGTGGAGATGGCTGATGCAATGCAGTCTTGAATTAGTAAGACACAGCTTACATAGCTGGAGTGCTGTGCTGGTTTCTGAACAAGGTAGACTGTGATAATTTTGTGTGTTCCAAAAATGGAAACCTGCTTGGCTAAGGGGTCTTTTTTCTAGGAATTGTTGAGCACCTGCCAGGAGGTCACTGGGCACTCAGTACACCTGAAAATCAGACCATTCAAATGGTGCCATGAGGAAGGAGAGCCTCCTTAGTGGGACTGATTCTGTGGTCTTCTCTGATGCACAAGATTTCTGAAGATAGCTCCCAAAAAAAGGAGTTTTATGCATGGATGTTACACACAAGTGAGTCTCATCCCTCTCTTTCACTGAGTTCCTGCACACCATTTGGTTTCTGTCTTTCACACAGTAAGTCACAGCAGAAGGGACAAACGATCCATCTCATCTGATTGACAACTGGACAACATTTCTGTCCTTCCTAAGAGGACACAAGATACTCCTTCCCTATCAGAGAAGCATTCTGGCCAGCAGCATGCCCAGATCAGTTTCCTAGATCACAGGAAAGCTCTTCCCTCATGTTGGTGTCATGTGGCCTGATCCTGGCTGCCCCTGCTCAGGCAAAATGCTACTGGTGGATACTCCACAGTGCTGGGGCTCCTCAGGGGAAAGGGCCTGCTTTGGAGCGAGGTGACAAGTGCTGATGAGTGAATGCTGGGTATAGCTTTCCAGCCTGCTGGAAGAGCAAGCATAGCCCAGCAAGACCCAGAGGAATCTGTGATTTGGTGAAAGGCAGCTCCCACCCAGACCCCAGCCACTGGAGAAAGCTTGTTTGACCTCCTGCTTGCAGAGGGGGCACTCTGATATCTCAGAGAGAAGACCACAAAAAGTTGTGGAATGTAGCCTGCACAGTCATTGATGTGTGATGCCTTTTAGTGTCCCCTGGTGCTGCATGTAGGACCACGAGCCTTTTGCACCACCCTTGGGAAGAGGAAACAGCACCTACAAAGTTTAAGCCTCAAGAAGAATAAGGGGCAAGTTTGATATTTGACTCTTAATGGTAGGCACTACCTGGGCAAATATTTGTAAAAGATAGCTCTGGCTCTTTGAACAAGGAAGGGAAGAGGAGGGGTAGAGACATGCCCAAGGTCAGCCAGGCAATCTGCAGCAAATCCAGAGACTTTTGAGTCCCAACCCAACCCCCGCACTCCAGACAGGGCTGCATTTCACCAAGAACCAACAACTTCACGCCTCACTTTGCCTGTCTTATGTTTTCTTCCTCTTCTGTGCTTGAAAAACTTGCTTTGAAATCCTGGATGTTCTCCTAATTTCTCAGATCATGTTTCTGTTGTCATGATCAGTGCTTCTGGGTGCAGATGCTTGGATCACTGAGTCCAAAGAATCTGAGATCTGGGAATTATGTCATCCTTCAAAACATTTAATCAGCAAGTCATTCCTCTTACCTATAGAAAATGCCATGAATTTATACAGTTTTTTGCTACTAATTCACAGACCACCAAGAACTGCCATACAAATAAGTATTTAATGGAAACCAGAAGTTGCTTGTCCATTACATATGGAGTAGGTCACTGGGATTTCCAAGACATAGGAGGGGAATACATTAATACCTGGTATATTGCTGACTTAAGTTTCCTGTATACCAGAAGAGAGAATGAAGCTAACTAGCATTTGGATGAAGAAGAAAGAAAGAAAGCCATACTTTCCCCATAGATAAGTTCTGGTCACAGGTCTAATATGACTTAACACAGTGTTTGGCAGCAGTCAGTGGCAATTGCCATCGTCTTCTCTAGTCCTTGGGCAGACACACAGTCTGGAAGGACCAAAACGGCCCCAGTCTGACAGAGACATTTCAAGACCCCACTAGGGAGGTTTTACTTTTCATTTTCAGTGTTTTCTTAGTGGGATCCAGGTGCTACAGTAACAGTACAGAAACCTCATAAAATCCCACATCAAGCCTTGCTTATCTAAATATGAAAAACAGCTCCTGCTATGTGATACTTTCTGATCTACATTTTACCTGAAGCCTGCAGACAATTTGCAATGATGTGCTCAGTCTGCACACCAGCCACCCACGCTCACCTGCCCACTCCCTCTCACACAGGAGCAATGATCAGCAGCGGGAGAGAGGAAGAAGAGCTCCATTCTGCTGGTAGGAGCTCCCAGAAACTGGTCTTTTACTACAAAAATAACTGCTGCTTAGCACAAGCCTCCTTGAGCAAGAGTCCTCTTTTATTCCAGATCTGATATGTAGAACATCAGTCATGTTGAATCAGCTGATGCACCCACATTGCTTTTACAGAGCTTCACATCATCCTTGGGGTTTTACTGTATTCCTGGTGTGTTCACTTTGTCTCCTGCTCAGCCTGGGAGGCTCCTTGAGGCACAGAGCATATCTGGCTGCTTGCTGGGCTCCTTTTGCCTCTTCTTGTTTGGAGCTTTCATTTGCAGGCATCTGTGCCTTTTCTGACTGTATTTCACTTGAAATCAATAAAAACAATCAACACACTTAATGTTTCCAGGGGGAAAATTCAGCATGGGGAAGAATTTTGTTTTCTTGAAGCAAGAAACTTCAGTGTTCGGATGGAAAGGCCTTGGGGAGCTAGAAAGTTTTGCAGCCCTTCCCAAAGGGTGTAAGCCTCTGAATTAATGTGGAAAGGTTCATTAGTGAGACTGCTCTGCTGGTAACCTCAATGACTTTATCCAGATCTGCCAACAGCTGACAGACACCACCAGGACAGCAGGATGGATGTTCAGCCCCCAGTAGGGCCATCAGCTGCCTGGAATGAACCATAAAGGCACTGCTGATATGACATGTGGGTGGTCTGATCCAACCAGAATAGTAAATAATGAGACCATCATACAAAGCAATTAGGATCCATTCAAAGAAAATATGCTTTAATAAGGCCTGATTTGTATCTGCCCATATAGGGAGCAAAGCTCAGATGATTCAGAGCATTTAGGATCAGAACAGAGGAGCATCTCTCCAAAGCATGTTGCAAGAGGGGTTAACTGACCTTTGGATATTTAAACAAGAGAATGGTGATTACAGCAAGGAAGGTGATTTTACCTCTTCATACAGGTTTGATAAGTACTATAAAACTGTATTCAAGTTAAATGTCAGCATTTTTAAAGGGCTTTAGAAAAAAATTGTAGAAGTGGCAAAAAATACTAACATAAACAATGCGAGGGTGAGGAGAAATTCCTGCAAGGAGAATTATGTGAGTCTTGTGCTGCACAATTGAAAGAAAAGAAAAAAATTGAGAGGTGGCTCTGACTGGAATGGGTAAGGATCCTTGCCAAGAAAAATGGGAGATCTCAGCTGGCTATTGTGCTCAGCAGGACATGAAAAGACATAAAAACTGGAAACCTCTGCTCAGAAGAATGAAAAGGGAGTCAAAACACACAAGGTATGCTTTACCCAGATGTGAGTAACTGGCCTCAAAACAGAGGTAGCGAGGTGATTGCTCAGTGGCCTGGGACACACAACAGAGCAGACGATTTGATAAAATGCTAGACAAGGTTTAAGCCAAATTAGCTGACCTTCACCTCAGAACCCGACTTCAGGGATTGCTCCATGCAGCCACAGGGGCTGCTGCAGTCTGCAGAAAGGGAGGAGAAGGTGTGGAGCAGGGTCAGATGGGCCCTCAGAAGAACAGCTTCACATCTGAGACCCACAGCATCAGTTCTCCCAGTCTTGCAAATGCAAATAGCAAAGACTGGGAAGCAATTAGCAGTGCTTTTTATTTTTTATATATATAAATACATTTTATATCAAGTAGCTAAAGGTGTTATATACCTGGCAAGGGGATGCATAACTCATGCTGTGGTGGAAAGGGAACCTCAGTAGCAAGGGCAGAAGGGGGATTTTTCTTGTGCCTGCAATGGGGAGCACAGGCATCTGTGGTTTTCCTGCAGTATGCCCTGTGCTGCTCTTTTGGATCACTTCAAGCATAGTCTCACATTAACAAACCTTGGAAGAAATTGCTGGACAGAAATCAGATCTTGAATATAGATGGAGCTGTTAGTGTGACCTGAGTGGTACAACAGGATTTTGGGGACCATTCAGTGGAGAAAAACTAGATACCTAAGCTGATTCTGAGCTGGCACCCTACATCTCAGAATACTGGGAGTTATAACCAAGGGCAAAAGCAGCACTGACAAGAGCTTGGGGAGTTTTCGCACCAGTTAAGCAAAGATTTGCAGTGTGCTCCTATGAACAACTTCACAAAGCCAATCTGGGAGATGCCCAAGCTCTTGAACAAGAATTTTTTGCTATGTTTACTTTGAATAAAACCTCACTGGTGAAAAATCAGTGTAGGCCAGTAAAATATCTGAAACTGCTAAACTGGGGCATTTTATGCCAGCAAGGAAACTCCATTTTGCCTGAAGCTGATGACAATAGGCAGTGTTGTTCTGTGGGAGTTTAGGAGGACAACAGTTCGAAAAGTATCTATGTGTTAATAGAATTCAGAGTTCACAAATTTGAAGCAGCATAAATAACATCCTTTCTGCTTCTTCCAGGCAGTTGGTGAGGACAGCAACTGCCTCCTCCCTCACGCACAGCAGTTTTGGGGCTCCTGGTCCAAGCTACTGGCACACAAGTTAGGAACCAGGTCCTCTTGCTCCAGCTGAGGACGTCTTCTTCCATGTCCTGTTCCACCTCTCAGGCCTCAGGAGCACCTGCCTCAGGAGCTGAGCAGAGCTTAGAACCAACTGTCCATCACATCTGACTGAATTTTACCTTTAAAAGTAGGATGTTTAGGGTCCCTGCATAGCCCTCACTGGTTACAGCAGGCCATCAAGTCTGAATCCATGCAGGAATGAGACAAATATTTGAAGGACAAGTTAGTCCTGTTTCTACCACAAAACAGTGTTTCTACAACTTTGGTTTCCTTCAGAGTTCATCACATATGTGTGCAGGTTTGGTCAAGAAGCAGTAATACTCATCAAAACAAATGTAACTTGGACAGACATGGCCATCCTACATCCTATCAAAATCCCTTTATGTTCCACACAGCAGAACCTCTCTGTTTACACCTCTACCACCCTCTCAGGAGTGTTGGGTCTACTCTAGGCAATCTGCCTGGTAAAATCAGACATTTCCTTCACACTACTTAAAAAGCCTGTCTCCAGCACATGCTGATGCCCAGTGTGGCTGCTACTCCTTTCCCAGGCACTAAATGACCTTATTTACTTCAGTTCCCTTTTCCTCAGCTGTTGGTCTTTGATTCCTTATGTCTGCTCCAAAGTAGAATCACTGCTGGATCTCCTCCTTCACTGTGAACCCAGCTGCTATTCAGCAGGAAGCACAAATTTTGCTGTGGTAGCTCATAGGAAACTCAGTTCAGAGCAGGTCCCAGTCAATATCAGCCACAGGCAGCACTGCAGTCTAGGATTGTTTGCATCATCCTCACAAGTGCCATCTGCAGATGGAGGTTGGCCTCTTGCTCCCTAAGCCCTGAAAGGCTGAATGACTGCAGAATAGGACTACAGACTGATTTTTTTCCTTCAGTCTAGAGGGACTTTTATCCAAATTTAGCTGGGGTCATCTGCGCTGGGACGTTGCCTAAACTACATGACATTGGCACTGGGGATTTTTACTTGGCCCATTCCTTTGAGATCTTTCCACAACTGCCATAGAAGTCATAAAGAAGTGACAATTCAGTGAGTGGGCTTAGGAAAGGGCTTGCACCTTTCTTAACAGATCACATCAGTGATGTGCTCCCATTTGTATCCTGCCCGCTTGCCTCCAGTTCCTCTACACTATCTGTTAGACTCAAAAAGCAAGATGGGAGCTGCTGTGAGCTACTGGAGAAACAGGAGATGGAAAACCATGGAGTGGTCTTATGCCTTTCCCCAGGCAAGATTCCACTCTGCAGACTCTTCCTTGTCAAGTGACTCTGTGAGGAGGTTCCTGTCGCTCCAGGGGTATGGAAACTCACCCCTTTCCTTCTTACTAGGGCTGTCTCCACAGGCTCACCTGTGCAGTTCACTCATGCTTAGGTCTCAGAGAAACTAGACTATTTCACCCTTCACCCTGTGCTTCCAACAGACTCAGCCCAGGGATTAAATGCACTACAGGTGGGTGTTAGCAAATGGCAAGTACAGCCACAGCATGGCTATCTGCAGAAATGTAAGCACTTGGCTCTTTCATGTTTCACATTCACCACTAAGCACCAGTATCCCCCAGAGCAGAACTGGTAAAATGAGTGTCCTTCCAGCACTGTCCTTGACCTGGCTGCCTCTGTATTATCCACTATTTATGGCAAACAGACATCTGCCACTCTGTCTGAAGCACAGATAAAGACCACGCTGTGAGGAAAGGAGTAAGAGCAAGCCTGCATGATGCCTTCTTTGCCACAGGGATCTGGGGCTTTGGAGGAGCACAAGGTGAAGTGCCTCTTGTTCAGGACAATGTATCATCATAAGGCAATGAGCCAGTCAGCGTAATCCATATGTTTCCATGTCTGAATGACTCCTGTCCTTGACACAAGGGTACAAGCTCAACCCTTCACCTCTGTAGCTGTACCACAGAGCCCAGACTGGACAGTCCAAAGCAGATGGACAAGATGGTAACACTCTCCAGGTGCCAGCATGTCTCTACCACATCAACTCATTAACCATCTAGGCTTGGTCTATCCCTCTGACCAATCAGACAGTTGGTATAAACAAACTACTGTCTCAGAAGGTTTAGAAATAAACTTTTCTCACACTAAGTTCTTCCTAACAAGATTTCTTACACCTTCTTCGGAAGCAGCTTGAGTTGGTCTTTTGCTGTTTTTCCCCCATCTGTGCCAAAATCCCAAAGTGTGAGAGAACAAGTATTCAGACAAATGCCAAGCAGGACTACCCAAAATGGGTGATGCTAATACAGCCTCTTCTTACCTTTAAACTGCCATGTCAATGACTGCTGCCTCTTGATTGCTGTCACCTCACTGCTGTCCTGAGGGTTTAGCAGAGGACCCAATGTCATCTGAAGGAGTAACTCTAACGGAGGACCCAAGAGTACCATGATCACCTGGGTCAGTAGGACGAGGCACCCATCCAGATCAAAGAGGATCCAGCAAAAACCTCACATTTTTTCTTCTTCCCCCCAAGGCTGCTGGACCACTCTGTTCATCCTGCAGGGTGGAAGAATGCACCAACCTCAAATCTTATTCCAAATATTTCACCACTTAAATAGTCTTAAAAGCAAATAGTAACAGCTAAGCACCAAGCACCATATGCTCTGTGATGATTTAGCTGAAGGAATACCAGACATGTAACAGGATCTCTAAGTGCAGTCTGCAAAAACATTGGCACTCTATGCTCAGATCCTCAGTTCCTGTTCTCAGGTTGCCACAATATAATACACTCCCTTTTTTTTTTCAGTAGTGGAGAGATAAACCCTGTTTGTGAGAGTTGTTATTCCCATTTAGCTTTGCGCAATGGTGATGAAGCCAAGTGGGAGTGCGTAGGGCTGCAAGCAGCCCTAATTTCTTGAGCCAAACCTGAACTCCATAAAATCAAACTTGGACTGGCAGTTTATATAGGACAGCATGTGGTCCTTCTGCTCTGGTGTGTGAGGTAAGCATCAGTACTTCTCAGCTCTGTAGAGAGGAAATAGGAAGTAATTTAATTGTATGCATCTTTACTTTCATTTCCTTTATTTTTTTGATTATTATGCGTAGCTGCAAAGTTTTACATTTGTTACAGCCTGCTACTTCTAACAGAGATCTAGGCTTTCAATGTTCTCCGAAAATTTCTTGAAATATTTTGGTTTTCTAACAGGTTTCTCTTCCTGCAGGTGAAATTTAAGAACATCTCTTCAGTGGTTTCACAGGGGCTCAGAACTGCACCTTCCTCTCTCTGTCTCATTCCACCCCACATCTGTAAGGCTGCAGCAGGTACCTCGAGGTCAACAGAGCTAATTACCTTTGGTGGAACTGGGATCCATATCTATCCTTCATATGCACTTTCCACTTTCTGTTGAAAAGTTTTTTATGGACTGCCAGGGTCTCTTCGCTGGTGGGCTGGCTTTAAAATGTTTCTCCTCTTGGTAGTAAACTGCCTTTTCCACTGTTTCCTCTGGTAATATCTAGATTTTGTGGGCCACCTTCATAGGTGGTCTAATTTAGGCCAGATGCGTACACTTGTTAACAAATCTGTGGTGATGTATAAAAGCACTACATTTAGAAACACCTAATAGGGTATTTGAATAGTAAAAATTGAAAAGGAAAAAAAAAAAGGAAAAGTAAAATGAAGCTCTGTTCTGTAAGTCTATGCAATGCCAGAAAAATAACTAGGGAAAAGGTGGCTTTTGCTGACTGCTGAAAGCAGCATCAGGGTTTAGGTACAACAAACTAGTGGGAAGTAATCCTGGTATTAAATTGCCCCAAACACAGATGCCCAGCTGAATGCTGTACAAGTTCAGAGGCTCTTTGAGATCCAGGCTCAACAAATCACTCCAGATTTGGTTGTCATATTCATTGGGATAACACCTTAGGAAATCAAGGGAAACAGAGCAATGCATTTTTTCAATCCCATTTGAAGAATTCCAGCTGTAATCCTAACACTCATTTTTGAGAAAATACTAACTGCAATTGCTGAGAATGCTCAGTAGTTTTCCTGAGTCTGCATCTCCTGGGATGATGGACTAAATCTGGCATCAACCTTAATAAGGAAAGAGTTTGTGAGTGCTGACTAGCAAGCTCAGCTTTGCATACCTGTTGAGGCTAGCTGTCTAAAGAGGCTGTTTCTCATGGTGGCACAGGAGATGAGGTGCACAGCTGTTCCAGAAATGCACAAAACTCATTTCAATGGCAAATGCTTACCAAGCTGTGACCACCTAAGCCTCCAAAACACACACTTGGAAGGTGAAGGCTGACATTCTATGATACCAGAACTCAGACATTTCCCCTAAACTGTCTTAAAATCTAGGGAAATTTGAGTTGCCCTTCATAACATGATGTTTATTGTCAATGTACTTGAAAGAAGACAGAAAAAGGGCAGAATGCGGGGTCACAGCCCACTTTAATATTTTAGTGTTTTTTTCCTTAAAGTGCATAGAGACTGAAACCCAAAATCTAGGTAAGGATATCCCAGGGTTTGCAATAGTTGAAATTCCTGAAATCTTTGCCAATCAATTCTTTCCTTGTAAAGTCAGGAAATTAATCTCCAGCCTTAGAATCACCCTTTCTTACCTTACCCCACCTCAAATGGGGTAGTCTAAACTTTTATCTGGAAGAAGCAAGTAGGTGGTTTACAAGTAGACTTCTTTTCCTTGTCACTGCTCTATCAGTACATGTGGAGAGCTAGAAACAAAACCAGAATACAACCATGAACCTAATTCAGGTTTCTCAGTTAAGCAAAACAAAACAAAAGGATGAAAATGCCACCTGGCTGGCTACTCAGCAGGGACTCTCTGAGCTAACCTCCATGAGCTCTCAGCATATGCTTTTTCCTTAAAGTGGTCTTGAGCTGCCATAGATTGGAGTAGCACTATCTTAATTTACCCCAGATGGAGATCTTCATTTCCACCACGCCTCCTTTCTCTCTTCTCTGCGCCACAAATTTTAACCAAGTCCAGACTCCAAGAGCCTCTGGCACCATTCCTATAAGCCTGCAAAATTTACAATATTCAGAAGCCGCAGTAAACAGAAGCTGAAGATAGTGATGTTCACTGCTGATCCAGCGAGGATTCACAAAATAGCAGGAGCCTTATGACAAAACCATGTGAGCACAAGCAGATGACTGTAACAGCACTGCATTCTGATACTATCTATGATTTGCTAGATACCCAGTTGCCCAGATGGCTCATAGAACCAAAAATATATTTTCAGGATTTTAAACCTAACTACGAATTTTATGCATGTCATAATCAATCAAACTAATAATATATATTTGATTTTCCTGTTCTCCTTCCAGGCCCTAGTCATTTACTGTATATGTGGTACATTATTGCTATTTTAACCAATGGTCTTTGTCAAATTAAGCTTGAGATCAGCCCCTCAACTTAAGTGATTTTGCTGTCTTAGAGATGAAAATGGTGCAGGGAGGTAGTATAATAATGTGAATATTTTGTAACCTTTCAGCCCCACATCTTCCATAATCCTGCAATTATCCAAACTACATGACCAAAGTGCTACTATGTCTCATGTCCTAAAGACTGAGTGTGTGCCTGAAGTCCAGCCTCTCTTGTGACAGTCCTTTTCACGCCTTTTAGCAGAGCTGTAAATTTAAGCAGAGCTGAGGACCAACACTGATTTAATAGTGGTAACACTTCATGCCCTTACAATGCCCTGCATTTGCCAAGGACTGTTTAAGCAATGATTAACTCAGAGCAGCATCAGAGTACAGCAGGTGGGTGGGTATTTGCTGTGGTTACCTGACAGAAGGGGAAAGTGCAGCACTGGGGCTGAGTGAGTTGTAGCAGTGCCCCTGGTCCAGCTCCCATGGGCAGGACATGGTCCCACTGAGCTGCTGAGCTGAGGAGCCGTGTTTCAGCAGCATTCCTTGGGAAGAAGGAAGAGCAAGCAGCCCCAGCAAAGCCCTGTGAGGATGCAGCTCTCCACTGCCACCCAATTCAACTTGTGCATGACAAGGTGTTGGGCCACTGCTGTTTTCTGTGTGTCCCTCCTCCAGAAGACAAGGAAGGAGACTGTCCTCATTGAAAAGGAAAAGATAGAGAAGGGATTCGTTCTGACAGGATACTGGTACATAAAATATTGTGACAAGATAACTTTCATTGATGGAATTGCAGGTTGAGTTGATAAAGGCTGTAATGCTCATCCAAGAGATTCCCAGAAAGCATCGGAATGGCCTTGTACATGGGACTTTGACTCACAGGCTCAAACAATGGGAAAAACAGAACAGCACACGGTTGGACAAGGGTTAAACACTAGGAATGACAAATTTCAGATCCAAGGGTAACCAGGGAAACATCCTCAGACCAGATCCCATGAGACTTTACTTGACTGTTATTTAAATTTTCTGACTATGAGATGGAAAAAAGAGTTATTTAATAAAGTTGATAGCATAAATATATGCACAATAACAACTAATGAGGACAGTACATCACTGAGAGAGTAAATATCCAACAATGAAGACTACTGGTTTTATATAAAATCAGGGAATGCTAAAGAAAACAATGATTAAGGCCACGCGTGTGTAAATAAAAACTTGCAGCCGAAAGCAAATGAGGCCAAAGTGATTGAACAAACATAAAAATGCTGAGTGCCTCATGCAGGTATTGAAACAACAAAGTGTTGGCTACTCTCATGGGCAAACCTACAACATGATCCAATGTCTATAAGCTGGCATTTGGCACACCCGGAGTAGAAAAATTTAATAGCAAAAGGGTTAATCAACAGATTAGGTCACTAACTGCTATGGTGAATTCTTTGTCAAAGGAAAGTTTGAACTCAGGGCTCATGTTTTTCCACAGAAGTCATGCCTTAGTTCTGTTTGATTCATGGAAGTCACAGATTTAAATGTTGTGGCTTCAGTAAGTGACCAGAACTTTTAATACGCCCTGTGTTATGCAAGAGATCAGCCACTTGATAAAATTTCTAAACTTCACAGGCTCTTAATTGAGAAAACCAGCAGATGAGTGTTCTCCAGCTATGTGAGCACTGAGTTTCTAACTGTATCCTGAATTGCAGCTAACTCCCAAGGTAAGACCTGTCTGATAACATAACAACTTTCTTCCTTCTCAAAGCCCTTAAAAGCATGAAAAGTTAGAAATTCAGGGGAGCCTGTGAGGTCTTTAGGGTAAAGATCCATTTTGCAAGTGGAATAAATTTCTTATTTTTCCATCTAAAAGTTAGAAGTGAGAGGAGTTGCAGATTGAGACAGCTTTATGAGGATATCTGCCACATAAGGTGAACATGTGAGCTGTGTGTGAAAATTCCTCCATACCCATTGACACCCAGAGACTTGATTCACATGGCTCAGGCATTTCGTATGTCCCAGGGTATCCTGCCTATCCTCCATCTTCTTCTCCAGGTCAAGCTCCAATCTACCCACCCTGCATGTATATCTGACACTGCAAATGATCTCATGTAGCACTACATGACACGAGAAGACAACCAAGTCTTACCCCAGCCAGTGGAGACTAGAGACTGATTCGTGTTTCCTGTAAGTAACTATCTGTATCTGCCCACCTGAATCTCTCTCTAGGCTCCATTGATTACAGGGATTAGGTCTTCCCTGATTACAATGAGAGTTTGGATGCCCAACTCACATAGTCAATATCTAAACCAGGGGTCTGAATCAGCAACTGCACCCCACCCTCGAGGCTGAGTTTCACTGCCCACCATAAATACCTTGCACTATGTGATGTGCCCCTGAGTGTCCTGCCTGCCTTCCAGCCATCACTCATTGGGACACTCATATCCACCAGCCTCATGCCCTCAAGGGTCTCAAATGGCACAAAATGCTGCTTTCAGGTAACCTAATGATGACTTAGTGGTCAATGTAAGATAGTTGTCCAGGTCTTCTGGGGCACTGATGAAGAACAAGAAGTAAAATCAGAAGGTGATCAATCCCATCTGCTTTAGACATCTTTTTTGACATTACTTGTCTTACAGTACACCATCCTCACAATATGCTATTGTTTTAATTTAATCTTGAATTTAATCTTGAACTGGGAGTGCAAACCCTTTTGTACAACTGCATTTTCCTCAATTCCTCTCTGTGTCTTCTTTTCCAAGAACCTGCCTTCCATTGACAGAACAATTTCCTATAGTCCAACAATCAGCCAACTCAGTCAAATAGAAGTTGACATTTGAAACTTTCTTCCTTTTCCTTTTCAGCTGGTGGGAATTATTTGCTGAGCACACAAAAATGAATCCAAGCATCTTATAAAGGAGGTATGAAAAAGAGAAACTATTGAACAAAAGGCAAGCATTTGGGGAAATATCCATTTCTGTGGTAAAGCCAAAGCCCTCTCTTAAAAGCAACAAGATACAAGAAATAATCCTTCACCAACACAGAATAGTAGATTCCTCCATCTCACGATGGGCCTTCATGCAGAGACTCCCCAGTGCTCCAGAGCCTCCGAGCCATGCCCAGCGTGGCACAGGCAGAGGGCAGGGAGCAGCCATGGCAGTGGCCCTCGTTAGCACAGCCTGTCATCGTCCAGCTCATCCAGAGCCCGTGCAGGCCCACAGCTGGAGCCTTCACCAGCTCCTTTCGGAGCACAGACATGCCCTGTGCGCTCAGTCCTGGCCCTAGCACACGGAAAGAATGCTGACAGCAGCTCTGTGGCCCTCGGCCAAGAGTTATATCACTCCATGCTTTTTAATAGGAAATATATGTCTTTCTTCATTTACTTGCTGGCAACCAAGATTTTAGAGCTCCTGGCTTTGATTGCAAGCTTCATCTTCAACTTTAAAAATCAGACATTCTCTTAAAAGGCAATGGTTGATATTAATGCAAGAGCACTTGTCTCCTGAACAAAAAACTTGAATGCTTTAAAACAGCAGGTACTCAAAAATGACCAGCAGATTGAGCTTTGTCTGCCAAGCACCCACTGGTGTCAATGTGGAGGGAGGATGAAGAGAACTGGGTCCACAGTGCTAAACCCAGGCATGGGCTCCAGGTAAACAGCATGTCCATCTGTAAACAGCAATTCTTCTGTCCCATGTTACCTCTCAAGCTAATGATAAGTTCAACCTGTTTTGACTTTAAACATTTCTAAAGATTATATGCTAGCAGCCTCGTGTTGGAAATGATAATATTTGCACTAGTTATCTTCCAAGCTACTGTGTGCATGTCTAAGTACTTGAAACACATACACATATTTATGGAAGAGAAAGAGAGAAATAAAATTTCCCTCCTGTCCTGTTTCTTGAGACTAGTTTTTCATGATTAGCAAAACAAGGCCTCGATAAACTGCAAAATTCGACGATTGGGACTCTGACAATCTGTATGCTGAAAGTTGCACACAAAGCTATAAATATGGAACAGGAAAAACCAGTGATCTCAGCAAGGCAACTGCCAGTAGGTGAACTAATGAAGCAGACACAATATTAGCATCACTTCTGCAGTCCAGTCTGAGTGCTGGTAGAAATAGGAAAGGCCATTATCACATTGACATCATCTCAGTCCTTGCAAGCACACTTCTAGAGAAAAATTATCCAGAAGGGTCTGCCAAGCCTAATGGATCTTTGTTCAGGAGTCTTTTCAGTGTTTAGACCAACTGCTTTCTAAATTATGGGCCTTAAAAATGGGTAATTCTGTGAACACAGCTCTGAGCAGCCTTTCAAACCTGTGCTCAGACACT
Source organism: Notiomystis cincta (assembly GCA_013398075.1). Classification (NCBI taxonomy): domain Eukaryota; kingdom Metazoa; phylum Chordata; class Aves; order Passeriformes; family Notiomystidae; genus Notiomystis; species Notiomystis cincta. The sequence continues at coordinate 93,673 of VZRX01014362.1, forward strand.
ACTTGAAATCCACTCCCCCTGCAGCGTAAGGCACAGCATAAAGGTTCTACTGCAGAAATGCTTGATGACATGTGTTGCACATGGCAGAGCAATGCCTGGACCCAAAGTCTCTATAAATCGGTGTAAAACCTTGGTTAACACAATAACCAAGACCACCCCTATAAGGAGCAGCTGAGGGAGCTGGGAGTGTTTAGCCTGGAGAAAAGGAGGCTTGGAAGGACTTACTGCTCCCTATAACTGCCTGAATAGAGATGTGGGTCAGTCTTTTCTCCCAGGTAACAAGTGACAGAACAAGATGAAATGGCCTCCAGTTGTGCCAGGGGAGGCTTAAATTAGATATTAGAAAAAAGTTCTTCACTGAAAGGATGGTCAGACATCAAAATAGGCAGCTCAGATAAGTGGTGGAATTGCCATGCCTGGAAGTATTCAAAAGGTGTGTGGATGTGGCATTTAGGGGCATGGTTTAGTGGTGAACATGGTGGTGCTGGATTAATGGTTGAAGGTGATGAACTTAGTAGTATTTTCCAACATTAATGATTCTATGATAAGCTAATTGTGGAAGGAAACCTAAAAGGGGCCAAACCATATTATGTCATTCAAATCTTAACATGCATTTTGTGCATCTTTCTTCAAAAAAAATCCCTAGTGCAGCTGGAGAAGGTAATATTAACATAAAATATTCCTTAGAGGCCCTTTTTTGTTAAATTAAATCTTTTTTTCTGTAAGTTCAACTGCCCAGGACTAAAACTGAGGAAAACATCCAATTAATGAATTTTCAACATCTCTAGTAATCACGTAAATTACAGTTGCTAGACCTAAAAACATCATGACTTTAAGCTCTGCTGTGTCTCAATTTGACAGTCAGGGATGATGTCAGCGGTCCTTGAAGAAGGCTGAGAATGTACCTTTTCCTCTCATATCAAATTCCCTTTTTTCTGTCCTGCATGGTCAAAAAAAATTGGACCTCAACCTCATTTTTGGTCCAGAATTCAATATTGTCTTGTCTGCTTTTGTGGGCGGGGTGGGAGAGGAATTTCCCAATGTGGGGTAAGGAGGGAAGCAGTTTTGTGTCATGCTGATCTTATTTCAGTGAGTGTCTCCTGCTGACAGCCTCAAGGGAGGTTTAGGAGTGAGAGAAGCACCCTTAGGAGATGAAATAATGCAGCTGAGTGCAGCAAAGGTGATCAAAGGTGCACAATAAATTTTATCAGAATCACTGCCACTTATTTTTTGTGTGTTTAGGCGTATTATTTATATCCAGGCACAGTGTAATACTTGCACATTGATGGTTAAAAGGATCATTGCCATGTAGCCAAATATTTGATAATTCTTTATGGTCTGCTCAGCCTTGGATCGGCGTACGCATCGAAATGTACCAGTAAGTGCTGCCTAATAGATTGCAGACCTCTGTGAAAAACCACTATCAGTGTTTCAGCAGCGCATGGTACATGTGTCAGAGAAGTGCACTGTCAGCAGGACAGTGTCTGGGCATCCATCCACATTTTCCTTAGTTTTAAAAGAGCCAGAAACGTTTTAGAGGCCTTGATCAAAATAGGATGAATAAAAACTAGGTTAGGCATTGTAGTTCTCAGTGCAGCTTCTTTCGTTGTGCATAAAGTGGTCTGTATGTCTATTTGTGGGCACGGAGACTGGGTCTGAGCACTTCTTGGGCACTAAGTGGGAATTCATGCCCACAGTCTCCTACCCTGCTGCCAAGAGCAAACTGTGCCTCCTGTGACTAGCTTCAAGGAGAGGATCTGCAAAGCTGCAAAACAAACAAGTAAAAAATAAAATACACCTCCAAAGCACAAAACTCTTCCCACATGTACAGATTGCTTTTCACTTTTGGTTCCTGCTCTCTTCATTCTCCTGCAGCCTTGTGCAAAGGTATGGGCAGAATCTGACTGCTGCTGCATTTCGGGTATGTTTCGAGCCAGCCTGCTTACACGAGGTGAAAAAAGCACTGGGTGCAGGAGAAGAAGAGGCAGGAAGTAGAACAAGAAGGAGGCTGAGGAGGTGCAAAGTAAGGTTAGTTGTACCCTAGATACCCAGTGTTGGGTGCTTCTTCCCAGAAGTGTGAATATAGTCAGTCAACAGCTGCCAAAACCATGTTATCAGCATTACTGAGGGACAAGAGGGGCTGGGAGGGCTGGGAGGGGGAAGGACAGAAAATGGACCATGAAACAATCCTTTTAGGTCTGAAGTTCTTGAGAACCAATAGAAATTCTGTCTGAATTCTCTGACCTTTGGATTGGGACTTCTACCCACTAAGGAGCACCATCAGGGTCAAGATTGAAACAAAGGCTGCAAGATTTCTCATTAAACTCAGTTGGACAAATTGCTGTACCAGACTGGACCTCCCAGCTCTACCAGGACTAGCTGAGCTTCTCAAACTGGCCCATGTATTTGCCCAAGTGGTAATGACTCAGGGATCACCAGGGACCAGAAAGGCTGCTCAGCATTAAAAATCCTGCATCCTGTCTGGACATAGAAACTGGTTCCAGCTACCCTCGGTGAGTTAGGAGGTATCAGACCTTAAGTATCTTGCTTCTTGGTCTCATATCTTGCATCTGGGATCTGTCTTGTGTTTGTTCTCACGGGGTCAACAGCTCTGCCTGTATTCCAGCCTGGGAAGGAGGTACAACCACTCCATCTGGCTACGGTAACTTGGTCTCTGACCTGCTGCTGAGCCTGCCCAATGTTTAGATAGCAACCAACCCTCTGGTGAAAATCCAAACAATAGACCTGACTGCTTCTGGCATTGTGTTCCCTTGCTGCTTCTGTGGCTTCCCTCCCACCCTGTGACACATGCCAGGCATGGACTGGATGTGTGACCTCTCTGGTGTCTCAGCATGGGTGCCAGGGACAAGCAGGGAACATGTCATCTTGCAGGGCACCACATGCAGGGATCCTTGCTCAAAGGCATCCTCCACATCCTAGCATTGTGGCCTTCCCTGAGCGCTTGGTTTGGAGCAGCAGTGCACACAGGGACCGGTGACAGGGTGCAGCAGCACACAGAGCACTTCACATCCCTTCACATCACTTCAATGGCTTTCTGAGGGGTACAGACTCCTTGGCGCTGCGGGGAGGAACTGAAGCAGAGGGAAGGATCTGCAAATGGCTCAAAGTGATTTATTGCAGCCAAAACTGGAGAGATTCCTAGACTTTTTTAGGAGGCAGACCATGCTCAAAGGACAAATGGGATAAGGGTTTCCTTGCTTTGGAGAAGCTCATCGTATTGTTGAAATGCAGATGATAAATGCCGTTTTCAGAACTTTCTAATGAAATTAGAAGCATGGGAACAGGCAGACTCCTTAGCACACTGCAGGGCTTACATTACAATTTCACCAGTAAGTCACAAAGTTCTTGAGGATAATAATCCCCACTCACAGATAAGGAAATTGAGGCAGGGACAGAGGCAGCTCACAGCCACCTGCAGGGTGGTGAGCACAAGGAGGGGACCGCCACACTCAAGCCTTCTGCTAGGACATATGATAGCAAAAATAAGCAATCCTAATCTGTCCCATCCTAAAAGGGAAAGCACCTCCTTGGATTTAAAAGCTAAGATTAAACAGATCCTTCCTGCTCACTGCATCCCAGCATAGAAAAGAAAAACTCTTTTTGTAAAGCCATTAGCTCCAGAGGCTGCATCAATAAAATGATAAAACGTAGCAGAGATGCTGGCAGGAACAGCATGAGCTGCCCAGGCTCCCTGAGGCATCAGGATTACCTGCAGCCTCCACGGAAAAGCTAGAGGTGCTACAGAAATTAAATCACCCTTCACAGTATGGTGACACACATGGCTGCAAGGAAGGGAAATTTTGAAACTATGATTTAGGCTGCAAGTATTGTACCAGCCAGAGTGTTTGGCGACTTTTAAAGCACTCTCTGTAAGGATATGGCAAGAAAAAATAAAGAGGGAAAGGTCAGAGGTCCTTTCAGAGCGGGAGAGGATGAATCACAGGTCAGTAATGAGTGGTGCAGAGCACATGTTCCAAATGCTCTTTCCTGTTTACTGTCAAAGCCAATGATTCCTGTGCCTCAGTGGGCCAGGCATCACTCCAAAATGGGTTATGGACTCCCAGAGGTCTCAGCATTCCCTGCTGGGCTCTGCTGGGCTGGTTTGCTAATGGACCATTCTTGCAACTCCAGGAGCAAAGGAGGTTGGTTGAAATAAAGAAGACGGACATTTTTCAAAGGAATTGATTTTTTTACAATGGCTAAACACCCTGAAGAACTTAGAGATACCATTATGTCAATAAGCTTAGCAGAATTAAAAATCACAAAGCCATTGTTTTGATAAGTGCTCCATCTGCAATTAGCAGAACAACTGTAATTGCTAACAGGCACAAGCAGCTTTCACTTCAGGACATTGCAGCCAAGTTAAGGTAGTCTTGGAAAGAACAGTATTTCTTTTCCTGTAGAAATGACTAAAATATTATAAAATTATTTTGTCTCAAACTGGTACAAAAGATCAAAATCCCAAATATATGTACATCTGAACAACTCATCTAGACTACCTCATGGAAAAAGTTGAGTCAAGGCACCCTGCAAAGCTATTTCTTTAATATTGATCATGGTTATATTTATGTGCTGAAGCATACCAGCATAAATACAGCTTCTCTCCAAATGCTGGGGAGCTTTTATAGGACTGTACTAAATAATATGGAAGATATTCCACGGACTGGACTCAGCCAAAGGAAAAAAATTACTTTAGTGTATACTTGGGCAAATCAACTTGGAAAAGGAGGTCCAAAGTCCCCTGAGAGACGACACTCACCACTGATGCCCATTGGGACTCTGTGCTGTTGACCACTACCCTGTGGATGTGACCATCCAACCAATTCCTCCACTAAACAGTCCACCAATCAAATCCTTCTCTATCCAATTTAGAGAGAAGGATGTTGTGGGGGACAGTGTCAAAGGCTTGCAGAAGTCCAGGTGGATGACTCCTGTAGCCCTTCCCCTGCCCACTGCTGTAATCATCCTATCATGGAAGGCCACTAGGTTGGTCAGGCAGGACCTGCCCTTCAAGCAGCCATGAAGAAGAAGATCTTGAAAGTCAAACAAAATATTTCAAATGACATTTGAAATGGAAAATCCAACTTTCTACTTCCAAGTATATCTCAATAACCATTTGAAAATGTCTTATCACATCATCATCAGAGGCTGCCACCACACAGCCTCTGCTGCTGTCTCATCTCTTCGTTCTTCTATCCTTCTCCTGCTGTCCTCTCCTCACTTCTCAGTCTCTGGGGTCCCACAAGAGTCCCCTGCCCAGCCTTAGCCATTACTTGGTCATACACTCCCCATTCTGTCCCTCCTGGGTGTTACCACCTCCTGCTACCCAGCCCACTGCTTGAATCCAACTAGCATTATATTCTCCCAGTGGTGGGGTTCTGGGCACACTGGGAGGGACCTCTGACTCACTGTGTTGGTACGTGCCTCTCCTGGGCACTGGGTCCTGCCACCCATCCCTTACAGGGGATACCAATATGATGCTCAAGGGCAAAACAGGACTTTATAACATTAAAACCACAAAGAAGAAATCAAGAGGTATTTTTGCCAATGCCTTCTTCAGGGTAGGGCTAGGCCTGTCACATTTGAGCTGTTTTAACTCTGTTTTCTTGGAATGATGCTTTTCAGGCAATTCTATATTCTGGCTGTAAACCTATGGCAACAGATCTGGAAAGATGACCGGGGTACGTGCTCTTGCAGAGCTCAGCAATGCCAGGAATCCCTCCATCTTTTAGAGTTTATTTCAGTTTCTGTCTGACAGGCAGAGTGCCACTTGCTCTTTTGCAGTGAAAGAGGCTCAGAGGTAAGCTATCCTTTCCTGACAGCATGCTCTCCTTCCTCCTCCACGCTCCCCCTTACCCCTGCCAAACTGGATGAACTGGATACCTTCCCAAGATACACCCCAACTTTTAAAGCACTCTACTGCTGACATGGTCGAATTCACGTCTCACTTCAGCTCCTCCGTGTGCAGTGACACAAACTCTCATTGCCCAGGAGGGTGGGCATCCTGCCTGGCCTGGGGTTTGGCACATCCTGGAAGGCAGGCTGTGTGCCACCAGGAGCAGCTGGGCAGAGCCAGGTAGATGTTTCTCTCTGGGGGATGAGCCAGCAGCACAGCTGGAGGCAGTACTGCCCTGTCTGCAGGCTTATGCATTCTTCATGGGAAGCCCACTCAGGCTATCAGTCATGCTCCTCTTCTATACTCACAGTTTCCACCAGCATCATGAGAGCTTTAGGACACACTCTCAGAGGAAACTGGGGGCTGGAAATCACTGTAGCAGCAAGAGTGGCCCACATCCTTTCAGGATGGGTTTGGTGCCCTTGACTGGGAGAAGATGGTTGCTTTACACTGATGTGGGAGACAATTGATTCAAACTTAAATAGGGAGATCATGGGGATCAAAGATGAGCTGCTCCACAGCATCTCGTCCCACTCGTGTCTGGTGAGAGCCCTGCTTTGCCCCCATCCTTGGAAATCCTTGTCCCCTGCACCCAGACCGCCCCAAGAACAGGACTGCAGCACCTGGGGTTCTGAGGCCTTGCACAGGCTTTGGTCTCTAGACACTCAGATCTACAAGAGCCACTTTTGTCACACAGCCTCAATATTAACTTACTCAACTGATGTGGAAAGAAATTGGGTCATATTTTGAAAATAAGATGTGTGTGCAAGTAACAGCTCTGAAAATTTCATTTGTTCTTTTGGCTTTTACTCTATTTGATCTGTGATATGCCCGTACCCAGTCTGAACTTTAAAACAAATGAGTAGGTGTACTTTTTCATCCAACACATAATTAAACTGTGGGACTTTGCGGCACGAATACTGGAGGCCAATAGTTCAGACAAGTTTGTAAAGGACAGATCTACCAAGGGCTGCTGAAAGTAATGTTCTGGATACAACCTCCAGGCCAAGAAGATCTTGGCTTTGCTTTATCTCTTTGCTTTTATCTCTTTGCTTGAACTCCTGTTACAGACCAGACTGAGCTGCGTGGACTTTTGCTCTGGCTGCAAGATGTGGTTCTTCCCTCCATGCACAGCATCTCTGCCATGAACATAAAGCTCTTTTTCCTCCAGCGTACCTTACTCTGTAGAACCACACTTTAGACCAGACATCAGATTGTTCTGGAGGGGTATTTGTTTGCTTGGGTTTTGGTTGGTTTTGTTTTGTAGAGTGATGCGGTTAAATAAAAAGAAGTGCAGGCTGGACTCTTGCATTATTCATCAGTTAGGCAATCCCAAACAAAAGCCAGGTTAGCATTAGTGGGAATTTCATGTGTTACTCGTTTCTCAAGGAGATCTGCTCCAACAGAGCTAATTTGTAGCCTCAACAGCAGAAGGCCATGTCTCTGTCTCTGACTTTCCCAGGGCATGATGACATGGGAGTCACTCGTGGCTGCTTCAGCCACCATCCAGCACGCACCCGCCTCTCCCGTGGGCTCAAGGAGAGGGATGCAGGAATAGTGAGACAGCAAACCCAGACACAGCAGGAAAGGGTCTGCCAGGCTGCAAGAAAAAGGAGAGGAAGGTCAGATGGAAGAGTGAAATCAGAATAGGAAACGGTTACATGAGGCTGGGTTTTCTCTTCACAGACAGTGGTACACAGAAAAATGTGCAGGGGCACAGGGATGGCAATAGCCCAGTAGAGAGCCCATGGAGAGAGTGGATATGTGCTCAGCTGTGCCACTGACATGCTGATTGTGATGCACCCTGGGGCTGACTCATCCTCATCCAACTTTGGTGGGTGCCCTTTGTTGTCAGGGGAGCAGCATCAGCACAAAACAAGGAATCACACAGCAGTGATTTTGGGAGCTGGGGAGCAGTGTTTCCACTAGAACTGGCCTGTTTGCCATGGTCTTTTCTGTGAAGAATAAACAGGACTGTGGCATGAATTGAACTTTTAAACCCAGACTGTTCAAGTGGGTTTGAAATTAGGACTATATTAATTAAAAATGAAAGGCTATTTACAGCATTAAGCTCCCCTTTGATACAGTTAAAGTTATAAGAAGGGAGACAAACCAGAACCTGAGCTTAAGTTTGGAGATGCAGTTGTTTCACCTCAGTGGAACACAAGTTGTTTACAAAGTTGATGTTTACAACAGGAACAAAGCACCCTCAGATAAAGGCAGAAAACCCCCGTTTACCTGTGGAGAGAACTGGTAACAGGATACCTGAGTTAAAATCCCTCATTCAGCAGGGCATACCAAAATGAGTTATTTTGTGCTGCTTTCTGTTGATTTAAAATGAGATGACACAGAGACAGATTAGCTAAAACCACAGACATTATAAATTGCAATTTGGTCTCAAAAGCTGAAGTGCTTTGATCTGTGATTCAGTTGGGGCCAAACTGAAGAGCATTTAAAGAGGGGGAAACACATACAAGGGAAAAAAAGCTTGGACATAAACAACTTTTTCTCAAATTACAGTAGCTGACCTGAATAAGTCTTTGCCATTATTTTCATCAGATTTTAATCATGTCCACCAGAAAGTTGTATAGCAGCATCCCCACAGAGAGATTCTAAGACAAAACATGGCAGTCTCTAGTATGTTCATCAACTACAAGTCTAGAAAGACTTTCATCTTTGCTGCCCAGTTGGAGGCTCATATTTGGTCTAGTCTTTCTGTAAGAAGTGTGGTAAGAGATTTTGTAGCTGATACATAAGCAATTTTTTTTTAATAGTGCAAGAAGATCTAGGATTTGACAGCTTGGAAAGACCTTAAGGGTTAAGAATATGCTTAAAGTTAAGTATGTGAGTTGATGTGTGCTGAAACAAGAGAGAAACTCTCCTGCTCTCTGGAGAAAAAGGTTATCCTTTTCTCCTTCACTCTCTTTGGAAATCTTTCTACTCCAGACAGCCCTCCCCAATCCACACAGCAGCTTGTGGGGTAAAAATCTGGCTCATTTTCTTGGCGATGTGAGCTCCTCTCACTGCTCTTTATGCAATCTTCTGATCTTATTCAGTCTTTTGCAACATCTACCTTTTAAAATAATGCTTTATTTTCACCTTTTGAGCAGACCACCTTTGTGCTCCCAATCTCCTTGACACATGTTTCACAATTCCTACTTTTGCCAGTGTGAAAGGGCAAGTCACAGCAGGGGAAGTTTCCTAGTGAGGGGCTGAGTCTGACCTCCCACACGAGTTGAGCTGAAGCAGACAAGTGGCCCCTGAGCAGCTGGAAGTCTCTTCAGAGAGCAGCTCAGGCACTGGAGCAGGAGCAATGCTGGAGGATGACCTGCATCTTTCCCAAATATTCATGCAAGCTTCCTCAATGCCTCCCTTCATCCCAACATCAGAGTACATCCAATGGAGCCTCTCTGGAGCAGAGCAGAGCAAAGATGTCAGATTTCTTTGTCTGCCACAGGTGGTTTAAAGCCAGAGGGCTTTTTCCCAGTGTGTAAACAAAGTGCACCAAAGCCCTTGTCCTGCTAGCCTCACTTCTGCCTAGCAAGCATTAGCACAGCCATGTGAAGAACCTTTCCAGATCCATCAGTGCTACTTTTTTCCTTTATTTGAGGTACAGTCATACCCATATTTGTTTGTACTGCTTTTCAGAGGCTTACCAGCACAGTGTTGCAAACATTGCTTTTCATCACAGGAATGTCCTTTCAGATGAGAAAGGAGTTCTGGACTGGCTGGGATTATCCTAGACTGGAGGCAGGAGGTTTTTGGCTGATGTTTCTGGTGGCGGCATTTTGTGATCCAACGGTCTAGTCCCGTGTCTGTCATGGAACTGACTGAGTCGGGGCACATCATAACTCTCTTGCTTGCTTTGTCTCAGCTTCCCTTTGGCAAAAACCCAGCACTCATATATCCCAGGATAATTGCACTGTTTAATGAGACATGGCCCTTGTCTTGCTCCTCTTTCTTTAATTGCTCCTGCTGAGGACAGACTCGCCTTAGAGTAGGATGAGCAGGATTTAATGCAGTATTTGCACAGACCTGTGGTATGAAATGCTGCCAGCAAAGTGTTTGGGTGAGGGAGTAAAGATGAACTACTTTGAAAAAGACTCAATTTGGAGAGATCAATAATTTAAATTTAGATACCAATCCAACATATTGCTGAACTAAATACCACTCTTTTGTGTGCAATTCCACTCTTACCACTCATGTGCTTAAAATTAAGCATATGCTTAAATGCTTTGCCAGAGGAGGTCTTCAGAGCTCCATTAGCCCTGTATGTTTTTGCTCTAAATTCACTGTAATTGTTTCTCATTGAATAGATGCTCACTGAATAAGATATAAAAAGAGCATGGGAACAAAGGGGCCCTCAATCTGAGACTTTGATCCACATATTATTCAAATACATAATGACTGCTTTGATTTATGGATTTATAATTCTATTGAGGCATTCCGGAGATTACCCAAAACATTCCAGCTCCAGTCTATGCTAGAGGGTGATACCAGAGCCCCTGCCTGGATAAATGGATAAAATGGATAAAATTTAGTTGCTTGTTTGCTGCTGAGATTATATCGCAGATCGTAGGATAAGAGAAAGCTGCATGGCCATGCACTAACTTATATTTGGTGCTAATTCCAAAGGCTTTTTTCCTCTGTCACCTAAGAAAAGCATCTGAAAGTAGAGACTATTCTACCCACAGTATGTAGAGTTTTGGCAGCATAGCAAGACAGCAGACTACGTAGTGGGTGTTTTGAAAGAAGGAGCAGATGGTGGATTGCTAGCACAAGGATTTAGGAGTGCATTTAGAAAACAGATTATTTCGGAAGATGAGAAATTATGAGTATGATTAGCCCCCTCCCTCCCCTTTACTCCCACTCCCCTCCCCAAACATATCCCCACAAGATGTTAGCTTGGCCATCCACTGTAGGAGTGACTCAGCTTTGACACTGAGTAAGACTTTTCCAAGAATTCAAATAGGTGACAGCTGTTAAGAAAAAAATTCCCTGCTTTTCATTTGCATCAATACCAGTTTGGATTTTTGAATTCATTTCACCTTACACAGCAGACCCACCTTGGTGGTAACAGAGAGGATTACTAGTAAAGGGACCTGGTCTGCAAGAGGGGCACTTCCCAGACAGTGGGGAAGTACCACACAGCTCAGAACCTTGTCTTGCTGTTTGCTTCCCATCTACCAGCACACTTCTGGGTAGCAGAGTATCTCAGTCACTGGAAACTCAGATCTAGGATGAGGAATTACCTCCCTGGCTATAAGATTTTCTTTCTTCCAGTCATTATGTATGGGTTATAAAGAGACTTGAGTGTGGGATAGAGGGTGATGGTTCTGCTGTGTGAGCAAGAGCAAAGAATAAGGCTTCATTAAGTGCTGAATCCCTAAAGCAATCCATAGAGTTTGGCTTCTGTGAGAGAAAGAACAGCATCAGAAATGGGGCCAGCTGGTACCGATAGACTCTAGGCAGTCTTCTAGCAACATAAGGAGTCCTCTCTTTCTTTAAAGGTGGTCTTATCATGGGGAGAGGAGAGATGAGGGGCTTGTACTGCTAATGAGTGAAACCCCTGGCAACGTGAGATGAACCAGTTTTGACTTCCTCCCCACTTCTGGGACTCTGGCAGCAGGACTTAGGGGTTAGCCAGGGACCAGCCTAAGGAATGGCTGCATTCACATTTACCTCTGTTTGGCCACAGTGACAAAAGGAGATTTAAGAAGGGCATAAAAAGGCTGTAGTATAATGTCTGGAAAGCATTTCAATGTGAGACAAGGAGCAGGAGCTGGGCAGGAAATACAAGTGTTTTTCTGATATGGTGATACAAGGTCACTCTCGTTATCAACTTCTTTGCCTCCCAGCTGCCTCCCGTCAGAGGCTGCTGTCACTGGTGCAATAGCAGGGACCCAAGATGAACAGCAGCAGTGGAGTCTTGTGTCCTCAGTCCCAGGGACACCTTGAAACAAGGTAATGGGAAACCACAGAGACAATACATCCTGGACAAAGGGTTTAATTTTGGTCCTTTACAAGTCATGCTCTCAGGATCTTAAATCCTTGGGATACAAGGGTGGATTTCACCTGGAGACTTTGAGATCACTTTGGATGTTTCGATTCATGTTATCCTAAATACGAATTTTTAAGTTAAAAAGGTACATTGCATTCTGAAGGTGCCTGTCTCTTTCAACGACTATCAAAAGAGTCCCAGAGAAATCAGCTCTGATGTAGACTATTACTGTAGACTTTTAAGTGGGGTGAGATAAATGCCACCCAAAACTCCTGGTTAACTACAAGAAATGTTCTCTTGGTGGAAAAATCGGCACTCTGCAATCCAAAAAATAAAACTAGTGTGTTACCTATGCAAAAGAATAGTATTGAACATGCCTGTTATTTAGCAGTAGACCATGACTTAAGACCATTAAGGAGAAGAGAAGGCTGTACTGATCACTGAAGGGAGATTGTCTTCACAGATGAAAATGTCTACTTCAGCATGAAATGACACTGGATTTAGTGTGTTGTTTCCCCAGGTGTACCATCAGCTTAGTCCATGTCACTTCACAACTTAAATGAATTCTTTGGTGCAGTGACATTGGACATGGTCATTTGGGGCAGTGTCCACTTGCCTGGAGATGACAGATCTGCGAAGGCAGATGTGAAATTTCTGATCATCAAAGCAGCTGTGCCTCAGTGATTACCAGCATCTGAATGTTTGGGTCTCATTTTTGAGTGGGGAGCAGAGTGTAGCAAACTAGATCTTACATTGTGCATCCACCACTCAGCATTTCAGAGGGGAGCACATCCCTCCCAGAAACAATCTGTTTTCCATTCACGCTGTGGCTTTGTCCTTTTCACTATCCAGAATTCTGACAGAGGTTTCTTCTGGGTTTAGACACACTGGTAAGTCTGGATGGTCTTGCTCTCACAGCAAAACCAGATGCTTATAATGAGGAAGGGAATTGCCTTTTTGTGGATAGGACTGATTTGTTGGTGGAACAAACTCACAAGGTAACACAGCACTCATCTCCTTTGAACTGTGGACAACAGGTACTCCTTAGGGAGTGTAGATGTTGGGGAAAAAAGAAAATATCTTGCATCCATATCATCTGTGCTAGATGAAAGCTGCTGGAGAACATCAGGTCCTTGACTTAGAAATGGGCAGCATTGCTTTTGACTGATTTTGCTTTGAAGGAGTTAATAAAGTTGGTTTTGTTCAAGAAGTCATTGCTGAATATTTGTAATCCTGGCCACACTCAGCTACAGCTTTTTATTGTTGAGATCAGATTGTGGAGATGCAGGTCTCAGAGGAGCCAAGTGCCTTTGGTCTCCTTCACCCTCCTCAGTCTCACTACGGCCCTGTGTAAAATGCAGAGTTGGTTTAGAAATCTCCTTTTGGAGACTTGTGAACACCAACAACATAGGCCATTGGGCTGACTGCTGGTTGAAAACTTTCCAACTTTTTTTGTTGTTTCTCTTGAGGGGTTTCTTGGTTTGGGTTTTTTTACCCTGAAAATGCTGACCTGACACAAAGAAAACATACCCTGAGAATGGGATGATTTTGACAATACTTTGACAGAAACCAGGCAATTTTCCAATACAGTCTCACTTGCCAGGTGGGTTTCCAAACCCTCCCTGTTTCTTGTCAGCTCACGCACAGCACCCCTGGCAGGCTGCCCTGCTGAATCCCAGGCACAAGGATCATGGCTACACCAAGTTCCTGGAGCTTCCCTCTGCTGCATGGAAAGACCCTGGCAAAGGTAACTGATCTCAGGGCTGCCATGCTAAGAGAGCCATCCTCCCTGAGCCTTCTCTCTGAGAGTCTTGTGAATACTTGTAGATAGTTGACACACAAAATAATTTCTAAAAGTTTTCTCAAATGACTTTTGGAATTTCACCATTGCAAATGTTTATTTATTTTGGAGTAAACTTTTTTTGGTCTCATCTGTGGAGCTGAACATGGAATAAAATGTAGATCCATCTGTTCAAATTACTGGTTACCTCTGACTTAATCAACAACGAGGTGTTGCTGCACTGCCTGGAGTGTCTGCTGGGAGTAGACATGACCTCTTCTCAGTAGCTTCATTCTTTCTCTCTGGGAGATCTCCACAAATACTCCCACTCCTCACACATCCTCCCAAAGGGCTCTTGACTTGGGACATCACAAGATGTTAATCATGACAATCTCCCTTGTTCCCTGTGGCCAAAAGGAAAGGCTGTTCAGCAAGATGCAGCATTCTTTCGCTTTTATCAGGTCTACAGTGGCCAAAGCCAAGGTGCTGTATCCTCTGGTCTGGAGAACACAGGGCAGCCTCTACAAGGGACCCACTGGTGCACTGCCAAGGGTAACCCAAAAGGAACCCAGTAGAGGGAAGATGAGGGTGATTATGGCAACATGGAGACGTGGTGAAGCCATGCCAACTCTTCTGATTACTGTATTACACATTCTTGTAATTCAGAGAAAACATGCAATTCAGAACTGCTTTTAGACTCCCTGATTTTTCCTTGGTGGTTTGAATACAGCAGTGACACAGCCAGATTTGCAGTTACTCTGCCCAGCAGGGTGTGAAAAGGGGCAGCCCATCTTTTCCATTCTTTTCTCACCTGTGATCAGGTGACTGCAATGCCCCAGAGTGTTTGATGTATGCTGCAGTCAGAGCCCTGCAAGAACTTGACTCTGCTTCACAGCAACTTCTCTTTAACCTAGTGTGTGAAATACATTAATTCCCAAGAGGAATTTAAGGGGAAAAAAAGAAAAAAATTTAAACAAATCAAAAAACAAACAAACAAAACCCTCCACATTAAAAAATCTTAAACCAGTCTGACATTTTTGTATTGAGTGAAGAGGATCTTGGGGATTTCATATGCTGCAGTGCCAAGCACAGCCAGGGAGCAGCCAGGAGCCCCTCACTGGTACAGAGCTGGGCTGGCAGCTGATTGAATTCACTTGGTTCACTCTTTAAAGAAAAACTTGAAAGGCTCCACCACGGGGGAAGAAAAACACAAAAGCAGTGGTATGAGGAGCTGGCTGAAGGGACAGAGACAGGCTGCAAGCTGGGGTTTAGCAGGTGAAGCCTATTAAATGGACAGATCAATCAATAGCCCTTTTAATGGGAGGGGAAAATCAATCTTTTCCTCTGCAAGAGCAATGAAGCTGTTGAAGTTTATAGAGCACAACTCAGATGAGGAGTGGCTGAGGAAACTGGTGTTGTTTAACCTGAGGAAAAGAAGGCCAAGTGGAGACCTTATTGATCTATGAAATAAGGTTGTAGTGAGGTAGGGGTCACTTTCTTTTCTCAAGGAATAAGCAATAGGACAAGAGGAAATAGCCTCAAGATGCACCAGAGGACGTTTAGTTTGGATATTGGGAAGAATTTCGTGACCAAAAGGGCTGTTGAGCACCGGATCAGGCTGCCCAGGGAAGCAGTGGAGTCACCCTCCCTGGAGGTATTTAAATGATGTGTAGACTTGGCACTGGGGACACATGTAGTAGTGGACTTGGCAGTGCAAACAATTCTATGTTTCTGTGATTCTGTGGCTTACTCCTACCACAGCTCCCTTGTACTCACTTCCTACAACCAGGTAAATCCTGAAGAGCTGGACTGTGGGAGGCTGGATTTGGCCCAGAAAACTTGCACTGGAGCAGTATCTGTGCTGGCTGTGGCAAGGCTTCCCATTCCATCCCAGTCTAGCCAGCTAGTACCCACCAGCCCCTAGCACAGAACCTGTGCAATGTCCACAGTAACTTGGGGCATGGAGGAGGAAAGTTAGTGTCAGCCATGCTGGTCAAAACTAGTTAAAAAGTTGTGCTGTTAGACAACAGGGTTAGGTACAACATTTGGTTTTGATCAAAATCAAGTGAAAGTGAGACATCCTTATGATTTATACCTGAATTTGAGGAGGCCACTCTCCTGTTTCCCACAGTGAGAATGCTGGAAGCCTCACAAGAGTCAAGAACTTCTTTCAGTAAGCAGATGTTGTCTCTCCTAATTGGAGATTAGCTCCAGCCCTGCCATATTGCTTCAAAATGTTCCTAGTGGTGTTTTGTAAGGATCCTTGTCCAGGGGCAAGCAGAGAGCCCATAAGCCTCAAGAGATTGGCTTTCAACCGTGGCTCATTCTGTGCCTACTTAACTCGGAAAACTCCCGGGCACAGGCCAGCCTGCCCGCCTGCTTGCACAGCCCCCACAGAAACGTGCAGTGCTCTAGACATGATTTTTATTCAGAGTCATGAAAATAGCCCATCCAGTCAGACAGGCACAGCTTTGTATTGTTAGGAGCTGGTTCCACTGGGGAATTTTTGAATTCAGATTGCCCAACTCTAGCTCGGCAGGGCTGGGTGCCAAGGTATTTGGGCACAAAACGGTCAAGTGAGGTTTCATTCTTTTTTTGTAGACAGACAATATTTTTATGCCCCGTCATGGCTGGGCAATCAAAACAGCAATTAGGTTGCATCAGCAGATGTGCTTGCTTTTAGTGACTGTCGGTCTCAGCAGCACACAAGCTATATTCTGTTTGGTACAAAGATCTTTTCATTTCCAAATAAAACTTGGACCTTTACAGTGCTTTGTCAACCATCTGAAAAGCTGAGCAGGGGTGGCATTTGCTTTTAGCACTCTCAGCCTAGAAAAGTGCAGATGTTTATCTTTAGCACTCCTGTAAGGTGAGCAGAAAAAGGAGACCTTGAACCTGCTCGGTGAAGGCAGAGCACAGTATGTGCCCTTGCTCACAGTCCTGGACAGGAACAATAGAGCAGATTCTGTTTTCACATCAGCAGAGAACCAGCCCAGCTTCCCAGGCCAGCACAGCTCCCTTTCATTACTCTCTCCCCCGGTGTGGTCTGGCCCACATTTAAGCAGCTGTTCTGAGGGTCATCTAAGTGTCTCCCTCTGTGTGGGGACAGTGACAGTGCTGCAGGAGAAGTAACTTGCCATGAGCCCTCCAAATCCACAGAGAGAAATGGTGACTCACATGGTCCTGAGCATCTTAAGCAGAAGGGATAAACCATCTGCTGAGGACTCCTGCTCCTGCAGGTGATCGGAGGGGATGGGCCACCAAAACGTGTCACCTGGCTTACAAATTAACAAAATTAGATGCTATGAATCCTATCTTCTACTTATACAGAGAATCTGCACCCATAATTTCCCAATCATCTTGCATTCCCAAATCCACCAAGCAGCAATGAAACTTGCTGGTACCTGTCACTTTGGAAAGCTAGGTCTCAGCCATGCCTCAAGCTTCACAGGAATTTTTGCAGGTTGGAGCAACTAGGGGATTAAGTACAATAATACACATTAATTTCACTCACATTAGCTGAGATGCAGCAATGAAGAAGTCTAGCAGACAGATTTGTCTCCTGCTGGCTCAGGTCATCATGGATGCAGCCACATGACCATCCTGGCACCAAGGGAGCACAGGAACATCCACCAAGCAACACAGGCATCTTGTTTTACAGCTGACCACCCTGGAAACATAGTGCAAGGAGGCAGTTCAGGAAAAGCACATAGGGTCTGGAAAACACATAGGAAAATGGAGCTCCATTTTCATTTGAGCTTCTTTGGCATTAATAGAACATGAATAGATTTAAAAGCATGGTCATCTGAGGGTTATCTGTAGGCTGCCTGTGAGGGAAACAGTTTCACCTCTTCACATAATGTCATTTCTAATAATGTTTGAAATTAAGATGGAACCCTTTTTTTTCGTATTCTTTACTTCTGTTATGTTCACTTTATTATTTTTGCTACCTCGCTCTTCTCCCAGGTCTGTGTATGTGTTTGAGGTGAGGATGGTCAGCTTGAACGAAGTACATCATTCACTGGATGCTAATGGGATTGGCTCAAAAATTAATTTCAAATCTGAGGTCTGAACCAAGGCAAGGTAAGGTCACCTGAAAGTCTCTTTCTGACTTCAGAAGAATGCTGGCTAGTTCTTACATGTAAGAAAAAAATTCTGAGCCTTCCAGCTTTGTCCGTGGCCCATGAGTTAGTCACTGCCTGCTGCACTGGCCAAAGCACCAGCTTTGTGGTGAACATGGGAAGAACCAGAGAAAGGGTTCATGAGTGCTGAGAGGGCAGGGATTTCTCCATGTGAAGTTGAGGGCTCTAAGCTAGGGCTAATGGAGTGGCTGTGATGTATGAGCCCAGCACTGAGAGCCAAAAGGCTCCAAGGGAGCCAAGGGGACTTTCTCACCCATGTGGCCATTGCGGGCAGATTTCACCAGATGCAATTTAAAAGATATCAAGCTCTTTCCTAATACTATTTGTCTTTATAAATAACTCCTGCAGCTGACAAAGGGCTGTTCCGGGATTGCAAAAGGGATAGGAACTAGAACTCACAGCTGGAAATGGGAGGACAGACTCGAGACAGCAGTCAGGTTGGCTGTCTGGGGCACCCCTTAAGCTTCTGCAGCACCCTGAATCCTCATCACCTCCTGCAGGCCAGGTGCAGGGGGCTGGCTGAAGAGCTTCCATTTGTTAAATGCATGGAGGATTTCAGCTGTTCAGCCTCCTTTGGGCAGGGCAGTATCTGGGACTCACTGCTATTTATCCCACATTAGTGTGCTATATGTCCATGAAAACCCACACCACCCCCCTCCCCTTCGCCAGCCTGTGTGACCTCCTACTGAAGGAAGGCCACCAAGGCTCAGGCCAGTGAGTGACAACCAACACAGTCTGCACTGCGCTGTGTCTCCTGATTTCTCCTGCCTATACCAAGACAGGACTCACCAACACCAAGATTTGGGTTGCCTTCCTGCCCTGGACCCACGGCTGGTGCATGGCTACCAATGGTGGCCTCAAGTGTCTGCTGAGCTAAAGCCTTCGGGACTGATCTGCCCAGAGTGCTGGAGAGAATCAACCCTTCCTCTCATGCTGGGCTTCAGCACATGGCCATGGAACAACCCAGGAGCCCTGGGGTGTCCCCAGACCATGCTGACTGCAGTACATGAGAGCATGGCTGCGTGCATGGAGCAGGCCTACAGGATTGGCAGGGATGCTCACCCCGGAGAGCCGTGAAACCCCCAAAGGCCAGTATCAGACACAAGTGAGCCCTGAAATAATGACATGCTGTGAGACTTAGACTCATCCTTTATCACCCATAACTGCAGGAACTTCCAGTGATTCTTTGGATGTCAAATGGGCTGATTTACCCTTTGGAAAGAACCTTCCTTCCAAGCTCACTACAGAGTCCGACATATCTGTGGTCCTAACTTAAACACCTCTGCCCTGCACATAGCTTAGGTGAGCTGAATAATGCCCAAGAGTTGTCCATGAACCTGTGCAAACACACACTGAACTCCTGAGAGGAGTTTGTTCATTCCTTGAACCCTTATCTGGTGCACAGTAAGTGTTAAAACAGGCCAAGAAATTTGGGTCAAGAATAGTGATGGACTAGGAAAGGAGATCAGCTCTGTGTGCCAAACAGGGGCTTTTGATGCAGTTGCATTTTGAAACAGGTGGCAAAAGGAGGGTATGAACCACAAAGGAAGAGGCAGTTTGGTTTGAAAGAAAGCCTGAGGCTTTTTTTTTTAATATAAATTCAGTTTTGAAGTTGCCTAAGCGTCTTTTTGTTTTTTATCCTACCTCATTCGTGTGTGATAGACAAATGTAGAAAGTAAGCAGGGGAAGTGCAGCACCCACTAAATACTTTTTGAGTCATCTGTGTCCCTCACCACCCTCTGCTTCAGCAGCTACAGCAGAAGTGACAGATGCCAACCAGAATAGCTGCTAGGAAAGTGCTATTGTTGCATGTTTTCAATAAAAGCAGCCATTTGAACACTTTATACCATCGTGGATTTTTCAAATAAGTTTACATCCAAGGACCTGCTTTATTTACAACAACTAGGCAGAAACATGAACAAGAAGGGCTTCTCATAACAGTGGTTGTTATAAAAGTACTGTTGTTCAAAATCTCCATCTCACTTGTTGGATACTATCCCTTTAGATGATGATTTTGCAGTATCACTGGGATATCCGGGGATACACCCTTAAATAAAAATCTGGCAATTGATTTTTCTGCTGGTGAGAGAGAGCTCACAGTACAGCCTAAGTAAGAGTACAGTCAAATCAAGTTGTTTCTAGAGTGCACCACTTTAGGAAGACAGATTCAAAAGTTCAGTTCTCAGCTGTGCCCATGACCTGTGCTGTGACCTGTGCCAAGTCACTTCATCTTCTCATGCTTCCTTTTCCATTCCAACCTTTTTGCATTTATCTCTACAGCTTGTGAGCTGGGCAGATGAGTCTCATTGTGTTTGTACAATGCATATTAAACCAGAGCTGTCAGTCTGATTTGTGCCTCTTGGCACTGCCAAAGTTACCAGTTCTTGGGGATTTACTGAGGTTCTGCATGTTCAGAGGCTGTCATGAAGTCTCCTTTCTTGGGATGTTGCACTGAATTAATTTTTCATTTAAAAGAAAAGTAGATTTTCAGGCAAGCTTGAAAAGGCATGCACTAGAAAGTCATACTTGAGAATATATGCAAAAGTGGGGTGATGTTATTTTTAACTTTTGGTGTTAGCAGAATGGCAGCAACAAAGAAAGGGCACGAATGACATAGCCACAACAGTAACAGCAGTAGAGAGTCAAAATGTTCCTGTTGCAAAGACACTAGACAAGCAAACATCTAATTACTATGTTTTAATGGTATGAAAAAACAGTTAATTTACCAGGAATTACATAATATATCTGCATATTCTGTTTACAAAGGAGGATGCTGCCATTCAAAGGTTGTGGGGTTGTCAGTGGGATTTTTTTATCCTTTTTATCAGGCCAGACCCACTCTTCTTTTCTCTTTGCCTCAAATGATGCTGGCGGCACAGCACTCTCCTCCCCTCCTCCAAACAGCACTGCTGAGCCAAAATCTGCCTGCTCCCTATGCACTGAGCAGGGCAGCCCTCCAGGGAGTAAGAAAAGGGGCTGGCAAGGAGGAAACATAGACTTTCTATTTTATTGTTGTTGATTCCATGGCTAGCTTCTTATGGAGTGCAGTGGCCTAGTAGCCTGTGGGGATAATGAGTAATTATCCTGCCAATAACAATGTGCACCTTTATTTAATTCTCCTCCTAGAACCCTGGTTGCCAGCAGGTGATGCAGAGTGCCCAGGTGGGTGACAAGGAGCGACCACCAAGCAGCTGGGGTCAGTGCTGGGGGCCATTGGAGGGTGCACGTACACCACACCAGCAAGGTGACAGCACCCAAAAGCCACCCCACAGAGACCTTCTGGAGAGGTTCTGGGGAGGGAACCACCACCCCAGAAAGCTGAGCACAGTGCAACACACTGAGGAGAGGTGGGAAGCCCAGGGACAGGGCTCCAGTCCACAGCCAGATGCCTCCCATTGTATTCATTTGCATGAATAAAACACAAAAGCAGGTTTCTGGAATTGCCCCTCCCAAGGTGAGAGGTGAAATTATTGGCCCTAGGGTCACCCCTGGAACCTGTGGTAAAGTCCAGCCTGCAGGCAGATTTGTGAAGAGAGAGAGGAGATGAGACCTTCCTCAGATCTTATCTACCTACATATTACACCTTGAGACTGCAGAGGGGAAAAATTTTTAACTTTCGAACTATTTGATGAGTTTAATCTTGAGGTAAGCAATTCAATAGACTCAGTCTTGAGGCAAGCAAGTCAAATGGCTCCCTTTGGTAGCTTTGTGCTCAGATCCATCCTAGCTTGGTAGTTCCTGAGTTTCCCACTTTATCTGAAGTTTGAGGTGGTGCTCAGTGCAGTTCCACCATGCCAGCCACAAAGGGTACCTGCTCAGCCCCAGCACTGCTGCAGCCTGGCATCAGCCCTTTCTGGGCTGGTGTGCTCCGTACAAACCATTGCATGCAATAACAAGTAAAGCACTGCTTGAACCTTAGCACAAAGAAGCAAAAAACCAAAACAATAAATGCATTTTCCACAAGGGCAGAGACAGAAGCCTTTGAATAGGAATTGCTGGATCGGCTTATGACTCAGCTGGCTGCTCCCAGAGCACTTCAGCACAGGCTCAGCTTGGGATGGCAACTGAGGCTCTGTTGGCTTTGTTGGATTCAAAGCGAAATCCATGCAGAGATGGCGTTGCAAAGGTGTGGGATCTGGGAGAGGCCCGCAGCACCGCTAGGGCAGGGGGGATGCGTTGCCCACACGTCCTCAGCTGAGCTGCTGTGGTCACCCCAGCAGAGGCAGCCCCGGCAGAGGAGGCCGAGCGCGAAGTGCGGGCGAAGGGCAGCCCGTGCCGCTCCCAGGGCTCGGCGTGGCGCGGGGTGACACGCACAGGGCTTGCGGGATGCGTTTCACCACTCGGGTCAAGCCCTGCTTCTTGGAGTGGGAGGAGGGAACCAGCCCAGGCGCCAAAATGTCTGTGACTCTGCTTAGATCATAGTTATAATGTTTTTCTGCATACGGATCTACGTAAATAGAAAGAAAGCATTCATCTCAGCTGGGAGGACTGGCAGTCTTTGGAGTCACCCTGTCCGCTGATACCCAGCCACCTTATTTTTTGCCCACTCTTTGATTTCTGCCCTCCTCCCCCCACCAGCACTGTTCCCAGGGCATCGTCTCCATGAAACAGCCTTTTGTTCATAGGTGCCTGAAGCCAACGCGCCTCTTTGACTGGCTGCTTCATTTCACGCCGACACCCTTAACTGCTGGTTTCATCTTCCTGGTAGCGATTGTCTCAGATGAAGTTTCAGTATCACTCTTTCTCATCTGCGGCTTGAGAGTCCCAATTTCACCAGCCAAAAGCCAAAAGCCTTGCACTTGCCTGACCTCTGCAATTACCGGCAGGACTCTTGCTTCACAGCGCTGCAGCCTCTGGCCATGAGGAGCCTTTGGAGCAGGGGCCATTTGGATAAGCCACAGGAGACCTAGAAACAGCAAAGTTTGCTCAAAATGTCCGGTTCTTCCCGCAGTTTCTTTCAAAATCACTGCTGCGACCTCGCTTGCTGTGAAGCACAGTTTTGATTACAGTGTCATTTGAATATTGCCTGGTGATGGCAAAGTGCCTGTCCTCACCTCTGGAGAGTCTTCCTGTTCTCTACTTTTTCGCTTCTTAATCAAAGAAGAAAGTTGCTAGCCACCCCAGGCTGCAAGTCTGCCATGGGTCTTCACGTACAGAAGTGCAAAAGAAAGCGTTACACACAATTATTTGGGGATTTCTTCCCTCCAGTGCATATTTGTGCAAAAACTTATGCAAGTCTCCTGGTGCTGCTCAGGATATTCTGCTAGATGCTCACCACCTTTGGTTTTCATTATACCATGAGCATCTGTCTAACTTCAGCCAGCAGCTTTCAATAGCTCTTTTTACATTTGCCAATACCTTAAGCGGTGTGAGAAGCTCACAGCACACACCTCTTCTTAAAAGATGAAGAACAAGGCATGGTAGCACAACAGATTGTGTGTGAAAATGGCAAGCCAATCACATGCCCATAATGCTGCTGCACAGAGTAGGTCCATTTCTGATTTCAGGTATCACATTTCAGCAGCAGTGCATGGGAGTTGGGGCTGGAAACCCCCATCACACCCTTGCCGTGCTATGGGTGTGTTCACGTCCAAATGTAAACTTTGCAGATCAGTAAAACACCCCAAAACTGGTGGCCATTGCAGTTCTTATGGGAAGCTTGGCATTGGAATAGATCACCTTAACTCCAAGTCCCCTGGAAATTTCACAGCAATTAGACAAGGCATGCAGGAAATCTCAGAGGCCCAGGACCTGCCAGGCTCTTCTCAGATAGGTATTTGTCCTCTCAAGGAATAGGATGTGATGGGATTAAGGCTCGTGGTGCTGCTCACTGGCTCTGCTCAAGGCTAGAAGAGGGTTAGGCATTCAACCCAGAGCTGGGGAAGGTAACTGGCTCTGCTCATGAACCACCTCTAGCACAACACTGTTCTGTGTGTCAGTACAAACCCTAGGAAATATAAGCTTGTCAGCCTGGGCACCATGCTCCAGCACAGGCTATGGCCATGCCTTGGCTTCCTCAAGAGAAGAAGTATTCTGCTCTTCTGACAGCACCCAGCTTTCAGGGATGGATGCAATCACGGTAGCGAGGGGGAGAGAAAAGCTGCCGCTCCCTTTTTCCCTGCACTAACCAGCGGCAGCTCATTTGATGGCAAATGTCCTGCCATGCCTTGTGGCTCTCCTAGGAAACCCTGACTTGGCTAATAATTTTAGCATAAACTGCAAGAAAACTCTGGATAGCAGAAGAAAATGAGCTCACATTAAAACTATCACACTGCCTTTCTTGGTGAGAAGAACAAAATTTCCGTCTATCACTCAGATAACTTCAGACACACTGTGCATGATCTGTTGGGTTCTTCTCATTCATGCTGTTATCAAGAGTTCAGCAGCCACATCAGCTTTGTCTTCAGTTTGAGTATTTTCCTGTTTTACTTTCTCTGCAGCTTATCAAGTACAGACACTCTTCTTTGATAACTCCACAGATAACTGCTCTTTCTGGACTTTTATTTTCACCCTTCATGAAGCATCTTACATAAGTGGATCACCATGTACTTCAGGAAGCTCTGGAAGGGAGTATCTGGAGGCAGATGGGGATTGATTCTCCAGTACCCCGTACTGCCCTTCATAATAACCTAAAGCTTAAAGACCTGCCAAGTAATTTGAGGTGTGAGGAAGGAGAATTCAGTTTCTTGGAATTACAAATCCTGTCTGCTTTCCATGATGAAGTTGGATGCTGGTGAGCATTGTGTCTCTAGAAAATAATTCTCACACTGAAGAAGACACAAGAAGTCTGTGGTAGTCCCAGAAGGCAGCAGCTGTCCCAGCTCCCTGTGCCTTGCTTTAACAGTGAGCCTCACTGCACAGAGGCAGTGGAGACTTGGCCTCAGGTACCAGGTGGCTTGGGAAGATGACAGGTTTTTTAGCACCTAGGATTTTCACTGCTGCCATGGTGCCCAGGGGCCCTCCCCAAACAGGTGCCTCCAAAGCAGCTGAGCAGCAGCCTCGATTTTTTTCTAACCAGACAATATTTTTTCCAGTCTTTTTCATATTAAATGTCAGCATCTCTGTTTGGGACAGCTAGCTACAGGTATGCAAACACAAAGATGTGATTTATTCGCTTGTGACCCTCTCTCCCACCCATAGCCAAAAAAACTCGCGACGCTTTAACAACAGCTGCACGTGGCAGCTCAGAACACAACCAACAAAATTACCTGGCACACTTGCAAGCTGTTCACCACACTGACAAACAGTTACCAACCACTTTCTTCTGCTCTCCGAGCTTAATCATGTTTCAGACACCGCTTGGAAACCACATCCTCCTGTTGCAGCATGGCTTGTCCCCACACTTACGACACGCTCTCTGAGTAAACACATGAATGCAGGGAGAAGTCGCTGAGGATGTTCAGAGGACCCCCAGAGGATGCTTTGCCCACCAGCTGCAGAAACTCTCTTCAGGCACCAGGACCCCCTTTGCCTTGAGCCAAGTGCCACCCTCATCCAATGGTGGGCTGCTTGGCACTCTTTCTCCAGCGCTTTGGGCTCACGTATGACTTGCCCCATAGAGCATCACTGCTACTTTACTTAAAGGAAATCTAACAATCCTGCCAGGGGTGCAAGGGAAGAAATTCACTTCTCATAAAGTGACTAGAAAGAGGCAAATTCTCTGCCTACCAGCAGGACCATGCCTATGAATAGCCACTGTGTAAACACAGATTGCATGCTGCAGAACGACATCGAGCGTAGTTACCGCCAGCCATCTCTTCCTGAAATTCAATAGACATTGATATTTATACCCAGCCTTTGAGGTTCAGCATGCTTCAGCACAAATACACATTTATTAATACCACATAACACTGGGTCTTATTGACTCTTATTGAGTCTTATTCCACTCACAAATATACATTTTTTTCCTGGACTGTCATGCTTGAAATAAGTTAAGCCAAGAGTGAATGATGTTTCAACAGAGTAAGTAATATATTTAAGGCCACATTCGGCATTATTTTCCTTACTTCCCTTCACCAAAGTGATATTTAAAGAGAGGGCTACATTCTGCTCAGCAGTAGATTAGCACTAATGATATATGACTCCAGTGGTTATAGCAGAGTTGATCTGAACATATATTGACAAAACAGGGAGTGGGAATTTGGCCCAACATTCTCAGAATAGGAGTACTAGGACTGGAGTTATGCCAAGGAAGAATTTGGTCCATACTCTTTCTGAAATAAGGGAACCAAATGATGAAAAAAAAAGCTGCTCTGAAATCTGTTTACAAGAAAATCCATGTTCTCCAGTGATTTAGAGTCCAGCTAGAGGAAGGTTAAGTTCAAGAGCAATACAACCTGACTATAAAATAAGTTATTTCTCCCTGTAAAATGATCTTTCAATAGAAATAAGGACAAATAAAATTCTTAAGACATGACCTTGCTGTGGAAATACAATCCTTTTATGTTTTCCATCTCAGACCCTGTGCTGTACAAAGACATCACTTCACCTTTAAGGCAGTCTCTGCTTCTACTGTCCAGTATTCTCAGGAATCTTCATCACTATAAATGCTTCAGTGGCCATAGTGAATAGTCCACTCTGTGTGCCTGAGGTTCAGTTATACCAGTCAGATCTGGAAGTTAGCAGAGCAAGATGCAATGACCCAAGTTATTATTCATTTATTTGCCCAAACAGGAGCTGGGTTCTGCCATTTCCAGCTCAGGAGCAGTGACTGCCAGGGCTTCACCAGCAGAACAAGGTGCATTGGTTACACCCTTTTTTCCTTCCAGACTGACCCTCCCTTTCCCCTCTCCTGACATTATAAATAGAGCTCATGTCTACTGCACGACTGAGCTGAAATATCTCAGGGAGCCTTCAAAGAAAAATCTACATGCAGGACTCCTGAATTTCCATCCGGCAGCAGACAACCAGCAGGCTAGAGGAGGCAGAAGCAGAAAGGAGTTGGCTGATGTTGGCCCAGGGAAACTGCTGCTCCCTTTCTCTTGCTCTGCAGTGCCAGATGGCTGATACCATCCTGTTTGCTGCATTTTGGTGTATCACAGCAGGCACTGCCTAGCTGTGCAGGAGGGAGGCAGGCAGAAGCGCCAAGGTTAGCAGGTTGGGAGGCTCTGCACAGGCAAATTGTGCTGATGATTCAGTCAGCCAACTCCCCTGCAGGGGTCTTTCTTTAAGGCTGAATCTCAACACCTCTCCTGTCCAAGAACGTCACCAGCACCCAGACAGAGATGAATGAAAGAAGAAAACACCCCATGCAAACAAGCCTTCAGCACTTAGCTGATTTTGCTGGGGGAGATCCCATGTGCTAACTGCCTCCACTCACACGCCTAATCGCTTCTAAGTGTTGTACCTTCTGAGAAAATCCCACTTGCACTGACACTCTGGGTGTTCAGGGTGTAACCATCAGAAAAATAATGAAATAGGGTAAAAACATTTTTAAAATAAAAATAAGCCAAGTCCATAACTGACGCAAGTCTTTCAGCACTTCAGCTCTTTTTTATCTAAAAACAAGGAATAAAACTCTTCCAGCATATTTATGTTCTTATCTCATGGGTTTCAATGAGAAATGGAGCTAAACTATGTGCCATATCCCAAAAGCTGCTAAGTTTTGTATTTGTTTTTTTTTTATTTGTATTTTGTATTTGAAAATAATGAAAGCCATAACTTTGCCAGTGAATACAGGAAGCTAATTTCACTGATCAGCTCCATCCTTAATGTGGCATCATGCTGTACCAAGTGTTTCATTTGCAAAATACAAACAGACAAGTTCTGCTGCTTGGGAAACATTACGGTTTTTCAGTCAGACAAAGACATTTGTGTGCTTTGCATGGGCCAGGCACAAAACTGAGCCAAAGCAGTGGGAGGAAACAGGCAGCGAACCCCCAGGTTCCAGTTCTCCTCCCCAGCCAGCTGCCTCCTGCTTGCCCTCTTCTGGCTCCTTGGCTTTTGAGCTTTTGGCCTCATGGTATGCTGGCTGGAAAAGACAAGCTCGAGGTGTTTTACCCAGCCTGACCTACACTGTTGTGGTTAGGCTGTGCTTTTCAGTGATATGCATTGTAGCTGGGAGCCAAGGCAGGAACTCCCAGTTTCCCCCCAAAGGCCAGCAGCATTTCTGTCTTCTTGAGGAAATCCTGCCATTGGTTCACAGTGCCAGAGGACACTTACATCCCACAGAGATGTCAGAACTGCAGCTTTGATGCAGGCACACGTTTAGGAGAGGGACAAAACCTTGGGCACATCCTTACCAGTGCTGGAACTGGTGCCTTTCATTGAGGCTGTGCAGCCAGTGCTGAGACCCAGACTTGTCCCTGGTCCATATGTACAACCCCAGGCATCCCTGTCTGCCCCATGAACTCCATCTCCAGTCCTGTAGGGGAACATGTTTTCTGTCCCCACACGTAGTCCTGCTGCTGTCATTAAATCTGTTTTCTAGGACTTCAGTATTAATAGGAATACATTACAAGGGATTTCTTGCAATTCTCCTTTTGCAGGGAGTAAGATCAGGCTGCCTTTGTCCTGATTTTCAGATATATATTTTTTTTCATTTAATGTATTTCCCCTCTGTATCATTCCCAAAAATTGTACAGGCTGAAACATTTCCAACATTAACTTGAAGCATAAAATATTTTTTTTCCAGATGATCCCTATTTATGGGCTTGCAGCACTGGCCAGTGTGGTCTCAGAAGGCTGAATTGAAGTAAACAACATGTTGAAATATATTTAGTGAATTATCATGCAAACCACAGAAGAACATGAAGAGAGAGAGAAGAAGTTTCTCGGTTGGGTAGTGATTTAATGTTTTCTGTCAAAGAAATCAGATATTAAAAAGGCCTATTAGGTCATTGAGCTCAGCTTTCCTGGCCCAGGCCATAATTGTTTCTTACAATAAACATAATTTCTAGTGCTTTATCTAGTTAGGGTTTAAACCCTGCAAATGAAAAGGCGTGTACCTCCACCCTCGAGGAAGAATTCCACAAACTATCACATCTCCCTGTCTCACACAATTATCTGAACACTCATTTGGCAGATTAGGATGTGTAATAGTAAGGATGGGAAGTAATTTTATAGTGTCAAAGTGTGCATAACATCACTCGGGGCACAAACTTTACCTGTTGCTCTTCCTTCCCCTAACAACATAATATAAATGCTGTGCAAATGATATTAGAACAGTGCAACAAAAATGATGATAATGAATGCAGGACTATCACTCATTTGACATAATGTCAATGGGCTGGATTTTTGGCCTGAAGAAACTGCACCTATTTGCCTGTGTATACATGTTCAGTATGGCTTTACTGAATGACTCACGGAGTCATGAAATGTAAGGCATGTGACATGTGTCAGTCAGCTCATTTAATCATGCACACAGCACTTTACTGGGGCAGTCAGGGAGCTGGGTAAGGCTCCAGAGCTGGCTGCTCACATATGCTCTCCCTTCCTGCTTCTGGGCAAAACTTGAGGATCTTTTCATTTCGTGTGGGGTTTCTAATCTTGCAGCAATCCAGCCAGAGCTATTGCATGGCAGCTGCCCCCTCCTGTCCTCTCTCTCCAAGCTGCTGGATGTCTATGAATAACAAACATTTCCACTGCATAACGAGTTCGATTTTACAGCACTTGATCTTGTCAATCTAGCCTTTTCAGGAAGCATCAAGCTGTTCAATAATGTATGAACAACAAAAGCACTGCACACTTGTAGAGTAGGTGCATAATTTAGGGAAGCATCATGTAGATTTTGTGAGCATCCCACGGCACCTGCACAGCACATTGCCACCCGGCTGACTGTTCTGGGACACACAATATGGTCAGTCAATCTACAGATCATCTTCTTATTGCTTCTGAAGAAAGTGCATGTTTATGGCTCTGTGCTCCCCTTCAGAATGGTTCTGCAGGAGATGGTTAGTGGGTGTGATGCCCTCTGGAAGCCAGTGGAGATGCATTTTGTCCAAATTCCAGGTGGGAATACTGCAGCCTCAGCAGGAGTTCAAAGCTGGTATCACACTGCTGAAACACAGTGTGAGTATATGCTCTGGGGGATGAAGGCAGCCCAGTGTTTGGATACACCTGTGTCTCTCAGCCAATCTGTTTGAACAGTGTTAACTTGAAGGCTGCATAAGGCATTAGGAGAAATTTGACCTTCTAGCAAAGGCCATCACATCTCAGCCACTCCTACGGCAAGGGCAGCAGTCAACGCCTGGCTGCAAAGTGCCTGCCAAAAATGCCTCTGATGAATTCAGGAGGCAGAGTAATCCTTACTTCCTTTGGAAGTTTGTTCCTGCCTTGTTGTTTCATCATAGTGTTTGTTTTTTAAACTTTGCAGGAGTTATGATCATTGATGATAAAAATCTGTTTAAACTGGTAACCACTTGTGCAACTCTACCTCAGCAGGTCAGTAATCTCTGTGAAAGGATGTGATGGTCTCAAGCCAGTATGCTCCAAACCATCAAGACTAAAAAAAAAATCTCCACCTTACCCTTACACTGCAGTAGTTCACAGCCTGTCTATGTGACCTCGGCAGAGACAACTGATTTGGTTTACAGAATTGGCAATCTCTGTAAAATTTCCAGGCAGGTCAAGATGCCATGCTGCTTGCAACTCAAGCACCTCTCAATTTCAGCATCCTGCTTTCCTTTCTGACTCGGTAGCTGGGCAAAAACGGAAGGAAATCCACAGCAGTGGATGGCAAGAGAGGTACAGCTGAATCATAAAATCTGCCAGACAATTGTGAAGGGAGCACTGGATATTTTTGCGTAGTTTGTTGGAGCAGTAAGTTTACAAGGAGAACTTTCAAGAATGTGGGTATGTTCACCAAGAAACCAGCTCGTACAAAGACAGGCTTTTATTCTGGAGAGCTTATGCACATGTTTAACTCAAAATGGAATGATCCAAGAGTTCAAAATCAGGCTCACATGCACAAGTGTTTGCAGGCAGCAGGACTCCTCAGATACTATAAGCAGAGCACAAAACCAGCATTTTCACACAGAGCCCAGCAGTTCATTTCCAAATACAACTTCTAGAAAGATTTCAGGTGTTTTGAAAATTGTCACACTGTATCTAGTCTGTACACTAATTTTCTAAGACTGATATTGGGTAAACACCGGCCCTGTAAAGTACATGTCTGATCTCTATTAGGCATTAAAATGCTTTATTAAAAAAAATTGCAGAGTGGAAAAATGAACTCCAGACAAATATCCAATATAATTTTTGTTGAGGGCAAGAAAGGGTCTTAGGCAACTTCTACTTGCTGCATTGTTTCCAGAAACAAAGAAGCACTTTCAAAGTTTATGTTTCTCTTGACATTTCTCAGATACTAAAGTACTGAAAGGCAAGACTGGGAGCCACAGAGGTACTTAAGTGCTTCTTGTTTAATTAAGGGTTAGTCAACCAAATACTTGAGCATCTGGGCAGGCATGTCCTGCTTTCTTTCATAAGACATTTGTGGCAGAACAGAGACTAGATACCAAATTTCTCAAATTTTAAACTGCCTTACAAGTCAGCCTAACTTTCACACCTGGCCAATGAAAAATTTTCCTGGGTTTAATGGACTTTCCTAAAGATCTGAAGTTGTCACTCAAGGCAGAAATAATTTCATAGGACCCAATGATTCCAAGAATGATTAGTCATGTGTATTTGCCACTGTGGATATAAAATAAATGTATGGATGCTATTACTGAAATCTGAATGTTTGCAAATGTTTTGATGTTAAACATTAGGAGTAATTCAGCCAAAATCTTTCTCTTACCTGTTTTTCAAACTTGTCTGCTACCATCCTTGCCAATGGGTTTGAGTTTTGAACCAGACACTTTAACAGCAAATGACTCAAAGTGATCTTACTTGAGCTGAAGAGTGAACTCCCCTTTGCTTGTGGCTTAATAACACTGATCCTCTACTGCTTCTTCTAAAAATTCCTATTTCAGATAACATTATCATGGAGTTCAGCAAGAAATAAAAGCATTCATGTAGTTGACTTAAATGTTATCATTGCATTCAGATTACAGGATGAAAACCTGTTTGGCTCCCTTTTCCCCTGGTTTAAATAGCACCTGCATGCTGCAGTGTGTGGGATTCAGACATGGCACAGCAAGTACACTCGGGCAAACAAACTGCTTTCCAGGGGTGGGATGCCATTTCTAGCACACTGTTTGGGGGAAAAAAACCCAAAACCCCAAAACATAAAAAGCAACCCCCTTCCATGTATTCCTCTCCAAACATTTTGTATGGCTGCCTGTGACTGTAGCATTTTTGGATGCATTCCCAACAGTGGAGTCCACAGAGTGTCCGTCTGTTGAAGGCTGCTCTGCCTGAGGAAAAGATCCCTTTTCAAACGGGTAGAAGGGAAAGGATGGGGGAGAATGTTTCTGTGAATGTGGTTTTACTTATGGTGGCAAAGTCTGACCTGAGAAACTTTTCGGCGCTTCTCAAAGACAGATCTAGGTTTAATCAGTCTCCTTTAAGATATGTAAATTACTAATTGCATTGTGCCCTTTTTAGCCAGCCAGTTGACTAAATTACACAACGCTTCATTTTGCAAAAATAGAAAGTATTCCCAGGCAAAGCAAATCACAGTTCTCAGGCAGCCGATTTAAAATTGTTTCTCCTAGAGAAACCTTGAAAACAATGTAACATCCCAAATCTGCTTAGAAATATCGTAGAGTGATGGCATTCTGTTCCCATCGAGAAATAAAAATTAAAATCCTTCTATATCAGCATCTTTCAAAACGGGAATTACATAACGCTCGACATTTAATGAACTTTTATCGACGCTGGTGGGACTACTTATGCTGAAGCTCCTCTGTGCGAATCTAAAAGCTAAACAGCACCCAGGCAAGGGAAGCTGCAGTGATGCCGCGATGCGAAACAAGAGCTTCACAGCCCAGCTCTCCGAGCTGCAGATAATAGATCTGCCCCTGTCCTAATTATACACTCCATCTCCGCGCATTAGCATGGAGCCCAGAAAACCTGACTCATCATCCCGAGCGATCCCGGCGGCCTGAGGCAAACACACACACACACACA
>VZRX01014362.1:127664-201276 GCA_013398075.1 Notiomystis cincta
ACCCGGCTGCTGCCTCACGGCCAGCGTTAGCGGAGGTGCTTTTTGTTTGTCCAGCGCAAATGAATTAAAACTGCTGAGCTGTTCAAATGCGCCGAGTCTCCGAGCGCCCAAGGTGAACGCGGGGCCGGTTTTGGTTTTATTTTAATTCAATCTCTCCCAGCACATTTTGCTCCAGGTTGGTTCTCGCAAATGCTAAGAAAGCCTGTAAGTCAATGAGCTCAAATATTTGCGCTCTTTGTCCAAAAACTGTTTTTCTTCCTCTGTGGGTCAGGCCAAGTGCCAATCAAAGTTGTTTTTCAAGCCTCTCTTCCCTGCAGTAGGACTGCTTTTTTCTTTCTTCCTTTTTTTTTTTTTTTTTAAGGGTTTGGTTTTTGGAAAGGAGGTGTGTATTTAGGGGAGGGGGAGGAGAAACGTTAAAAATCGGTCGGAGAGAGAAGCACATCTTAAAAATCATGTTTCTTGAATATTTTAATGGAAACAAAATCTTATTAAATGTGCATGCTAGGTATGTGCAGTTATTTTTTCCATAAACTCTTGGATCATATTACAGTTGATACTTGGTGCTCAGCTCTTAGCTCAGCTTGCAAGAAATGTAATGGATCAGAGAAGCACACATCAGCAGAGTCTGATTTTTAACCATTTCGTTGCAGGATCGAATCCCTTCTTGGTTTTAGCTTGCTGCTGTTCCCGCTTTAAGAAAAACAAGTACTTAAAAGAGAGAAGTTCTGCAGGGTTAAAGCCTGAAACAGCTTCAGACTTGACATATGTCTAAAGACATACAAATTAACCAGTGCCAAATATGTCTGTAGAAAAAGCAGGGAGGGAGCTTGCTTTGTTCTGCCAAATAATCAAAATGTTTTGTTGACAAATAAAGTGGTGCTTGGCAGCACTTGTAGATCTAAAATTAAATTTAAGTTATTGAATTTTTTTTGAAGCTATATTCCCATCCTGCTGGGTAGGACATTTTTGTATACCTCTTTAATATCAGTGGGAGGTAGGAGGTGGGGACAAGGTTAGATGGCACTTTTCTGGTAACAGGAAACTTGCTGGATTTGATTAATGTTGTATTTTTATTTTATTTTAGAGTAGTTTAGGGATGATGGTGAAACATAGGGACCCAGTTGGGTCTGCTGCTCTGCTTTGGCTATGGGCATTTCAACCATACAAAATTGGGGAAGAAAAAAGTAACTGAGCAAGAGCCCATGAAACCCTCTAGAAACATAAGTGTTCTGTGCTTTCAGTGGCTGTACTGGCACGTCCTTCCATCTCTGTTCTAGGCTGGACAATAAAAATAGAAGTGCAAAGCTTTTGACTACATCTGCCATTATTTAAAAGTTGGTGCAATAAAAATCACTGTAAATTTTAGCCTTTTGCACCTCATTGGCAAGCAGGCAAGTAGAAAACATGAGAAAAAAAAACCAAACCAAAACGCTTGATAGAAGCAAGATGCAAATTTGACTCACAGTAATAATCTTCAGATAAGTGCTGCCTCATCTGTTCTTTTGATGTTATTGGGTTGGTTTTTTTTAATGCTCATGTGATAATATACTGGAAGAAAAGATTGGCCTTGAAACATGTTGAATCTCTTCTGCCCTCCTCAGTTTTAAATCTTTATTGGAAGTCATTTGAATGCTCACAGTTTAGGTAGTGCTGTTGTCAAAATCATAAGGGGCAAAGCAAGCTTTGAGCTCAGTGGGGTATAATGAAATTTGAAATAGTCTAGTAGGTTTTAGATTCTCATGGGTGAAGGTAAGTTTCTCTTTCAGCTGGGAAACAGGAAAAGCTAGATGCAGCACTTTATGCTTCATCCAATTTCAGATTAATCAAAGCTATGTTTTATTATGGTAAGTTCCATGAGGGCAGCACTGAGAATCTTGCTAAGGATTCATGGGTTGAATTTGCTTATGAAGAATGGTTCTCATATTAAAAGGATACAATTTCCAGTTGGGTTTATTGTTATGGTACTCTTCGGATAACCAGATCTACTTGCAGAACAATTGTTGCTAATCAGAAGGGCTTAGACAGTCATAGATGCAACAACTGCATCATTATTTGGTTTAGGAGGAAAAAAAAAGACAACCAGTAATAGGTGAGGTTGTCTTGGCTTTGGTGAGTGAGCTTGTGGAACAGACAACCAAGGCTGATGCTTTAATTCAGTTTAAAATAAATGAGAGAATGACCAAAACAAGGTGAGTAGCTGTGGTTCATGAAAGTGTTGCCACTTCAGTAACCAGGACAGCAGCAGCTTTCCCCTTTGAAAATGCAACATGTAGGGGAATTGCTGGGCAGGAGAGCTCCAGGGCGTTATCCTGGAGCCTGATGGAAACCCAAGGTTCTCCTGCCCAAACAAAAGCAATATCCCAAGCAAGAAAGAAGGTGATATATAGGAAGAGGTCAGTATTTCTTTGGACAACTAACTGCTTCAGGAAGGCTTTTAGGACTAAGCAAAAAGTCTTCAGGGAATGGAAAAATCCTGATATGTCAGAAAATGTAGGAACAGGGGGGATTTGCCAAGTGTTCAAGCTTAGTTGCAAACTGCAAAGCATGTGAAGTAAAAGGTTCTTTTACATGTACATACACGTCAGTAGGATAGAAAAGAAATATAAACAGAATTAAATATTTAGTTTGTGTTAGATTTCAGTGAGGGAGGCAGAAGGGCAGTGGCAAGATGGGCAATAGGGGACTGTGGTTTAAAAGCAACCTTCAGTGCTGGCAAGGTGGAAGTGGACATGGCTTAGCTGACCCTCCTGGCTTGAGCCAGTGTCTGTGCTGGAGTGCAACATAAAGGCATATGAAATCCAGGATTTTCCTGGTACCTGTAGACCTACCCAAGCAGGGTGATCCTGTGAGGGGGGAAATACCCATAAAAATGATGGACATAATTTCCTCCTCATCCTCCCATGCCAGTCTCCTTCTTTAGTACAGGTCTCAATACTGTACAAAGTTACTAAAGCAAATATGAAAAAAAATATGTATGGCATGATATCCCCAGAAGTAGGTCATGCTAGACTAATGTAGTGGTCTTCTGTTGATAAGACAGCTGCTAGAGTGCCCTCTTCCAAAAGCTTGAATGGACTAAAACTGTAGTGTAGTCATTAAACATCTGAAGTAACATCAAAGGTTGAACTTAACACTGCAAGCTAATGCAAATTAAATGTTTGTATTTACTAACATCAAATGTTCTATATATCAAAAAATTTAACGGGGTTTGAAAACTATTTGGGCAAATTCATAGCAGGAAAATTAAACAAGACCTGTAAATATGAAATAGCAACATCTCTCAGTATAGTTTCTGTAGGCTTTCCTGGCTGTTACTTGTTTCCTTTTGTCCCTTAGCAGTGACAGGTTACTGGGCAGGAGGGACCTTGGATCTGACACAATTTGTCTATTTTTCTGTTACTGTTAATTACAGCGATGGGGAACTGATGAGAATGGGAATTATGGTGGGCCATACTGAGAGGAGAAGTGGTGCTGAGAGGAGAATACAAGTGATGTATGCTGTCAGTCCAGGGAGAGAGGGACATTTCTTGGAGAGCTGGGATACCTTGAGTGCTGGCATAGTTCAAGTGGTGTGAAATCCAGTGGTGTGAAATGTGAGAGTTACAGGCTTGGCTGTTTGTTACTCATCACTTTTAACAGGAGCAGCTCCTGGGAAGGAGCAGGGGGAAGGATGTCAGTGCAGGAGGACCAGCAGCTTACTGTCACCTGCAGCACTGTGGTGTTGAAGAGGAGGGAGGCTGGGAAGGACAGACCCTAATTAGACAGGCACAGAGCAGAGCTGGCTGGGTGCTGGCAGAAAGGGCATACTGATTTTGCAGAAGGAAACTCAAAACTGCTTTTTGAATCCAGCAGAAACAAAGGCTGAGAGGAGATATGATCCATGTCTATAAATACATTTCATGGTAAGAGCAAGGGAGGAGAAATTAGCTCAAGAGTAGATGCATGTAATATGGTCATAAATACATTTAGGCTGGAAAATTGAATTGCCCACAGGTATCAGGATCTGGAAGAGTTAGGTATCAGGATCTGGAAGAGTTTGTTCTAGGTCTTATGGTGCCAAAAGAAGCACCCACTTTTAAGACAGAAAAATGTGTGCACGTCATTAAATGATGCTTACAATAGCAGTAGCCTAGGCTCAGGGAGTTGAGGTCATATCCAAAAAAAAAAAAGGGAAGAAAAGACACACTTTCATTCACATTATTGTTCTGCGTGGGTGAGTAAGAAAGTAGCCCAAAAGTGAACCAAAAATAGTTTAATGTCAGGTCTCATAAGCCTATGTAAGCTAAAATATGTGTCACCATGAGTCACGAAGATGCACAGAAATGCTGTTACCTGCACTGTAAAAATCAAGAGGCCTTTCAAGGATATCTCATCTATTTTGAGGGAAGTCAACCTGGTTCAATCTATTCTGAGCATAGGCAAATCAGAGTTGCTATGCCTTTGCTTGGAAAACACCCTGGGTTTTCCACAATGCAGCATCTTTTTTTGTTGTTGGGTTGCATATTCTAGTTGGCTTTGGAAATGTCATCAACAAACCTTGGCCGTCACAGAGAATCTTAATTTGTAAAATCAATTTATGTCTTCCATAGTTTGATGCCTCTTAATAATAATCTCTCTTCACATTGTAGGAGATGTGAGAGGCTGCCTAGATGGCTTTAAATCTCCCATGTGTTTCTTCCTAAAGGAGTTTTCAAAATGATTTGCAAAGTCTGTCACGAAAAATCAACTCTGTTTGCATTAGTTCTAATTTTAGCAACGTTCTGTTGTGTAAAACATTGTGTCTGCCTTCAGTGTTTGTGTCTTCCAGTCCCCTGGAGCACTGGGGAAACATGGTGAAACCAGCTCAGGTCACTCCTCCAGCTAATTCTGCGTGCACAGCTGGGGGGACAACTTGGAATTTTTAGGATCCAAAAATGTAAAGCTATAAACCAAGAGCAACAAACCTAACTTTCTAGGGCAGTTAAAGTCAACAGCAACAGGCCCCTCACTCTCATAATTCATTCTTACTTTTTCTTGGAAGATTTGCTAAAAAAACTCCCAACAAACTAACAACTAAGAACAGAGTTCTTTCCTGTGAAATAAATGCAGTGAAAATCCAGAGTTGACTGGTCTCTCTCCTTCTCCATCCTTACAAGTGTTTCAATAATTTGTATCTTTTCAGAATCTGATCCCTTTAACTGATTGTTCTCCTATCCCCTGTGTAATTATAGTCTTTGTGCCCTGAAATCAAAGGGCTGTATTGCTCTTTTCACATGTATGTTGGTTCTGAGGCTTCCTGGGTTCTCCTACTTCTGCCTTAAAAAAATACTGTAAAGAAATTTTCTTGTGTTTTCCTAGTTTTACAGGCTGAAAATGAGATGGCAGAACTATTAAATTTTCATTAGACCTGTAATGAGAGTGGCATGAGTGAAATGAACCTCTGGTGAACGATGCTGTTTTGCAATGAAAAGCTGTAAGAGGTGACCTCGTAGCAACCGTGCTCATTTAGAATAGTCATTCTATTTAAAAAAAAACAAAAAAAAACAAAGGCAAAAACACAGTCTTCCCTGAATTACAGGGAGGGAATGGAGGTAAGAAAGGAAAGAAAGTGGGCAGGAGGACTTTCTTCAAAAGAAACTTTGAGGTTTAGTGTTGAGAGTGGGTTAGCCAAGCGTGGAGATTGTCCTCTGCTAAGACTTACTTCTGCTGGTGGGAGTGGAGCATTGCATTAGCCAAATCACAGGCTGTGGTTTGGAGATGTGGACTCTGTGAACATTTGCTTTAAATTTATGCATATTATTTAATTAGGGCTTCAAATCTCACATCTCTTTAAATGGCAGTGTTTTGAAATCTGAAAAAAATAATATGGTTCATTAAGCATCCTTGGTTTTTCCTCTCTCCCACATTGGTGAGGGAGCTGCTAATACTCATTTAGTTCTTTATTTGAACCTTTTTTCTTTTGGCTAGGGAGATTTGAGAGAGAGAGGATAGTGGTATAATTCTCCCCTGGCTGTGCATAGCTGGGGTCTGGAGATTTTATTATCAGATTTCCATTTACAGGGCTGGAGAATAATGAGGGATCTCAAGCATAATTTGCGTGGCCGGGCTGAATATTGGCTTTTGTCTAAGTGGGTCAGGATGGACCAGGGGGAAATGGGGCACATTCAGTAGAAAAGAAATTTGAATTGTCAGGAGGGAGACCTCAGTTAATGAGAAATTGCACCTCATCAGCTTTGGAAAAACCTGTATGGAAATAATTTCTGCCGTTGAATTTCTCTGTTCTTTGCAGGTGTTCCTGTTTGTAGGCAGAGGTGCTTCCCATTGTTGTCTCTGCAGCCCAGCCTGGTAGTCTTTGTGCTTTCAGTAGAAGCTATAGGGAACGTAATGCAGATGAGTCAAATTGTGAAATGCCATTGCAGGGAGGCAGGGATACTCTCCACAAACAGCCTTTTCCTGATTGTTTGCCTATCAGTCAGTCCATGAAATAGATTACAAATAATTCAAGAAATTTTCTGCAGTTCTTGGTGTGCCATCCTGGCCATTGATAATAGGGGAGGCCATGAGCAAGGGGTATTAATTTTAAATGTCTCTCTTAACCAGTAGTTTCAAATTTTTATTATAGGATGCTTCTTGCATATCAGACATTAGATAACTATCACTTGGGGCAAAATACTGGTAATAGATGGTAGTTAACATGATGTGTTTATGAAGCTGAAAAACTATTTTGTTTCTGTAGCAGACCGTATTAACCACTGATTTATTCAAATATCTTCATTCTCACGTCTTACTTAAATTGAAAGGAAGGTGTTTTGAAGCATGGGCTTTTTTCTTGTGGGGCATAATCTTTGTGACAGTCATGGACTTAAGTTAGGGAGAGGCTGAACAGGGTGCAAGTGAAGGTGCTCAGGGTAAGAGAGAAATCAGTGCTCTTAATCTAGCAAGAGATCTTAATTCTTTCCTGAATGTCCCTGGTTACCTGAATTAGGGCAAGATAAATAAGCAAATACAACCTCCTGATTAAACACCTTTTGTTGTTGTTAATGACTCTCATATTACTCTCAAGGTAAGCATCTTGTTTTGTTAGACTAGCAATGGATTCCTAATGGATTCTGAGCTCAGCCCCCAACCTATTGAACTTGGTGGTGGTGTGAGGCTACGTGCAGTCCCCTTCCTCAGGGGATCAGGTGGTAAAAAATAATAATGGAGCAGAATATCTAGTGTTCCTGGCTTCATGTGCTGGGAGTAGGCTAGAACAGAAGTAATAAGTCTTTATCACAAGGGAATATGGTGTGGTCAGTGTGTGGACCACCCTTTGGCTTGTGGTTTGTCTTCCAACATATACAAATGTTAGATTGACATGTAGGAAAGCCAGGAGGAATCACATTCTTGAGAATTCTTTGGAGTCACAGATCTCTTTTATCTCTACAAGTGCAACAAAAATTTGGAAGAAAAGTAAAAGGTAACTTGAAAATCAGGTTTTCATCTATTCAGAGTGAGCAATAAAGTCATAAATACAGTCAATATGTCTCAACTGCTGCAGTTTGGAATCAAAATGTGTAATTGTGTATCTGTTTTAAAGCATATTAAATTTGAAATTAGTTTTGTCATGAAACTGGAGAGAAATGTAAATTCTTTCAGAGTCATTTGACACTTTATAGGATGGATTAAAATTGTTCCTTAGAAAGGAGAAATGGTTACAAGAATGACTCCTCACTTAACATTTTCAAATGAAAAATTCATGCTTCTGAGCAATTGCACATAACCTCAGTAAAACAAAGTTATGTTCATGACAGTGAAGGAGTACAAGCTGTCTTGGTGTAACCATTCTAGAACAGTACACAGCTGCTTACTCAAAATCATCTTTTATTTGTCTCTGGGCAGTTTATTATTGCATTGGATTTGCTCTGGCTGATACTAACAAAACAATTGAAAGCCAGCATATGTTCTCTCCTCCATATGAATTCTCCAGTTAAAAACTGTTTAATAAGACAGTGTCTTAACAGTGTTGAACCTAATTTAATAGCACGTGCTTGTAAATATGTTTAATATCTCCTGCTTCAGCATGTGGTAAAGGGAATATAGTTACATTATTGTCTAAATGTATCTGGAGGGGTTTTGGCCATATGGTTCTAAATCTGTTTTAAAGTAATTATGCCTATTAACTAAAAAAATAAAATATATTCCCCTCTGAGTTGATTGACATTCCTCTCAGTAAAGCACCCTCATTGCTGATTAGAGGTGTGGAAATAGTAATTTGTTCTAGCATTTAGAAATTTGATTAGACCTCTAATGAAATGGAGCGCCTACATGCTGTCTAAATATTCTACCTGACACCAGCTGGATCTCATCCAGCATGGAAGAACACTTGAAATGTTGCTGTACTACAATATGTTTTGTGTCTTGAAGTCAACGTGCTGCCTGCATGCAAATACCCACTGGCTATTCAGCAGGCAGAGCAAACCTTGAGCCTCCCTGGAAACTGGCATCAGGATATGATTATTCCAGTGAGCACTGATTGCACTATCTGTCTTAGAGTCAGAAAATTAAGGCAACTGTTTATAGAGAAGCACCCATACTACAGACTCTGTAAGCTAGACTTCAGCTGGTTGTGCACATATGTTATACAAAACATGATGTATCTATGAGGTAGAAACATGCTGAACTTCCCAATTTGTCCCTGTTGTTGTCTAGTAATAAGGTGACAACAACACACTATAAATAAGAATTAAAAGTTAAAGCACCACATTTCTTTCCCCATTATTAGCTGGCTTGTTGAGTTTCCTCCAAAAGCTGATTGCAACACCCATTATGTGCAGTGCTGGCTGTTTGAGCACCCATGTTTTATGTCCTCTTTAATTCAGTTGCAGCCATTTTCACTCCAGACCACCATGGCTAGAAAACTCTAAACTGGGACTCTGTTAGTGTCCTGTGGTGGAAACTTCCAGTCCCTCGTGGTAGGAGACATACCAAAACACTTGAGGAACACTTGAGGTGCATGGTGTTAATTAGTCAGCAGTTCATTTTGACTGGTCACCTTCTCCCTATGAAATCCAGAAGAAAAGTTCTAATGCATCTCACTAGAATCAGACATGGTCTTTTGTTTTCTTCCTTGTGTTTTGGTTTTTGGGGTTTTTTTTTTGGTTTGATTTTTTTTTTTTTTAGTTCTGTTTCTCCACCACATTTAATATTTTTACATTTTGCAGTTGCCACATTTAAACAAATGCAGTGGAAAGGCTGAACCAGAAAAACTCCTGACTAGTTTATGCCATATTAATGCTTCAGAAATTATTTTCATCTTCTGTTCTCTACAGAAAACCCAAACAGACTGTTCAATTACATTAATATTTTAATTTTTATATGACTGGGGAAAGACTGGATGAAGCAGTAACATTGGGGGTCATTCAGGTAGAATCTGCTTTGAAATAAGTGACTTTTATTCCAGCAATTTAAAACTTGTCTCGCTTCTGCGCCGGTGCTTGACAAGTAGTTGGGAGGAAAGGTGTGTTGGTTGAAAAGGTCAACTTAACGTAATTAAAGGTTGAAGGAGCCTGCAGCTGGCATTGTAGTTCTGCAGGAGAGATGGAGCTCTGTGCCTCTTCCACCAGGGCAGAGTTCAAGTGGAAGGAAAGCAGGCTGCAGCTGTGGAGGGTATGCTGGAAACATCTTCCACACGTGGTGTAGAAAAGCAGGAGGGGAATGGAGGTGGGAGGAGGGTCTCCCTGCGTGCCCCTGCTCTTCAGGCCACTTATGCCAAAGGTATTAGATAAAGGTGTAGTTACTTGACCTATTTATCCAACAGAAACTTGCCGTACAAGCAGAAGCAGTTTGACTCTCCAGTGCTGTTGCTGTTTTGTATGGGACACTCCTTTGAGTTAAGCTGTGCCTCATGAATACACAGAGGCAGCATCCAGCCATCCAGAATGATTAATTTGTCTTGTTTGAGAAGGTACCTACCTTCTAAGGCGTCAGTTCTTGTTTCCCAGAAAAGTCAGACAGAAGTTGCATGGTCTAACCCCTGTACAGAGGTAAGGCTGTTGCAAGTAGAGGCTGTGAATGTGTCTCTTAGGAGCTGGGCTTTGCTGAAAAGGTCTCAGTTCGGCTTTGGTGACTTTAGAAAAAGGGCAAGTCGGCTGGAGGGCAGTGGAGAACCGAATTAGGCAGTGCATGTTAATCACTCTTCCACAGCTACAGAAGTCTATTCAAGCAAGGTATAAAATATGTGAGTTTATTATTTCTTTATTACTTGCTGGTGCTTTTTTTCATAGAGTTGTTAAGTCACCAAACTGTAGCAAAAGCCCTCTTAGTGAAAGTGTAGGCAGTAATCTGAGAAAATGGTAGCACCTGCCAGCAGAGTCTGGATGGAGGTAAATCTGAAGTTCTGTCAATCTGCTGGCCTGGGTGGCTGGGGAGAGCTGAAGTAGCTGATCTGTCTCTGGACAAGTCCTGAATTTACATGCAATAAATCTTCTCTAACAGTTAGGAGTCTTCATTTTTGAAAATCAGCATCTCTTTTAAGCTCCGTCATGAAAATACATTTGTATCTTAGGTCTTTGTTACCACCAGCTCAGCTACATTAAGTCAATGTGTTTTGGAGATTGTATCTCACTAATGACTCACTTTGGTAAGATGTAGCTTAAGATGCCAAATGTTCTTAAAAAAAAAATAAAAAGAAGAAAGGAGAAGAAACTGCCTGACTGCAGGTATTCTTATGGTCGTTCCAGCAAGTCGGTGGCTTGCGAATGTGCTGCTGAGATGAAACCTTTCCCCTGTCTGTCTCTTTCCCAGACTTTCCCAGACTAATCAAATGTAAAACAGTGTGTCAGCTCCCTGCTCATTGTAAAACAGTCTCCTGCCTTTGCAAACAAGACTCTTTGGAGAAATAATTTGTTCTAATTGGTGACCATTTTAGGATTTCCTATCAGGTGAAAAATCAAAAGGGCTCCCCTGTGGTTTTCCATCTGTGGCCCTAGCACCTACAAGATTTTTCTGGACTTCCTTCTAGGAGACTGTGTAAGAAGACTTAGTTCAGTAAACTCAGAGGCATGGTGTGGATGCCACCTCCTTCTGAAAAATGCTTACTAGTCAACTAATCAAAAGAGGCTTAAACTGCTGGCTTAGACAGCAAGGCGCTTGCTCTTGGAAATTGTACCTTTAGGCTAGAGGTAAAGCGTGTTAGTCAGGGAGATTTTATTTTCACCTGGCACATTCTCTCTGTTTGAGTCATCAGCCAACGAAAGATGGCAAAAAAAGGTGCTTCTCTTAAAGCAGGAGGATATTGCTCCTTTTGGATGTCCAGGAGGGCTATCCCTTCCCAAGCAGAGCTAGGAGAATAGCATCAGCATGCCTTACATTATTTGAACTGTTGCAAAGATAGTCAGTGACCATCAATTGTACATAAGTATTTGTCCAAGAAACTTGTGCCAAGGGAGCTTCTCATTTTCTTTTAAAAGCTTTTCAGTGGATTAATTTAAAATTTTAAGGAGCGTCAGCCACAAATTTTGCTATGAATTAGAAACCTTATAACAGGCTTATGTTTTAATATTTTGATGTTGTCTTGAATCTTAGTACAAACAGCTTAGTTAAAGTTCTTCATGGTGAGGTAGCATAGCCAATATATGCTTATATTCTTCCAGTACCATCTATCTAAACAGACATCATCTGCCCGTTAGGTGAGTAGTGAGGGTTCATTAGTATATTGTCTTTATGTTTTAAGGCTTAGGCATTTTTTTTTCTTCACCTTCTGATGAGGTCCATTCAGAAAAGGGGAATAATAACACTGGCTTCCTAAAACCATGTTAGTAAAGAATTGAAGTGTGACTTACTTAAGATTCTGAAGTAAATTATATGATATCACCTGTGTTGAACAGGCAGTGTAGGAATGTCC
This sequence comes from Notiomystis cincta, assembly GCA_013398075.1. Taxonomy (NCBI): domain Eukaryota; kingdom Metazoa; phylum Chordata; class Aves; order Passeriformes; family Notiomystidae; genus Notiomystis; species Notiomystis cincta. Next base: position 139,528 of record VZRX01014362.1, read on the forward strand.
TCACCCAGGCACTAAGGAGCTCTATTACATGGCTTGCATCATCTATACTGGATTAGCACAATGCTTATTTCTGTAATGGTCTAGTTTAGCTAAAATATCTCCTTGCTTGGGGGATGCCAATTCCTATCTCTATTAGAGAACAGGTTCCATTTTCAAATAGGACTTATAGAATAAGTAGTATTCTTGAACCAGTCTGTTGCAGATACATGACAGCATTTGCGCAGATACAGTGGGTCAGGTTGAAACTCAGACTCCAGTCTCCAACAGTGGCCAAGGGAAGATATTGAAGAAAGAAGACACAAAATGGAACAGTTATGCACTCCCACAGCACTGTCTCCCAGGCTCCAAGTATTTGCCATTTGAAAACTTCCTGAGCTGGAGGTGATTCTCCATATTTAATAACCATTCTTGCATTTCTCTTCCATGAACTCGAATACTTCACTTTTAAACACACACTGGATTTTTGTAGCATCTTACATAAAGGATTTCCACAGCTTAGTTGCACATTGTGGAAAAGGCTAAGTACCTCTGCTTGAGCTTGTCACCTCCTGGGTGGTTCATAATCTTTTTACTGGAGGTGGTAGAAGCACACCATGCATGGACTGTGACAGCAAGGAGGCAATCAGTTAAAATTATTTGACATGCTTATGACAGAAACATCAGCAGTTCAGAGTTGCTGTTTCCAAGACTCAAGCTACTGTGTTTCACAATCCTGTATGAAAAAGATGGCAGAAAACTAGCTGAGTGAGCTCCAGTACTGAGCAGAACACATTTCCCTCTTTAATCTGTGTAAGAGGATTTTGTTTTCTGAATTCTGGCAAGTAACTTCCATGACACTTAAAGTTGTTCCTGCACACAGATTCAAAATAACTACTATGATCATTTGGTACATAAAACATGTGGGAAAAATAGTTTGAAAGAACATGCTTATGCCATTTGCTTGACTTTCTTATGCCTCTGAATAGAATTCAGTTTTATGTAGTAGTTGATTAGTGAAAGGTGCTTGGGAGCATATGTATGCAGCAGCATTTACTACTGAGCAAAGAGATGGTATCCTAGTTTTATCGAGCTGAAAACACTACAAGGACACAAACTTATCAAAAGGGAGTGTCAGCAGGGACACATGCTAAGTTTATTTCTGGAGTGTGGAGCTTCTGCTCATGTACCTATTTCCTGACATGCAACACAGATATGCTCCAGGTAGTGAAATGTGCCTCTGCAGCAGGTTGGCTGCTCTTCTGATAAAATTCAGACTTCCCACTTACATGTCTTGATTCAATGGCTGAGCAGGGGAGCAGGCAGCGTGCATCTACTGAATTTTAAAAAAACAGCTACAAGAGTAAGCTTGTACAGTGACATTGCAGGGTAAAAAGTAGTGGAAAGGCCTGGAAAGCTGGATCCTATGATCTAAAATCTCATAGTTGCAGGTCAGACAGGTTTTCCCATTGAAAAGGAACTCAGCCTTTGCCTTCTTGAGTTAAATTCTGTGGTGGATTTCCACCACACTTGGCTTGTGAAGAGTTTTCAGTGTTTGGTAGTCTGCAAACATGTAGCGTTTGACATTAGTCACGAACATTGCTTGAATACACCTCAGGCAGCAGAATACTTGGTGTGGCCAGGAGACCAGTGCAGGAGGGCTTGTTGCTTTCGATAATCGATCATGAAGGAAACAATTTTAGTGAGCTGGTGCAGAGGTCAGAGCCCGGCTTCCTCCCCTGCAGCTGTGGGGGACTGAGATGCTAATCAGAGGAGGATATTGTTATTATTTTTCCATTAAAGTGCAGAGGTAGGACTCCATACTTGCTGTGAGCAGATCTCTTTATGTTCACTCTGAGCTGTCAAGCTTCATCTCTTCAACTGGAAGCTCAGCAGTGGCTAACTTAATATTTGTCTGGTTTCTCAAGCCTGTTGTGCAGCAGAGCTTCATGTGCCTGCCTGACTTGGGAACTGTTAACCAAGGGCTTCTTCAAAACCAGTGAAGTAAAGGACTTCTTTAAAGCTGCCTTGTAGAAGAGCAGCAGTTGTGCTAGTGACTGCAGTGTAGGCATAACCTCAAGAGTCTTACCTTGGTAAAAATCCAAATCTTAATGTTTTAGGGCACACTGTGCCTAAAATGTCTCTCTGCGCTTTGTCATAATGAATGCAACACCAGTAACAAAGAGGAGAGAGGAGAGAATGCAGCCTTGATGACGGTCCCTAGTAAAAAATTCACCCAGTCTGTTTTTCTAGTAATGTGCTGTTAAATGCATCTGCTTTTCTATAAACCCTTGGTGATGATGGTCTCTGCTGAAACACTGTAGCACTTGAGGATTTTCAAGCATGAATTGCAGTGGGGCCCTTTCGAGACTTTCTTTAAAAAATTGTCCGAGTGTTGTGTAGTGTACTGCCCTTACATTAATTTAGTATTTCAATCATTTAGCATCTTGGAAAAACCAAAACCAAACAACAAAAGACCACCACATCCTGGGCCACTTTCTGAAGAGTAGGAGGATGCCGTTATGCATTTACAGTATGGATGAATACCATTCTATTTTACTTGCTTACAAGGCATGTCTTTTTAGACAATACTTCTATTAAAAATTCGGTAGAGCATTCTTGGGAGACAGTTCTGCCAGAGATACATGATGGATTTGCATAACCCCAGGGGTCTTTCTCTTTTTGTTTTTTAATCTCCAACTGGCAGTATGCCCAATAAATCAAATGTGTGTGTGTTTATGAATTGAAGTATTTAACCATTCAATTACTGTATTGTAAAGAGGCTGTGCTCTCAGTCATTAACAGCCTGTCACAGCAGCTGCTGTTCTTCTCTGCACTTTCTAGCAAGTGTTTGTTGTACCTGTTGGCAGTGTTGTGCTGCATGGATCGAGTGGGGAAATCGATGTGGTCTCTCCGTGAGAGGATGGAGGCCACACACATGATCACAGTCACTGCCCTTGCCCACCCTGAGCCTGCAGCCTCCTGAGCATACAGGACCCTTGTGGCAGAGCAAAACCAGGCTTGGTTAGATGGGCTGTGCTCAGGCAGGACAAGGCAGCCCTCTACATGGAGGCAGTGGATTAAAGGATATGCTGTGCTGCTTCAGAGAGCCTTCCTTAACACGCAGAGCTCCTGTCCTGGCTGATCAGGAGGCAGATTAACTCAGTGCAGTTTCACCAACTTAATGGCTAAAGGCTATGTTCTGCAAACTAGATAATACTGGTCTGTCTCAGGATGTCAGATGTGGACTAAACCTGAAGGTGGAAGGGAGCCAAGGTACAGATAAAACAAGTCCCAGCTAAAACCACCGAAGTTTTCTAACTTTTGCTCTTAATATCTGGTGCTGTTGAAACAGAAAATGCTCTTCTGCCATGCTTGTAGTATATTGAGTCATCTAGACATTCATTCACAAGGTCTTCTGTCCTGAGGGCAGTTCTTGGGGAGCACCCAAACTCCAGTGTTACTGTTGGGTGCGCAGGGAGGGAAGGAGGTGAAGTTCTCCATGGATGGATGAGAGAAGTGCTGTTTCTCCTTTTTTCCATTCTCCCCATAATTTTGGTTTGGGGTTTTTTGTTTGGTTTTTTGTTTGGTTTTCTGAGGGTTTTTTGAAGGCTGAAGTAGACAACAAGACTATTTATTGTCTGATGGTGATATGTGTCTTTCTGGTCTTCAGACCAATACCTGGTTAGGCATGAAGTCCTATGGTGGAAATTCAGGCTTTTCCATGACAGTTGATTTCATCCTGAGTTAAATATCACCTTCCTTTTTTCATTTTAGCCAGCATGCAGCTGGCTAACTCTGATTTGGGTACCTGTGTTTGATCAGTTGACTTTCATCCTTGGTATCTGAGAACAATTGGGGAATGCATAAGAAGTCTGATTTTGAGGTTTGGCTTATATTAAATGGAAGTAATTCTCAAGCAACAAGGAAGTAGAAAAATTAGCTCTTTGTCTCTCATCCTTTTCAGGTGTTAATAACCAATGTTTAGGTTTGACTTGGCACCACTAGTTGAACAAATTTTCTTGTGAAAGTCTTTCCATTTTTCTATTTAGGAGCCTCAGACTTACACAGCTAGATGTACTCTGAACTTCAGTCAATACTAAGTTACAGGTGTGTCTTTAACTTGATACATTTAGATCTATTCTGGCCAAAAAACCCGCAAAATACAGTTCAGGTTTCTTAAATAAAGAAATGTTTTTCAGCATACGTGTTACTCTGACATTTGACTTGCAGTCCTTGTCTGTCTGCTCCCAGTTGCAGTTGAAGGTTGGTTTTGGTTCATAGGAATGACCTCCTGGCCAAGGAGAGAGATACAGCAGCAGGAGCAGTAAGGATGCAGATGTAGGTTTGCTTTATGGAAAAAGTGATGGGCTTTTCTGCCAGTAACTTCCTGTTCACTGCCGAGGGTTTTCTCCCGCAGGCCGAGTGTACCAGCTGTCCTTCAAAGATCAGGGACTTCTCCTGCCTGACCATCCATCTTGGGCTGGGTAGAAATTTGCTGACCTTTGCTTTCTAATTAGTGTGGATTGTGTTCTTAATAGCTGGTGGAGGGATGGGAACTTGGGATAGGCTTCCTTTTATTGTGTGTAGTCCAAAAGGGCTGTAACCTGTTACCAGAGCAAAAGCTCTCCATCAATTGTACTGCCTTGGCTCTCTTCCCAGCTCTTTGCACCACTTCATCAGCTGTGAGGCACAAAGATGCCAAATTCTTAATGTTAAAAGTTACTGGTTTAAGTATTTTGAAATGCTGTTCCATTAAAAAAAAAGATTTCCTGCTGTTTGACTTCCTCTGCTAATTTTCATCTTTATGGCTTAGTTAGCATTTTTGGAGTTGGACAGTCTGTTAAGAGGAAGAAACTGTTGCAAAATCACTTGAAATACCCCTAACAAATGACTGTAGGCGAGGACTTTTGCTTTGTGAACTCTTAACATTTTGACATTGTTCGTTCTGAACATTTCTTTTATTGCTTCTGGAGTTATATCCTGGGTTTAATTATAGGAATGGGTCAGCTCTAAGGAGGAGTTCTGCACTGTCAGCAAATAGTGTTATGCATCATTCAAATCATTGCTCCAGATTTTTGTCTTTTGGCTTTTCTTTTTCTACAGAAATTGTTTTGAATAACAGGACATCAAGGTCTACCCTTCAAATATTTATCTAAATTTTTGAAGTTGTAATGCAAACTTCATGGGAGATTAATTGTAGATACCTTCTGAAGCTATGAAGCTCCCAATTTTATTATATTAGATGCCATAAACAGAGTTTTTTCTTTAAAATATGATACATCAATAAATGATTGTCAGTAAGTGTCAAAATTTCACAGCTTTGCTGAATAGACTTCTTTCCTGTCAATCAGTTTCCCAGGAGTACTGACATGTGAAGACAAGTAAACTGTGACTACTGAGTTTTTATTTTAGTCAGCAAGACTATGTGTAGTTTTAGTAGTTTTAACTATTATATTAATCCTCTGCAAATTTACAACAAATAATAAAATTGCCACCTAAAGTGAATTGGATGCATCCTAAACTTCTGCCAGATTTCTAAACTGCTCTCCCTCTGCCAAACTTGGGTGGCTAAATTAAAATGCAACTTGGCATGCACAGAAATAAACAAAATCCCTCCTGCATCCTAAGGAAGAGTTTGAATAAAAGTAGATGCTAAGACACAAGCAGTGTTCACATAGCTTATTTTTTAATGCTTTCTTCTGTTTTCAGTGAGGATGGAATAAGCAGATGGTCCAGTATGACTTTATGACTAAAATTGTGTTACAATTTACTGAAACTCAGAGCATTTGACTGTAATTAGAGCCAGTGGAGGTAGACCCTGTTCCAGGATCCAAGAACTAAAAGTGAAAATGTGTTCACTAAGCAAAAGTGGGAGTAGGAGAAACCAGTTTGTAGGTATGGTTTTAACCAGCAGCAGCAGCAAATAATGCTGCTTGTAACGTGAACTAAAATTCAAGGCATTTGTGTCTGTCAGCTGAAAACCAAATGTGGGCTCCATAACATTAAATCTGTGAGATTGAACTGGTGTATTTTCAGTTTGAAGAACTGTGAGATAAAGCTGAGACTGGGAAAAGAGCCGATTCCTTTCAGCCCCAGATAGGGATTCCTAAATCCAGTTCTCCACTCCCACCCAGTGACAGACTTGACTCAGATTATTGCTGCAGAGATAATGTCTATTTTAAAGAGATAGACCACTGAATTTAAATAACAAAGATCCTTGTAAATGCTAGATGGTAGCAAAATTGCTTGTAGATTATAATATAAGAAAAGGTGTTATAAAATTATAAGTATATCCTCATTACCTTCCCCCCCAAAAATATTTCTGCTTGTTTAGGAAAAAGTTTGTTCCTCGGGAGAAGCTAATTTTGGGATGCCCTTAGGATTTATATTTGATCTGGTGCTGTTTATTGTCCTGATGTCTTGACAGTGGTGGCAGGTGTTGTGAGAGTGGGGGCTCTGAGCCCTTCCATGAGTGTTTCCTGGACACTTGCACTGCTCTGGGAGTTTGCAGGGACACAGCGTTGCCATGGCTCACAATATTCCCCCTTGAATGTTTCTTCCCTGTAATTCCCCCCCCATCCCACTGAAGCATGACCACCTTGATGTCAAGTGCAGGATGAAGTAGATTTTATGTGCCACATGTGTGAGAAGCCCCCATGCACCCGTAGCAGTGAAACGTGTTTCCTGAATACGTAGATATTCAGAAGTGCTTCCTAAAGCAGCTCTTTGATTAGCCCCAACAGCTAGCACTTCCACTCTCAAACAAACAGCCTCCTTTTGCAGCTTGCTAAAAATAGCCATTTCTTTAAAGCCTCAGGACACGGTGATTCATGTGGTGGTGAAGAGGAAGAAAGGTTATTTCTTTTGCTTTAGGCTTTGGGAGGAAAGCCACTGTGCTGTCCCAGTGCCAGCTGGGCTCATGCTTGCTCCCACTTGGCCTTCATGGCCACATCACCAAGCCCAGTGGCTCTGGCATTCCTTGCTCTGCCACTGCAGGCTGGCAGCTATTTGAGAGGCAGGTGCCACATCCCAGTGCCCATCTTGGCTCTGGAGGGAAGGGTGTGCAGTCACTGCCACAACTGAAAATAAACCTGTGAGATGGCAAGCTGCGAATTTGTTGTCTGTGGGTTTGTGCAGAGCTCGCCCAAGGATGAAGGTATTTCTTACAATTTATAGCTGGGCAGAGGGGAAATGCTCCTTTTGTCACCACTGAGATTCCTGATGAAGCTCCTGACACCATTGAAAGTGCAGTTTAAGGACAGGAAGATGTCACAGGTAGAGCTTATGTAGGATTTTTCATGGATTCCTGCATCAGCTCTCCCGTGCTCTGCAGAGGACACCGCAGTGTGCTCCGAGGCTCTGGCTTGCAGCAGCCCTCCTCTCAGGAACATGCTCAGGCATACTTTTTTCTGCTTTGAAGCCTTTCATCATCTCATTCCTTCTGAGGAAACAGCCCTCAAAAAGGTGTGAGTCGTCATGTAAATGGAAATGGTTCTTGCTCCAGCAATGTGTTTCTGGAGGATCGTGCAGCAGAAAATGACTGGTAGATGTGCATACAGCATTTCAGTTGCTGAGCAACCTGTTTCTTGCTTCAGCCTCTTAGCAAAAGCATCCCATTTCAAATAAGATACTTGGGACCCCGGCTGACTTAGTTATAGTGTAACCTGCAAAGACTACTTGGACAGGAAAACAAAACTGCTTTCTTGGAAAACAAGAAGCTTTGCAAGAATTTTCACCATAAAGGACCGTGCATCTGCACTGTTGCTTTCTAATTCCCATATACTGTTTTTTATATTTGGGTTCTTGGGTAGACCTTAAATCCCTGTTCTAGATAAAGCATGCCCAGAAGCAGCGGTTTTTATCTACAGCTCAACAAAGCCAACATTATCTTTCTAAATGCTTGTAAACTTCATATGTTTTTATTAATAGCATTCTGAAAACTTGTGCAACCAGATGATGTTTGCTCCTTTTCTCCTCACAAGCTTGTTTTAACCAGTTTTAATAAAATAAAAGCTTTGGCAAGAAGGCAAAATAATCTTTCTTGTTGATGGAAGGGAAGAGTATACTCTTCCTGTATCAAAAAACCCCAGCTCCCTGGAAGGGTGCAGTGATAAGACTCATCAACTTGAATGATAATGTTTGGGCTTTTGGGGTTTTGTTTTTGTTTTGTTTTTTTGTCTTTTTTTTTCCCCAAGCTTGTTTTTTTATAACTGTCACCACCCAAAAGGAGTTAGATTTTGTTCTTATTGTAGTAGATTTAACACACATTTTTCATGTCTGACTATCTCCTGGACTTTATGTCATCATTCCCAGGAATTAACTGTTGATACTTGCCTATATTCATCCACCCAAGTACCGTTTCCTCCTTTCCTCAGCAGTAGCTTATCTGCATGCTCAAAAGAGTAATAGCAGTCACACTGAATGGGAAAACAGGGGAATGGAGCCCAGATCCTGCTAGAAGCAGCAGAGGGATTTTTTTTACCATGATCTGGCCTCAAGAATGAGCTTTGCCAGAAGGTACAGATCAGAGATTAGGATGGAGAAGGTTTGGCTTTGGTTTAGACCCATGCTCCAGCAAGAGCTGACAGTGTACAGGTATTCAAGTTGTGTCACTCACACAGGCTGCTTCCTCCAGATTAATTCATGTGAAATAAAGGTTTTAAACTTTAATTCTCAGATAACTGTCATGAAACAAGTAAAATCCAAGCTTGGATCCAATCTTGGAAAGCATTTCTTTTTTTAGTCTTGGCAGAAATGACTGTCTGCTGGCAAGACTCTGTATTTGAAGGCAGAGGATGTCTTCCTGTGCCTTGTGTAACTGTGTGAGGAAGGGGTTGCATGTGCAGATACCAGGACTCTTCACCATTTCTTCATACTTTAGATTGAGTACTTTTTATAGATGAGAAGTATTTTACAGGATTGTTGGGCCTGTGACAGTAGGCAGCAAATGCAGGAAGTTGTCTCCTGGCTGCTGGGCTTCATGCGGTTGATCCAGCTTATTTCTGCATCTTTTAGCAGCTAATTGTTCCAAAGTCACAAATTCAATTGTCCTGCGAGAGTTTGCTTTGGAACATCTTTCCTGAATAATCATTGCTGAGTTTTGCATGTTATTTCTTAATCTAATTTAGAAAGGACAGGATGTTTTTAAGGATCAGGACAATAGTTACGCAGCTCCAGTGGCTTAATTTTCCTGTGTGGAAATCAGTGGCACATTCATTATGGGACTGGCACTGCTGTTTGTGCACACAGCAGTTAAGCTTAAAGCCCCCCTGGTAGAGGTATTTAAAGGTCATTTGTTATGGAAAACTTCAGACTTTTATGTTAGGGGCACAAAATACTTAGTATGCAAATCCAATACTGCTGTTTATGGGTAACATATTAAGAGTCACCAACACTGTGGTTGCAATTAGGGACTTGAGACAAGTGTGCAGCCAGCCAGATAGGTGGAAAATAAGCAAAGAGGAAAAGAAGAAAAGACAAGAAGCAACTGCTTTAAATTACTGCAAGGGAAATTCAGATTAGACATAAAGAAAACGTTAACAATCTGAGGAGTTAGTCACTGAAATAAATGACTGTTGGAGAGGAAGGAACCTCTGGGAGAACTGGACCAACACTGGTCAGGAATCACATGGATAGTGTTGATCCTGCACCTGATGAGTTGGAGGAGCAGGCAACCTCCCCAGGTTCCCTTCACGCCTCTGGCTGGCAGCACAGTTTATCTTAGTCCAGTTTCTTATCCCTAATAAATCAAAAAAGTGCTCTGGCTCTTGTTACACTATCAGCTTGTTCTGTACTAAATATATCCTCCTGCCTTGTAGCTGAGGTTTGCACACCAAGGCTCATGCTGCATGCAGTGTGCTCCAGGCCTCAGCAGTGAGCAAGGTGGCCCTTTCATCAGCTTTCTAGAAAATGCCTGTAACCGGGTCTTGCTGGTTTGCTTTTCAAGACAACAGTATTTGGCACGTAAAGTTCTTATGCTCCTCACAACACTAAAGATCTCATCAGATGCTGATATTGAAAGAAAACAGCATCTTGCTTATAATTTCCTGAGTGTAGGTTTTCCCCCTCTGTTTTAAAATTTCCATTCAATCCAGTAAAATGGCTAATTTTAGCATCATGCCAGATGTTTTGTTGCTATTGTCTATCTTCAAACTGGTGTGTAAACCAACTGGAATTGGATTTTTGAGGTTTGTTTCTGCCTTACCCCTGCCCAGAATTAGTGCTGTTCCTTGCCAAAATTGATGCCATTCCTTCATGCAAAGCTGTTCTAATGTGGTGTGGTGCCATACATACTCAGTGAACACTCAGGTGGCTTTGAGAAGAGAATTGAATCCAGACCTTGAAGATCTCATCTTGTGAGGTGAATGTGTAATTCCTGACACTGACTGAGCTATGTGACTGTTTTGCAGGAAAAGAGAGTACAGGTCTCCCCGCCGTTGACAAGAGGACCAAGTGCCTTTATACCAGAGAACGAAGTAAGTTTGCAGTTAGCAAAAAAAAGATAGCCTTGAAAATAGTGACACTGAAAGATGATGCTGTGACCCTGCTTGGTCCATGGTACCTGCATGAGCTCCCTTGAAAGCAAAAGCAGTGGTTTCTCTGGAGCAGGTTCCAGTGGGTAAGAACAACTCCATGCTTTCACACAGGTGGTAGGTACTGTTTGACATCTCTTCTGTCACCAGCATTCCCAGAGACAGCCATGAGTGACAGCTCTGCTCTTCTCGGGTGGGTGTGAACACATTACTCATAATGCCAGACCCGAGGGGAGGCCTGTCCAGTACTGCAGCAGTGTGATTATATAGCTGTCAGAGCAGTGCCTGACCTTGAGTTTGAGAGAACCTGCAAGTAGGACTTCACTCCTTAGACTGTAGCTGTGGCTCTGGAGAGAATTTGTGGTTGAAAGGTATGAGTGGATTTCAGACTCGAGATTTCTACCATGACAAATGCCAGCTGTGGTTCGTGAACAAACGACTGCCTTTCTCCCTCATTCCTTGTCATGGAATAGTACAGTGGATAGAGAGGGTTTAGTAACAGAGTAGTAACACACTGAAGTGATAATAACACTACTGGTGTCAAAGGCTGCTTTATTGTTGCAATGGAAAGAATATGGGCAAAGAAATAATGACTTATTTGTAAAGGTTCCTATTAACATGCCACAAGGCTTTAAAAGCAGAATTAAAAAAAAATCTGTCTGTGGATGGTAATAAATCAGGAGGAAGTACATGCACAGTATGAAGAGGATAGTAATAGAGGTGGAGATAAATCTTAGAAATAATCATATGGCACATTGCTATGCCTAACATAGCAACAGTACAGTCCTACAGGATTATATTTTGATTCCGTCAGCAGAATTTCTTTCTATGAGTTGCACTGTTACAAGGAAAATTCCTAACAAGCTGGAGAAGATTACCAGAGACACAAAAAATATGATTTCCCTGAGAAACCACTAAATGAGACAAGAATCTCCTAAATACATGAGAGATACATTTGGTGAAGAATAAGGGGGACTCCTAGGAGTGGAGCATGGTATATACAGGGAGATAAAATGGTCTCTAATGTGTAAATAAAGTTCTGATGGTAAAAACATTATTAAGAAAAACTGGGAAGAACACAGAAAAGCTGCCATATTGAAGACACACATGAAAAAATGATGCAGCTGCCTAACTGTGTAGCTGCTTCTCCCCTTTCTTTCCGGGCCCACAAATTAAAACAGGAAAGTTTTAATGAAACTGAGAAATGTAAATGTAGTATGTTGTTTGTGTTTCTTTGTATGTAACTTCTATATAAGATCTGATAGAAAAATAATTGAGATCCAGCCCACTCATCAGCCCATGATAAAAAAGAAAACGTATTTTAAATAGAATATTTCAGCAAAAGCATTGTGCTTCTTGGTTTTAGGCACTTTTTAGCTTCAGGTGCAGTAAAACAGCTAAAATACATTCTCATTTCATGGTGTTTGCAATAGTAAGCTGGCTGGTTTATTACTGCACAGTGTCAGAATAAATACTGGGTTTTCTAGGCTTGTGCTTGTAACTTCAGTGGTGAACATGTTGAGAATGGCTGTTCCTGGTGATAAACACTGAGTAATAGCACTCATACTGTGTCAGGGCTTGCAATGCAAGAGCTACTTACTGTTCTGCTGTTTCATTTCATCTTGTGCCCAAGGTTTGGATTGGTTGAAATAATTAAAGAACAGCTTTTGTTTAAAGAAAGTATTAAATTCCTATTCTAAATAATACCTGAATGTTATGGACAAATTAGCACTTGATCTCCTCTTCAATTATACAAGCACAGAAGGGGTAGATTGCCAGGCTGTTTCTATAATTTGGTTACATAATCCAGTTCCTCTCCATTAATTTTGAAATTGATTTTAGGGCTGAGCATTCAGGTGGTGTGTGTCCATACAGGTTGTCTTCCATAAAGAATTTACTTTCCATTTAGCTCTTACTTACTTCTAGCTCTCTGTACAGGTTTGACTTTCAGCATCTGCGACTTCCACTGTTTCAAGATCTATAGAAAAATGGTTTGGGGTTTTGTAGGAACATAAAAAAAATAACAGAGGTTCACTATAAAGTGCTCTTCAGTTCCCAGTACACAAGTAGGATCTGTGTGTGTGTATTTGCATGCAGACAGGCATGTATGTTTGCAAATACACGTCCAGAACTCCATCATTGTCTTGAGGTCTGTCCACAGACAAACCTTTCATACTGCAGTGTGTTTCTCCCCAGGGCTGAAGCTAGAGAAAATCTCTCCCTCTGTTAACATTTCTCCATCTTCTTTTCGAGGTTATGCAAGCAAACGGTTTGGATGAACGTACTAATCTTCTTGTGGAAGAATATTCTACGTCTGGTCGCCTGGACAACATCACCCAGGTCATGAGTATCCACACTCAGTACCTGGAGTCCTTCCTCCGCAGCCAGTTCTATATGCTGCGCATGGATGGGCCCCTTCCTTTGCCCTACAGGCACTACATTGCTATCATGGTATGTACCAACAAGCTGTGTATCTTCTCCTGCAACCCTGACTTCTGTTTTTAAAAAAAAAGAGGAAAAAAGAAGGATTTAGAAAGGAGAAGTCAGAGTGGTATTTTGACAGAGGCTGAATTTTTGTCGTGGATTTTTATCACAATAAAACATGCCTAGCCAGAAGGTTTTCAGTGAGAAGGGAGAATTGGAAACCTGCATCATTCCCTATTTCCCACAGAATGCACCTCTCACTGTGCAGCAGTAGGATGAGATGCAGGGGACTCAAGTCACAGGAAATTCCAGGTAGACACTAGGAAAACAATTCTGTCCATGAGGATGTTGAGGCATTGGTTCTGTGATTGCCAAGGGTGAGGCTCCAAGCAACAAGTTCTAAGTCAGTTCTGTGAGCGAAGAGTTCTCTTCTAGTGATCACTTCCAACCTAAATTATATTTTGCAATTCAGAGTAATCAAATTTATTTTTATTGGAGAATCCTCCATACTGTATAGAAATGCATTGCAATGCATGTGCACAAGGCCCTTTGGAATGACACTGCACTTTTGGTGTTGTTAACCTGTCTCCCACCCGCAGCAAAATCAGATTACACACTGATGTGCTGCACTGTTCACTCTGTGTTTAATTATTCCAGGCTGCTGCCAGACATCAGTGTTCCTACCTAATAAATATGCACGTTGATGAGTTTCTGAAGACTGGAGGGATTGCAGAGTGGTTGAATGGTTTGGAATACATTCCCCAAAGACTGAAAAATCTGAACGAAATAAACAAACTTCTTGCACACCGGCCGTGGCTGATCACGAAAGAGCACATCCAGGTACCTCTTCAGTCATGCCCTGTAAATATCAGTAAATGTCTGGTAAAAAGAACTGCCAAGAACTGTGCAAGTGGCTGGTTAGGCTTCATTACCCTGAGTTTAGAAGTTCAGGGAAGTACTAGTCCACCAAACAAGCTGATTCTCCTGTGTGACAAAACCAGTAAGATTTTCTTTTTAGGAATAGTATTGACTAAAGTAGCCCAAAAGAAAATAAGTAATATATTAGGAGTCTCTTTTTTTACCCAGTGAGACTTTGTGTGCAAGGGGAATATGGTATTATTGGAAGAAAGAATTGATCCTTTTTTAAAATGTGTAGTATTTAATATAAAAGCTGGGGGCCAAAAGAAATTTTATATTTACACTTTTTTTATTCTCATTTCAGAAACTTGTCAAGACTGGGGAAAATAATTGGTCTCTTCCTGAACTGGTGCATGCTGTTGTCCTGTTGGCACATTATCATGCCTTGGCAAGTTTTGTATTTGGTAGTGGCATTAATCCAGAGAGAGATCCGGATACGTCTAATGGAGTCAGACTTATAGCAGTCAACAACTTCTGTGTCTGTGATCTTGCCAATGACAACAACATAGAAAATGCATCCCTCACAAGTAGCAACTTCGGGGTTAGTGTTGCAAAAAAATTCTTTTGCTTGCCTCTGTTTTGCATTAGAAAACTTTCTTCCATTCTTTCCCGTTTAAATTTTAGGGTAGTTTGAATTTTTTTTTGTCTACTTTACAGAAATGCTTGAGTCTGGTAATTCTTACAAACACTCTGGCAATTTCCAATGTAATCTGTTGAAAACTATATTGTAACAATGGATGGTAGTCGGAGCAATGTGATTTTGATAGTTAATGTCACCACCCATGGGGCAAGACTAAAACTTTGCTTTCAGCAGAAAGCTTAAAGTCTTAGTTTCTTCAGACAGTGTGGCATTGACTGGAGCATTGTGCCATCCATGTTCCTAACATAGGGAATGTAAAAAAAGAAATGGAAAAAAATGGAAGTAGTAGTAGTAGTAGTAATAATAATAATAATAATAATAATAATAATAATAATAATAATAATAATAATTATTTTTACTTCAAGGCCTACAGTCACAAAACAGTTTGAAACACTTCCATGTAGATGGGAGGAAATGTCTGAAAGAAAATTACTTAATTCTTCATGCTGGTGTTCCAGCCTTGAATCAAAAGAGAACTTTGATTACTAGTTAATTAACTTAATTAATTTGATTACTACTTAATTAACTGGACATTTTTTCCTGAAAGGTGCTCTTTGAATGCTTTTGAAGATATGCCCTTGAATTAATGCCGACAGATGAATTAGCCTCATTGCCTTTGATGGAAGATCAGGATTATGAGCAGAGTTGCTAGATACAATTTTTACAATTAGCAGTAGAATTTAAGCATGTCATCACTCAGTTCATTTGCTGTATCTTGAATTTCTGGGCTGTCAAACATGCCAGCTCATGCCATGGAGGTGCCTTACTCCCCACTTGTAGTGGGTGGAGGGCTGCTGCTGACTGTGCTTATTGCTAAGCAGTGAGGAGTCTGCTGGGAACAATTGTAACTATGGGCAAAAGAACAGACTCAAAAAGATGGAAAAGAAAAACTAAACTATTTATCTTTTGAAAAATCCGAATGATAGGTACAGGGCACTGAAAACTTTGACATATTTCTAGTAAAAAGAGGTCTGTTTTCCTCACAAAAGTAAGAGAAAGAGTCAGTTGTGGCTATTTTGATCACATGTAATGAAAGAAAAGCACTGGTTCGCCATCTCAGGTAAGGCAGTGTTGCACTGGATCTCTTCAGAAACATATTTTGCATTACCAGAGGACTGAATATAATTACCTTCCTAAGAAAAATTGTTTTAAGAGAGACGTAGGGCACGCAGATGGATTTTCCTGAGCCATCTACATATGAGTGACTGTGGTTTCCGTGCTCAAACACCACCTCTTCGCTGTTAATCCCACTGCAGTAAATTCCTGCAGCAGGCTACATTAGCACTTCCCAGCTCCTGTCTTCTTGCTGTCTGAAAGCTGTTTGTCTGTGCTGTATGTGACAAAATGCATTCTGGCTTGAGTTTTTCTGTTTGCCTCTGCCGGCTGGTTTTGAGAACGTTTGTTGTCAAGCATGAAATGCGAAGATGACACACGTTGTCTATCCTCTGATTTTGCAGAATGTCATGGTGTTTTTGCAGATTGCAGATTCTTTAAGTGAGCTGGAGGCCCTGATGGAAAGGATGAAGAGACTACAAGAAGATAAAGAGGACGAAGAAGCCTCTCAGGAAGAAATGGCAACTCGCTTTGAGAAGGAGAAGAAGGAGAGTCTGCTAGTAATTAGTGGAGGTATTTGTGCTTTTCCAGTTCAATTCTGCTTGTGCTTTTCAAGAAATAAATACGTGAGTCTAGTCCAGTGACTGAAACTTTTTATGTCCATTTCTTTATTCTGATTCTTCATGTAGAAGGGATGGTCTTACCTCTTGCTTCATCACCTTAAGATTCCTTGATTGACAAATAACATCATTCTTTTTACTATTTGAAATTTAGCTTTTGTTTATTAAAAAAAGACCTATAGGCTTCCTTAAAAAGTAGGGTGTACATTTCTCTTTCTTTATATGTCCTGTATCTTCAAAATAATTTTTTTTATTAATTATAAGTAATAAATATTCAGTAATATTTCACAGGTTTGGTTCTATGGTGCTTAGAACTTCAATGACACTCATAAGTAGCCTTCAGATATGACATTTATTTTAGGAATTAGATGTTGAGACTCAACTACTTTTACCATTTACTGGAAGGGCATTTCCAACTTGCTGTTCTGAGTGATCACACTGCTGTGCTGTTCCACTGCTTATCTTATGATAGAGATTCATAACATTTGTTTTATTGTTGAATAATTTTCCAAATTTTGAGCTGAAACCTTCTTTTCCCATATTCTTCGTATGCTCAGGAGGCCTTCATCTCTAACAAACCACAAAATGAAGTCTGCTTCATACAGACAGGAAGGTGTGTTTTTCCCCAAAGAAAGTGTTAGGAGAAAAAATATTTATAAGACAATCAGAATCTCTATTTCCTCATAGTAGAAGACACTTGAAGGTGATTGCTTCTGTCTTTTGTGAAGTGACCACTAAAATGCTTCACATTTTACTGTACTGTCCTTAGTGAATTTAGATCTCTGTAGCTTCAGACCAATCAGTTTGAAAGAATCAATGGTTTTGTTCAAAGAGCCCAAAACGGAGGAAGAATGTACTGAGGCTCAGCAGAGAAGTTGTTTTGTGGCTCTCTAGGAACATGGAAAAATCTCTGAAAGAAGATACATCCAGCAACATCAAGCTGGATTTTTTGAAATGGACATTGTTTATTCTTACTGTATTTTCCTTTGGCCAGGCAGTATCAGCAGTGCAGGTAAATGGACACTTACTGCAGTTTCATTATCAAATCAGGACTTCCATGAGTCTGTGCAAGTTCAAGTGTTTAAGGAAAAGGGGGCATTCAAGACAGGAAGAGGTTTTGGATAGAGTTGCTGATAGTTTTGTTGACTGTCTTCCCTCTTTACCATTTGCTGATTTCAGTTGAGGAGCCTGTGTGTGTTGGGCCTTTACCCTTTCATGAAGCCTTTGTCAGGGGGGAGTTGTGTATGTGTACAGGTTTTTTATTCTTCACGAGGATTTACTGTAGCAGATGTTGTCCAAGCTTCTTCCTACACAGTGATGTTTTGATTGTTTAATGAGGCAAAGAGGAGATAAAGCACTTCTGCAATTCTTAGATTAACTGACTTTTCAAGGTGCTAACAGTGGACATATGGCAACTGTTCTGTCAATGCACGTGGAAGCGAGCCATGATTTTAACATCAGGGTCAAATGCAGTCAGCTGTGCAGTAGTCAACTCCTGCAGAGGTAGTTACACAATCAAGCCACCTGTTTATTCGGGAGAGAAAGATTGATTCCTGATAGAGAACCTGCGTGTGCTTAGCGATATGTTTTG
The DNA here is from genome assembly GCA_013398075.1 of Notiomystis cincta. Classification (NCBI taxonomy): domain Eukaryota; kingdom Metazoa; phylum Chordata; class Aves; order Passeriformes; family Notiomystidae; genus Notiomystis; species Notiomystis cincta. The sequence continues at coordinate 157,285 of VZRX01014362.1, forward strand.
GAGCTCTTTGAAGATGCTTAGTTACTACAGCTTCTGGCAGAATTTCACCCTGATGTACTGTAGAGCTCTTTGCTTTCATATAATCTTCAGCTGATATTTACAAGTGGAGAGTTGCATTGCTTTCTGGTGCTCATACTCCAGCTTAGAGAGCAGAGCCGGTGTGACTGCTGACACAAAGGCTGCTCAGTACAACAATCCTGCTGTCCAGGATACAGTTTTTTGTTTCTTATGCTAACACAGCATTATGACTTTGCTAATGATGTTCATCTTCCTGATTTAAGATACCTAGCCTCCCTCAGAAGTCAACAGAGAGAAAAGCAAACCTCCAGACAGAAGTGTAGCCCATCTCTTCCCTTTTTGTAGAAGTCTATTAGATGTCTGGTACAGGCTGACATTTAATGGGCTCAGTGAAAGCAATGTATCCAATACAAGCAGATGAGAATTGAAATGTTTCTTTCCTTTGCACCACTCTTCTCCTTTGCAAAACTGCTAAAATTGTCCTCTAGTCCTGTAGTAGAGTGGTAGGTGGAAGTTGGCATTAACTCATGTTCTTGCCTAAAGCAAAGCATTTTGCTGTTTTATTCACAGCATTTGATGATGAAATAGTTTCTACAGACGTCTCCCGTTACGTTGAAGATCCTGGGTTTGGGTACAAAGACTTTGCAAGGCGAGGAGAAGACCATCTGCCAACATTCAGAGCTCAGGTACCATCTCCTTAAAGCACATTCACTCAAAGAATGTTTACATATCTCACTACAGGGCATGAAGTGATCATAGTGGGGCATGTTTATTGCATGCTCCTTTTCTTGTCCTGGTTCATTAAATAACTCACAACCTTGCATAAATCTCTCTGAGATGGAGTCTTTTACTATTTGTCAGTCTCTGGCAAGGTAATTCTTGGCTTTCCATCTTACTTCAGGCATTACCAGTATTGATGTTTGAAAACTGTAAAGCGTATCTGAAATAAAAGGGAAAGGTAGAAAAGCAAGAACTTCTTTCCTATCCCTCCAGGTGTTGTAGAAAAAAATCCGCTGGAGCAACTCTTTATTCTTGTCACTTTACCAAGTCCTCTCTGTCCAGTGGTTATCAATACCTGGATACATATAGGTTTGTGAGAATGATTTGGGGAGTATTGTTCTCATATGTGCATCAGATCTCTGGACTTGGAATGCTGGGAAAGAAAAGGAATTCCTAAATATGATTACTGAAGGTTTTGCTGTGTTTTAACACATTTTTCTCAGTGCTGTTGAAAGAACAGAAATACACATTTTACCTGTACATATTGACATCCTTTGCCACGACCAGAATCATGAACTTCGTATTATATATAACAGGAGGGACATTCTAGGTGGTTCTGTTCTATCTGTCAGAGCACATTCTAGAAATAAATTGAAAGCAATGGAAGAAATCTTCAACCAAATCAGAGAACTTCAATTAATACAACAGTGGGTGCAGGAAAACTCCATGGCCAGGAGATGTATCTAAGACTGTAAAATAAAGAATCCACGATGGCTTTCAGGAAATGTATTTAGCTGTATAGCAGTCTCTGCTGAACTGGATAATTTACTCTGTGGTCTTTATATGAGCCTGAAGTAGGTTATTACTGCCAAAAAGAATAAGGCATAGTCAGTGCCTATAAATCAAACAATCTGCCTAACTACTTTAGGAGCAGCAGGCTCCCATGGAAAAAAGCTCAAAGAAGTTGAAATTGGAACTGAAACATCTCTGCTCTTAAATAAACAGGACAGCTTCTGGCCTACATTAAAAGGAGCCACCTTGATAATTTAACTTTTTTATGTCCTACTCTTAACAGTTGGATGTGTATACCCACAGCCTCTCAAATTCTCTGCTATTAATGATACTTAAATTGCAGTAGCATCCCAAACACCTGAAATAAGTCTAATCCTTACTCTGATAAAACAAAACTGCCTTTATCTCTATGGTTTTAAATTTATTGATAGAAAAAAAAGTATTCTATACATAGCAGAATGTCTCTGAGCTTGTTTTTAGGGGGTGGGTTTCACTGATAATATGGATCAATTGCTGTTAGTCAACAGTGCTTTCCTCTCTCTGGGCCTTCTGGCTCTCAGAGGCTTTTGTGATGTCCTGGACACCTTTCCAGGGCTGGATGGGTATGGCATATTTCTCTTACAGTCCTTTGTACTGGCAGCCAGAGGCCAAATGTGATGTTGTGACATGTTTTAGATCTCTTTGATGCCTCCATGAGACAATGGAGCCCTGTCCTGCTCTCCCCACTGTCCTGCTCAGGGGGACAGGACAGTAGACATGCTCCAAAGTGCCCAGGTGAGGACTCTGGCCTGGCAGTACCTTTGGGAAACAGCCAGAAACAGGAAGGACGAGGAGATGATGCCCTCATTTGTAAAGATGCCATCAGTGATGGGATGATAGAGCACTTGACAAGGATGTGGGCACACTCTCACCTTCAGTGTGACAGCAGTGTGGAGCTCCCTGCTCCGGAGCAGGATGGTTCTTTCTGCTGTTCCACCACTCTGCAAAGATTTCCCATTCCTCATATGAGCAGTCAGGCTTTTATCTTGCAATCCAGGTGCTTGTCTAAGACCAGTGCAGCCTGGATTTTATCAATTTTTTCAGGGATGGTTCAGCACTTTACCCAATGATTGTACATCCTGGCTGGAAGTAAAGATTCCATCTCTGCTCAGAGCTAAGCACCAAAGCCTCCAAGAGGAACAAGTTTTTTAACTTACAGGCCAATCCCACATGGAATGATACTGGTCAGAGAGGCAAAGCAGAAGAAGATTCCCACAGCACTTCAGGAGAAGCCTGGGTTTTTTTCTCCTATAGGCTAATGGTATCCAGGGTTGGGTTGTCACAACATGATATTCATTGCCAAGAATTCTGGGGGAATGGAGCAGGTGATGTGGATGAAGGATTCAAAATGCAAACTTTTGGAAGAGAGTAAGGTCATAACTATCAGACAACAAAAACAGTTCAGTTGTAGAGAAGATGACAGGGAATTCACTTCATTTGTGCTTTTATTTATTTCCTTCTCTTCCTTCAGGACTATACTTGGGAAAATCATGGCTTTTCCCTTGTAAACAGGCTTTATTCTGATATTGGGCATCTTCTGGATGAGAAGTTTCGGATGGTGTATAACCTCACATATAACACTATGGCAACACATGAAGATGTCGACACAACTACGCTAAGAAGAGCTTTATTTAACTATGTCCACTGTATGTATGGAATCAGGTATGGACAAAGATCCCCTGGCTTAGGAGTACATTTTAAAACTATGTAAACAGAAAAATAAACCATATGTGAAGCATGATTTTAGACTCTGGATGTTTAAAGCAGGGATGGTTTAGAAGTTAGAGTGGTTCTGCTGGCATATCAGTATACCTTTTCCTTCCAGTGCAGAAAATGAGTCAGGATGGAAATTTTTACAGAAATGTCTTCTCTGAAGCCAGTCTGTATCCTTCATTCAGGAGAGACAACATCCCTAAGTAAGTTCACAGACAACACCAAGTTGGGCAGGAGTGTTGATTTGCTGGAAGGAGGTAGGAAGGCCCTACAGAGGGCTCTGGATAGTCTGGATCAATGGGCCAGGTTCAGAGATGCCAAGTGCCGTGTCCTGCACTTGTGCACAACAACCCCAGGGAGCACCACAGGCTAAGGACAATGGCTGGGAAGCTGCTCGGTGAAAAAGGCCCTGGGGGAGCTGGACAACAGCAGCTGAACCAGGGTGTGCCCAGGTGGCCAAGAAGGCCAATGGCAGCCTGGCATGGATCAGCAATGGTGTGGCCAGCAGGACCAGGGCAAGGATTGATGCCACACCTCAAATCCTGTGTTCAGTTTTGGGTCCCTCACTACAGGAAAGATATTGAGGTGCTGGATCATGTCCAAAGAAGGGCTGTGATGCTGGGGAAGGTTCTGGAGTACAAGTTCTAAAGAGGACCAGCTGAGGGAGCTGTGAGTGTTTAGTCTGGAGGCTCAGGGGTGACCTTATCACCATCTACAACAACCTGAGAGGAGACTGTAGCCAGGTAGGGGTCAGCCTCTTCTCCAAGGTAGCAAGTGACAGGATGAGGACAAATGGCTTCAAGTTGCACTGGGGGAGGTTTAGTTTGGATATTAGGAAAAATTTCTTCGCTGAAAGGTTTGTAAAGCATTGGAACAGCCCACGAAAGTGGTGGAGTCACCATCCCTGGAAGTGTTCAAAAACATGTGGCCATATGGCTTAATGGTGAACATGGTGGTGGTTCAGGATTAACCACTGGACTTGATCTTAAAAGTCTTTTCCAACCTTAACAATTCTGTGATCCTACTAAGCCTTTCAGATCCTCTCTTAACACGTGGGTTTTGGTCATGTGTGATAATTATTCCAGTTCCCAGGCTTCAGAACATAATGCTGCAAAAGACGATGCTTTTAGAAACTCGATCAAACAGCATGGTTGCTTGTGTTCCGTAGGTATGATGACTATGACTATGGAGAAGTTAATCAGCTACTTGAACGCAGCCTGAAGGTTTACATAAAGACAGTGACCTGCTACCCAGAGAGAACGACCAAGCGCATGTACGATAGTTACTGGCGTCAGTTCAAGCACTCGGAGAAGGTACGTGTTCCAGAGCCAAGGTGGCTTCACAGAGGCTCCTGTGCTGTTTGAAAACTCAAGTATGGGGACACCTGAAACGGCAGCATCTGTCAAATGAACTGTTTTAAATCAGAGAAAAACAAATGAGATTCATGCCTTGAGTGTTAGATACCAATTTGACAAAAATACTTCTTAGTGTGCTGGAAATAGTTGTTTATTCTTATTCTTATTCTTATTCTTATTCTTATTATTATTATTATTATTATTGTGAGTGACTTCTCCATAAAATTGACTGGACAACTGTAAAAGAAAAGTGGATAAACTTGAGAATGCAGGAGTGGTCAACTATGCCAGTACTTGAGATTTGGAGATCAAGAAATACTAAACATATATGTATGTATATGTATATATATATATGTATATGTGTATGGGTGTATATATAACCTTAATGGTGTTTTTCAGCAATAAAAATGTCAACATGCCTTCAGATATCACATTAAATGCTTCCTGAGAAGGGTTCAGTGCATTTGTGCTTGCCAGCCTATCTGGCATGGAAACCATTCCTTATTCTGTGCTCCTGTACAATGGTCACAGGTAGTAGTAAAGAAAACCAAATATAATTCAGAGAGAACTAATGCCATTAGGGTATAAAAAAGGTTTAAAGGCGATTTCTCAGATGGAAGATGGCTTAAAGCAGCAGTTGAGGCTAGTTCCCTGCAGTCCTGGCATGTTGTCCATATTGGCATTACTACACAGCTGTCTCTGGAGGAACTGTGGTCCTGCAGCAGGGTACAGGGAGAAGAGACAAAGTTTTCTTGCAGCAATACTTTACTAAAGGTTCAAGATTTCAGCCTGAATGAGTAAACCCCGTTGCATCTAGAGGTGAGCTAAAAGGCTCATGTACTTTTTTACAGGTTCATGTCAATCTACTTCTAATGGAAGCTCGGATGCAAGCTGAACTTCTGTATGCCCTTCGTGCCATAACTCGTCACTTAACCTGAAGCACTCGCTGGCCAGGAGTACAGGAGCTTTTACTGAGTATGTAAAGACCTTTGGAAATAGATACACACCAGAAGCTGTTTGTGATGTAGCATCAGGTTATTCAATTCTCTAGTGTCAAAGTTTAGCCGTGCTTCTTGGCGGCTGTAATGTGCAATGACGTGTTTTATTTTCTTGATGCTTAACATTACTAATGATAACAAAGTAACACTGAGGAGCACTACTCTGCATTGTTTCCGGCTGGATCGCTGCGCCGCCCTCAGGAGCCTCAAACTGGTTTTACTATACCCAATCCTAGCGCTTTGTCCTTTAAGCACTGCAGTGGAGTGCTTAGAGACTTCTTTTTCCAAGCAATCATTTTTCAGATGAGTGGAGTCCAGCAGAAGATCAGTTCTGCCTGTCCTGAGAAGGTACCACCACGTCGTGGCTCGCGACAGAGCCGCGCGGGCTGTGCTGCGTTGAATCGCCCACTGGAGTCTCCTGCGTGTCCTGGAGACTGCTGCCAGTCACTGTCTTACTACAGCAATTGGAGGTGATGCAAGATGTGGATGCAAACATCGAGCACACTTGAGAGTGAAATTAATCTTGATAAATCCTACAGCATGCTACTGAAGTGCAAAATCCATCCGCTTTGTCGAGCCCCTTCACACAGAGAAGAGGCCTCACAATTTGCCATTTCAGCCACACTTACTGTGTTTCAATCATGCATAGTCTTGTTTTACTGACAGTCACCCTCAGTTGTCCTGACAATATCCATGCTCATCACGTGTTGCAATTTGTTTAGTTGGCACCTATGAAATTAATACACAGGCTGACCAAAAATACGGTTGTGGGGTTTTTTGCACTCTCTTCTTTATCAATGTTTTAACTAAGGAAAGTAAAGGAAGGCTAGTATATCTATTCTTTCATATTGGATGTATAGAAATTATTTCCCATAACTTTTTCATAGCATGAAATTGTAATATTCAAAGTTTTAAAAGTTTCTATGCATTAGTGTGAGTGAACAAAAGAAAAGTGCAATATTTAAAAAGAAAGCAAGCTTTTTTCCCTGACATGCCACTGCTAAAGTGTCCTTCTTATATAGCCATAAAGAAATTTTAAAACCAAATTTCTTTATTGTCTAAGGCCTAGCAGTTTTGTTTTAGCTTTTATGGCTTAAGACAACCTGATACTGAGATGCCAAAGCATCCCCAAAACAAAGCATTTTTGGACAACCAGGAATATTGGGGAAGGGAAGAAATAAGCTGCCAAAAATGTCACACTTTTGTGCTGTTTTCTGTTGCTTTTGACTAATTTTTCAGAGCACAAAATGTTGATATTTATAGCTTTATTTTGTATTGCATTTAATGAACCAGTGAAGTGCCTAAAGAGATGCTTAAACTTAACCCAGTAGAACACAAGTTAACTGCTTCAACTTTTGTCTGTTGGTTTGGACCTTTCATATTTCTTTTGAGGAGGGTGACCTTTATTTCTGTGGTGTACATTCAAAACTAACTGGACAGGTTTATTTTTAATGTTCTGTTGGATTGTAGAGGTTAATGCAGGACTTTCTTTCATTGGTGATTGAAGAATAGTTAGAAAAAAATACTACCAGTCATATTTTGACACTTTTCATTTACGAAACCATGGACCAGTACTCTACTAAAGTTAGTTTTTTCTTCCCTTTTCCTGATCCTTGCTTTGACTTTGCATGTTGGTTTTTCTGCTTTATCTGTCTGTTCCAGATTGGAAAGCCCAATGATTGTACACTTTTCTGCACTTTCAGACTGCAGACTCTGCATGTGAAAACCTTTTGAGGAAGAAATCAGTAATTATTTTTTTAAATGTCATGTTGGCTATTTAGAAAACTACCCAACAGACAGTACTGGTCTGTGTTCTAGAGAGCATTGGGTAGAACATCAGATTTATTTATCTTGTATAGCTAACTGCAAAGATTTCTCAGAAATACTGAGATGCTCATAGGTGTGAATTTTGATTTGCTTTCTAAATTTCCCCCTCCACCTCTTGTGATTGTAGTGGCCATGCCTAATGGCTTCTGCTGAGAGAAGTTTTCATGCAATACTTTTGTTTTTTTTCAAGTGATGGAAACTGTTCAGTACTACTTTAAATTTCTTTGCATTGAAAAGTCAAGTAGTTCTCAAGAAGCACAGCTGAGCTCTGGAAAGGAGGTGAAACTAGATTTGGGTAACTAATATCATGGCTTCGTTTCCCCTCAGAAATGCAAAGACTTCTGGAGTAGATTGAGTTTTACATTTGGAAACATGAGTGCCTTTACTTCTTTCCTTATGAAATATACTTGCCAGCTCAAATGCCTTCGTGAGCAAAGTACATGAGCAGATTTGAAATACAGAAACCATAAATGGATTGCTTCATAATACTTGTAAACCAGTGTTTTGTTTGGGGTTTTTTTATGTGCCATATCAAGACCCATATGGCCTGCAAGACATTCCATCATAGGAAATGTCATTGTACAACCAGTTTGCTATTTCTCTCTTTTTTTTCCTTTAATACTAAATGCAAACTTGAAACATCTGGAAATGTTTTCCACGTGGCATTTTTTTTTTTTTGAAAGTATTGCATTTACAGTGCCACCATTTATAGCCTAGTTTTTATACACAAATTTGGGATTTTTAATAGGTGTTTGTTCAGAATAGGTGTTTAAAGTCAGACAATACTACCATACACTTTGTGTGTGCTTTAGGTTCACACTGTGCCAACTTTTAATGTGCAAGTGTTCTTGGATTTTTTTGTGTTTTTAAAGCACGCATGAATGTGACTCTTTACTCTTTGGTCATTAATATTTTTCTTAAGAGTACCATAATCACTGGAAGTGTAGATCCTCTCTCTCTGTGTTCCTTCATTGGAATTGGTAATTACCAGCATTCATGTTAGTCTGCAAAATCCCAGCCGTGACCAACATTAAAACAAAGTGTACAGTCTCCTGTCTGCTGAAGAGAAAGCTTTGTAGGTACAAATTAACCAGTAGCACAGGGAACACTGTGAGTAGGGAACAGAGCTTTTGAGAATGAACAGCTTCTTCTCATTGCAGAGTCACTCAAAATGTGTGTTGTCATAGAGTAGGTCCTTGCTGAGATTGATCTATTTTTTTGGTAATGAAGAGAAGTGAAAAAGGTGCCAACTGGAGAAAGCATTTGCATTTCCCAGAACACTCTACCCACAGCTGAACTTCATGAGAGTATCATCATACAAGAACAGAAATAATTGTTAAAACAGAAGGAATAATTTTAAATTTGGGTGCAGTTTGTGCAGATAACTACTACAGCTAGTGCTGTGGTATCCTAAGAGAATTTTGGTGAGCTGTAGGTGGATTTATTTTCATCACGGCTGAATTGAAACAGGTATCCTTTGTCCTAAAGCCTTCATTTAAATGAAAATCACAGAATTACAGAATTTGCTGAGTTGTAAGGGGCCCACAAGAATCATTGAGTCAAACTCCTGACCCTGCACCATCCCCAAGAGTCACACCCTGTGCCTGAGAGCATTGTCCAAATGCTTCTTGAACTCTCAGGCTGGTGCTGTGACCACTCCCCTGGGGAGCCTGTTCCAGTGCCCAGCCACCCTCTGGGTGAAGAAACTTTTCCTGATATCCAACCTAAACCTCCCCTGACACAACTTGAGGTCATTCCCTCAGTTCCTGTCACTGCTCACCACAGAGAAGAGATCAGTGCCTGCCCCCCCTCTTCCCCTCACGAGGAAGTTGCAGACTGCAATGAGGTCTCCCCTCAGTCTCCTCCAGGCTGAACAGACCAAGTGACCTCAGTCACTTCTCATGTTGCTTCCCCTCAAGGCCCCTCACCATCTTTGTTGCCCTCCCTTGGACACTCTCTAATAGTTTCATATCTTTCTTATATTGTGGTGCCCAAAGCAGCACACGGGACTTGAGGTGAGGCTGCCCCAGTGCAGAGCAGAGCAGGACAATCCCCTCCCTTGCCCGACACCTTGATCCTTGAAAAGGATGTACTTCAGCTGTAAGAGTTAAAGAATTGCCACTATCAGTTCTTCCTATGTATTAAAAAAGAAGCTTTAAGGACAGGAAAATCAGTGCTTGTAAACAATTAAAAATGTAAATATAAATTTAGAACAGATCAGAAGAGAACAAAGAGGAAAACATTTTGCTGCTCTGTTACTTGAGTGCAGAAAGTCAAAGCACCAGATTCTTCAAATGCATTTTTGTTTGTAGTGACACTGATAGATATTTTCATGGGATTTGGAAAAAGCAGCTAGCTGCCTAAATTTCAATGGGAATTTAAGCACCCAGGCACTCAGCAAAATCCTAGAAGATGCCCACTTGAATGTTTGAGTCATATTTTTAAAGAAACTGAGTCACCTAAATAAAATAGAATAAAATTAATTTCCATAGAGACTAAAGGAATAATATGTACCAGATTCATGTGATTTGCAGTGATTGTTAGTGAAATGAGTTGTAAGGGGATTTAATGTAGACTTAGAGAAATCTCTCCTAAAGCAGTTAACTGTAAGCCACTACTCTTGCAGAACAGGTTCTCGATGTTTCTCATGCATGTGTGTTTTCCATGAACAGAGACATGCATTTCAGACTCATAATCCAGAATTTGGACTCCCCTTTCAGAAGAGCTGGGTTGTTTAACCTCTACTTGCAGAAAATATTCATTGGTGGTAGTAAGTGGATGGCACGTGCCTGAACTAAAAATTTTTTGGATCAAAAGGAATAGTCCAAATCTTCTTGATCTCAAGTGATGTTCTTTCAGTTACTTTCTGTAGATGCTTGGATCCTTCTCCCATAAATAAGAGGTGATATTGCACAAAATAAAGAGGGGAGTGGATTCATTGTAAATGAACTTTCCTGGAGTGGATCTGACTATAAAGCTGTAAGAATTAGTTTGATGTTAGCAGTCATTCCAAGAGCTGGACAAAAATCAGTTTTTATTACCTGAAATTCAGATTTACTGTTCCTCATGTCCCCCAGCACGATGTTTGTCTGAAGAGATGCATCCACCAGCTTTCCTGTATTTGGGAATTGTAAGTGAAACATTTAATCTCCAAATGAAAATGAATATAGTATTTCATACCTACTGCATAACTACAGGTGTGGGAGATGGAGAGAGCACAGTAGTATGAGGAAACTTCAGGAGCATCTTGATCAGTGTTAATTTATTCCTCAGAGCACATTTCCTGGCAGGTGGTCGTGCTGCTGCTCCCCCAATGCACATCAGGTCTCTCTCGCAGATACTTCATCCTTTGCTGCTCATCAGGGGAAAAATTGTCATTTTCCAGCCTGCCACCACCCCTGTCCTGCATCAAGTGCTTCCTGTCTTCCCAATTCCCAGCCCTGAGCAGCCATGCAGGGACAGCCTCCCAGCCTTAACCTTGAAAACAAGGTTCCTCTGTCAGTGCTTGCTGTCAAGTGCAGAGGCTCTTTCTCACGTTTAGAAACACTTCATTGCCATAGTAGGTTATTTCTGGACAGGGAAATTCTAAATGTGGTTCCAAAGGAGGAAACTCAGTATTTGCTTTAGTAGCATGTCAAAGCCTATGTGGAGTTACAGTAAAAATCCAGTGGATCCACTAAGGAAATGCTTTCTTTGGTGAAACGCCCCATGCTTGAGCTATTCAGATGTGCAGGTTTCTCAGAGGGACATCTAACAAGGAATTTGAGGTCTCCTTCTGCCAGGCAGGCTTGCAGGGCCATCAGGCTGGCAGCCCCTCGGGTGCCTTGCAGCCAGGCAGACTGCATCCAGCCTCTGGAACAAGTGGATTTGGGTTTTTCATTTACCTGTGGGACAAAACCCAAATCTCCATGGTGGAGTAGCTGCTGGAGACAGAGTTGGGTGTTCCTACAGGTACTGAGTATCATCAGGGCTTGTGGAAAATAGAAACCCTGTTCCTAACAGTAGTTAGAGGTACTGGAGATGCCAATTGTTACAGCAGTTGTGGGGAGCAAGCCACGCTGTGCTCCCAAGGGCACATGGCCAGCACAGGAGGAGCTGAGGTATTGGTCAGTTGGAGAAGCTTCACTGATACGTCTGAGAGGTTCTTCTGTGTGCCTGTGCATAGGCGAGGTGGTGGAGGATGCCTCCTTCCAAGGTGTCCAGAGGGCTTCTTTGGGAAAAGAGCTGGGACCCTTTCCTTACTCCAGAGATGGAGCAGGGGAAGGGAACTGTTCTACCCAAGGAAAACTTGCTGCTGTTGAATTGCATTTTCTGGTCCCCATCGGCCCTTTGAAAGGAGTTTTGAGGCAAAATGAGTCAATCATTAAGCATTGTGTCTCCAGCTGAAGAGTGGGGGGCAGCAACAGCAGCAGGTCCAAACACCAACAGTCCAAAATTGTGTCTCATTCCTCACTTCATGTTCATGTCGTGCCACCAGACCCAAACCTCTCCCCTCCAGCTGCCACATGCCCAGGTGGCTGCAGGAGCAGCCCACTCGTGGTGGGTGATGTGGCCACTTTTAGGGGGAAAATAATAATATTTAGGCTACAGCCCTTGGACTCCGTGAGGCAAAGCAGTCAGAGGTCTTTTCACGACTGTGACCAGAACTGGATATGAACTGTAGCTTAAAAAAATAGTAATTTTGTAAACTTGAAATCTCTTGGTTTTACCCTTTTCTCCTTTTGCTGGAAAGCCACACGATGAATGTATATGCTTTATCTTTCTATCCAACATTACTGAAAATCAGACTGCCAACTCCTTGTTTTGTATTAGCCTTTTTTTTTTTTTTTAAAGAAAAGTTTGTGAGCAATATATGTAGCATGCTGTGAACGTCTGTTTTGATCTTTATAGTTACTCTTTAATCCATCAGTATTAACACCAGTTCTTTTTTGTGTTCCCCTTGGTACTTCGTATGCAGTGTAAGCAGAAGCTGTGATCGGCTTTGCAGTCCTGTGCCATGTTACTGTAACTCCTTGATTTTCTAGGAAGCACCTGACTGTGGGCCACCCTGGGGCAGGTACACGACTGCCACTTTTCGGTCTCTTGTACTATGTATAGTTCTAAGTAGAATAAGCTTTTTAACAGAATATTGATGCGGTTTATGAGTCACGCAGGCTGCAAGTGTCTGGTGTGTGAGAGCCTTTGTATTTATAGTTGTTGGGGTTTGGTTTTTTGTTTTGTTGTTTTGTTGGTTTGTTTGGTTTTTTTTTTTTTAATTCATAAAGTAGCAAACTTGATAAACATAGCCACTTTAAACTGCTCTTGCTAAACAGACCCTGCTGTAGATAAAATACCACTGTAGATACAGGGAGAAGAAGCACCAGCTGACCTCTCTGGACTGCGGGTGAGCTGAGCCCCTCCCTGCCAAAGCAGGGTCGGAGCCACACGGCCCGCAGGACCCCAGCACTGGGTCCTGGCGCCTCTTTCAGCCCCGTGCCCGTGAGCACTGAGCCTGCCGCTGGCTGCCCCGCACTGCTCACCGTGCTCGGGGCAGGCGTGAGCTCGCTGCCACGAGAGGGACAGGCACACCAGCTGCTCGACCGCAAACACGGTCACAGCGCTTCTGCAGCCAAAAAGCTTCCAAGCCCCTCTCGGTGCAAAAATTAGCCCTTGATTTGCTGACTGCAGAGCCTGGCACATCAGGTAAGAAGCGGCACTGGCTCCCCGTTGGCAGCCGTGGGTCTGAGCCCCCTTGGCTGGGGCAGCAGGCAGGGCAGCTCCGTGCCCAGGGAGGGGCAGTGCATTTCTCCCACCTCTGACCCTCTGGACAGGGGGTAAATTGTACTCGGCCCAGCCCAGCAGCTCTGAGCTCCTCGCCTCCTTCTGCCACAGCCGCGCGGGTGTTTTGGGAGGGAGGGTTAAGGACAAAGCTCTGACAATGCAGCGCCCTCCCACCACCAGGAAGTGAGGAAGTGTGGTAGCTCTGTGGGTGCCACAGTCCCTGCAGCATCCCGTGGGCAGGGGCACATCTCCTGTCCTGCCTCGCAGGTCACACCTGCCCTGAGCTCTGCAGAGAGGCCACGGGCTCCGTGCTTTCGCAGGAGGTTTGCCTGCGAGGTGAGGCAGCTGCTAGGAACTCACTGTGGTTCTCACAGAAGCTTTTATCATTTCTTTCCTATTGTTGCTGGTTGGGTTTGTGGTTTTGTTGTTGGTTTTGTTTTTTTTTTTGCAAAGGACAGACTGACCTAGTGGGATGGAATTTTTTTTGTGTGTGACTTTTGTTAGTTTTTAAGTTACCCGACTTGAATTTATCTGAACAGATGCAGAAGGAACTTTCTTTTTTTGTGAGTTAAGAGACAAAAAATGCATTTTTAAACAAAGGAATCATGTATTAACATTTTAACAGCAATTCATAAATCTGCACTTTTTATGAGGTTTTGAAAAATCTATTTATAGGTACGGAACAATGGGGTTTGTTTAAAACTGTATCGCATTTATACTTGCTGAAATTACTTTCATTGTTATCAGTAGGAATTTCATTGGTTAAATAAAATGGATAAAACCTGTCTCCTGTTTGAGCCATCATTTGCCACATGCTGGGGAACACATCTCTGGAGCAGAACATCCTGTGTTTTGGGACAAAATCCAGTCCTCAAAATGTCCTTCCTCTCCATGCCTTTGCAGTGGGTTTTAATCTATGTATTATTTAACACAGAGATGATTTAATCCCTCTTCCAGGGAGACCTGGGCAAACCCCAGAGCAGAAGTGGGTGAGAACCATGAAAACAGGAAGGGCATATGAAGGTGAGAGGAAATGTGTGGTGAGGGTGCTGGCTCAGGGCAGTGCCAAGCTTATCTGGCAGTCAAATTGCCCCCAGTCCTGGTCTCTGCCCCATCCATCCCCAGAGAAGGGTGACTTAGTGCTGAGGGATCCCCAGGGAAGTTTGTCCTGGAGAAGGTGATCATTTCCCCTCAGAAAGACTGAACCAGTGAACACAAGCCAGAGACCTGGGATGTTTCGAGTGTAACTTTGCCTCCAGCTGCAGGATGCACTGATCACAATAAAATAAATACATGTATGTATATAAATATCTGTACATATACAAAGTGCTTATTTATTTGCTTTCAGTGGGAGTTCCAAAACACTGAAAATATCTGTCATCTTAGGTCCAGGCAGAACTTCTGCCCCCTTACAGGTGGTGTGGCTGTCACCTCCAGGGGCCAGAGCAGCTCAGGACTGGGAGGGTGACTGTGTCACCAGCACCATCATGAAGAAGATAAAAATCTTGTAGTATTCCTCAAAGCCAAGGGCTGCTGTGGAATTCCTGCTTTAGTCCCTAGAAGTCCCAGAGCATGGGTGAGCAGCAGGTCAGGACAGTGCCACCCTCAAAGGGGCCCTGCCCTGATTTTGGTCCTTGCTCCTTCACCCAGTGTGTATGCTCAGATGGGGGTACCCAGCCCAGGCCGAGGACAGCCCTGCTCCCCCACACCCCATCCTCACCTCCCCAGCTGGTTTCCCACAGGAAATCCAAAGCCAAAAACATCTGTGTGTTGGTGATTCCCCAAGACCTCCTTGACCATTCTCCTGGGGCACCACTCTGCTGCCATCTGTCCCCTGCCCCCAGAGGGTGGTGGCAGAGCAGGGACCATGTCACAGGGACGCTCATGTGCCCACACCGAGTGGCTGCGGGACAATCTCCCTGCAGCCCAGAGGTGACCACTGTGGGATGTCCCTGGGACCTGGGACATCCATGGCTGGCATAAGGGTAGGCAGCACATCCCTGGGGAGACCCCAAGCCTCACCAGGTTCCTCCCTGCCTTGTGGAGCACAGGGGGACACCCTGGTGTGCCCCATGCCATCAGCTGGGAGTGTGGGCACCCCTGGCCTCCCGGTTGTAGCCAGGGAGCCATGAGCAGGGCAGGGTGGTGTGGCACTGCCAGAGGAGACTGGCTGCCCACTCACTGCCCAAGCAAGCCCACAGCTGCAGGGTGCTCATGAGCTCATGTAAATATCACTGATTTTTTGTAAGCTTTTCAACAGATGAGGAAGATGATCACTACATTTGTATTTCCTGCTAAATTAAAACTCTCCACATCTTCCATTTGTAGTTTGGGGGTTTTTTTCCCCCTCAGGCTTTTTTCAGGCCCTTGGAGCACAACTGGAAGGTTTCTGACCTTCAGGAAAGCGCTTTTGCAGAAGGGAAGCCCTCCTTCTCCTCCAGCTCCTGACTGGGGCTGGTGTTCAGAGCATCAATATATCCAGGCAATAAAACGTTGCCTAAAGCTGGATACAGCAAATGCAACAAAACTCGGTTTCAGCCGAATAGGAAGTGTTTTAGCAGAGGTGACACGCGGCATTCAGTGCTGACTTGCTCAGGAAGGAGCTCCCCAGCAGTGTGTGGCCCCGCGGAGGAGGGCTTAGCTTCAGCCCGGACCCCCTCTCCCATGCCCACCTATGGCCCAGCTCTCTGAAAGCACCAGAAGGGCTGGGCTGAGGAGGTGATGCTGCCTGAATACAGGAGTTTAATTTGCCTTGCACAATTACCTGGCTAATCTCTCTTGGCTCCCTCTGCAACCCGTGGAGAGAGGCAGAGACTCCACCAGAGGGTGACATCTGCCCTGCATAATCTCCTGGGGAGCTCTGATCCGCCTCCACCCTCCGCGTCAGGGAAAACACGGTGGGGATGCAGCGTTCGGCTCGCCTTGCAGAAGATGAAACTGCAGCTCACATCTGCAGTACAGCACAGTCATGCTGAAAAGATCAGCTGAAAACACGGCATTAGATATAACATAATCCCTGGGCTCGCTCTTTGTTTTCCTTTCTTTCTTTTCTTTCTTTTCTTTCTTTTCTTTCTTTTCTTTCTTTTCTTTCTTTCTTTCTTTTCCTGATTAAAAAAACAAAACAACAAAAATACATTTTTTGTGAAAAACAGGAACAGGGGCAGTTCAGTTGGAGGCAGCATTACCAGCTCTAATTAGTAGACCTGAGTGCAAATCCCCACAACCACAGAGGTCCAAAATCTCAGTGCTGTGTCTGCAGGAGTGCCAGCAGTGCCAGCAGCACATGTTGTGGGAATGTTCTCAGTGTTGAACATCTGCATCTGTTCACAGCTGGAAACGGGGGATGGAGAAACAGTGATATTTTGAATAAGTTCCTGAGAGAAATAAAGAACAGGTACCTGGTTCCTAGATAGATCCTACATCATCAAACCTCTCTTGGATTGGGAATGGGGGCGTGATCTGAAGCATTACAAGATCTGGGGATGGGAAAAATTATCCTTCATCACTGGAGCCTGAGAGCCTGTTCACTTGTCCTTGATCACAGGTGAAAGCTGATTGTAGCCAGGTGTGGGTCAGTCTCTTCTACCAGGTAGCAAGTGACAGGGCAAGAGGAAATGGCCCCAAATTGCATCAGGGGAGGTTTAGATGAGATTAAGAAAAAAATGTTTACTGAAAGGATGGTCAGGCATTGGAGCAGACTTCTCAGGGAACTGGTGGATCACCATCCTTGGAAGAGCTCAAGGAACATATGGATGTGGCACCTGGGGACACGGTTTAGTGGTGCATTTGGCAGTACTGTGTCAGTGGTAGGACTCAATGATCTTAGAGGTCTCTTCCAGCCTTAATGATTCCAAGTAGTCATCCTCCACTGCTGTGATGGTGAGCCTCAGATTTGCACCCCTCTGACACCAGGAGAGCCACTGCTACCATTCAAGCCTCTTCTGCAGCCACGGGCTCTGTGCCTTCATGCCCCACATCAGACACTCATCTCATTTTTGCAGGGTGCGGTGGTGTTTTCAAGGGCAGGCTGTCACCTCCAGTGCAAAGGTGTACAGTTACCTCCTGCAGATGCCTGAGGGTGAGGGATGAACTCATCCACCCCACAAATGTGCAAGTGTTCCATGAACTCAAGAAGCTGTGGGCCAAGTTCTCTGGGAGCTGGGTTCATTCCACACGGGCCGGGCCGGGCCTGGCCGTGCGGTTGAGGTGCGCGCTGTGGTTAACCCGTCTGTTTCAACAGGGCCACGCACTCCCCACCACCCAAATGTGCCTGTGAGCACTGTGGGCCATGTCCAGCAGCACTCAGGAGGCATCAGACCCTCATATTAGCCCGACCTGCAGGGAAGGATTTAGTGGCCCAAAGGCCTTCCAGGGGGCTGTGGGAAGGACCATCCCACCTGTGCCATCATCTGGGTGAACCATGTCAGTGGATCTCATGGGTCTTCAAGGGTGGGACAAGCCCCATCAGCCACCAACCCCAGCTAAGCTTCACTGGTGCCAGCTTTAGGCATCCAGCTGAGGTGCCCAGGTGAAAGCCAGGTGACATATTTATACTGAACACAGGGACTCCTGTGCATGCAGAGATAAAATTTTAAATGCCTACATTTAGATGGCATAAATCCAGAAAGCAATATCTCCATGAGTCTATTGCATCATCCCTCTGGAGCTGCCTCACTCATCTCAGCAGCTTCTTGGTGCCAGGGTCAAGCAAGGACCATTTCTCAGCCCTTACTGTTCACTGTTCAGCTGCTGGCCACTTGAGTTTACAGAATCATAGAATGTTCAGGTTGGAAGGGACCTTTAAAGACCACACAGTTCAAGCTGGGACATCTTCAACCAGATCAGGTTGCTCAGAGTCCCATCCAGCCTAACCTTGAATATTTCCTGGGCTGGGACACCCATTATTTCTCTGGACAACCTGTACCAGGGTTTTAGTCATTGTAATTTACCCTCATTTTAAAAGAATTTTTTTCTTTTATCTAGTCTGATGCAATTCTCCCACATTTCCTTCCCTGCCCACTGCTGCAGCTCCTGCCATTGGTCCATAACCATCTTCAACCAGCAGGTATTTGGAAAAGTCACACGGTGACATCTGCTCCAGATGTCCATTCTTCACCAAATTAGATTAAAACATCATTTTATTAATAAAGATGACACTGCAGAAGAATTTGAAGCCTCTGCTTCAGTTTTGCGGGCAACTTTGCTGCTGGCTCAGTAGGAAATGGCTTCTACCTCCCAGTAATACTGTCACAATTTCAGTGTTTTTGGAAAGGAGATGGGGTTTTTTTACCCTTACAAATGGAAGAAAATGACACATATGCTAAGATGGGCCATGGCTGAGGGATATGCCTCCAAGACAGAGAGAGCCACGTTCACATGCCAAACCTGCTGTTAGGCAGGAGTGGGTGCTGAATGTCCACAGCCAAACTGCTAATCCAGACCCTGGGCTGCTCTTGGGCTGCTCTTGGATGTTTCCTGTCCTTGTTCCAACCTGGACCTGAAAAATATTTTCCAGTAAAAATGGTAAATTGCAATGAAAAGAACCCTTGAAAAGGTATGATAAATCACCCCGTTCTGACAGAATATAATTCTTTGGAGGTTTTCCAACCAGCTGTAACACTAACACCACTGGAAAGTCTTTAGGCGTTTCTGCTTGGCTGGAAACACCAGTTCTGTGGAAATCAATAGCAGATGTTACCCAGTGTGAGATCCACCAAAGTCCAACAGCCCAGGAGTCTGTGCAGCAAAGAGAAATCACCCCATGCCAAACCCACAATATTGCAACCTCACTAATACACACACACCCTGGACACACCTCACACTCCTTGCTCCCAGAAAATCCCTCCTGGCCAAACGAGTTATACTGGTATTTATTTTCCAGTATCTCTTCCATTTTCTGGCACTGACTATGCTGGAGAGATAACCTGTGGGCAAGCACGGCTGGATTCCCTGCTGAACAGGAGCAGCTCTCTGACCAGAGGG
The DNA here is from genome assembly GCA_013398075.1 of Notiomystis cincta. Lineage (NCBI taxonomy): Eukaryota > Metazoa > Chordata > Aves > Passeriformes > Notiomystidae > Notiomystis > Notiomystis cincta. The sequence continues at coordinate 176,489 of VZRX01014362.1, forward strand.
AGGGACAGAGCTGCTGATGGAGTTCCACACAAGGTGAGCAGCTCCAAAAGGTGCAGTGGTAGCAGAGGTGCGACCCAGAGGGCCTGAGACTGAGGGGCTACTGAGTCCCTCTGCCATTATGGGTGCCCAGCCTCAGGGTGGATGCAGCAGAGGCAAGGGCCACCTTGAGGTGCAGAGACCCTGAGTCAAAGCTTTGGGTGGTCTGGTTAAGGCAGGGACACCTTCCACTAGACCACGATGATCAAAGCCCCATCCAACCTGCCAACTTGACCTTGACCATTTCCAGTGATGGGCCATCCACAGCTTCTCCAGGCAACCTGTACTAGTGCCTCACCAGTTCCTGCAGACTTGAGACAGATGCAGACTCACCTGCCCAAAGAGAGGCACCTGCAAAACGTAAATGCCAGCATCTGGTTTACTCATCACAGGATCTCTATACTTTCAGTGGAGTGTAATTACTCCTGCTAGGGAAGGTAAGCAAGTTGTGATGAAGCCAGTCCAGGGACCAGCACTGCACAGGGAGTTTCTCCCTGTGAGCTGTGAAGAACTGTGCTGCTGTGCTGTGATTTCTGTATAAAAACTGGCTAGCATGCTGCACTCCAGGTGCATCTCAGTACATCTCACAAGAATAAAACAATCCCCTCTCCTGGCATACAGAGAGTCAAATTCACTGCCTACAACACCTCAGCTTTTACCTATTTATTCTGCAGCTTAATTAATTGAGTCTTAGAGTGCTTTGAGAGAACAAAGGTGTTTAAAAAGCACAAAAGAGCCATTAATATCAGATGTCAAGCTGTTACATGAACAACTGTGCTGCTGGTGTTTTCTTGATTAGTCAGGGCACCCTAGGTTGTATTATCTCATTTGCAACTGTGACAGAAAGTAATACCAGCCCCTCTTTGGAAAAGTCATTTTATTTTGTTGAAGCCATATGTTTCCAAGGATAGAATAAAGCTCAGGATCCATAAATCATGCCTAGATAAGAAGAATCTCAAACAGTGGTTTTTTTGCAGGGTGTTGCTTGTTCTGTGATAATTGCTCAATGTTCAAGGCAGATTTCCCACTACCTGCTCAGACACGCAGCACAGAAGAGAAATGCCCCATGCCAGTTACTGTTCCTAGCAACTGAAACCTGAGCATGTTAAGACAATTTCATTAATACTGTTGCACATCTGCCCAAATCCTGTAGAGCTGCAGAGACATTTCAAGGACTGTCCTCTTGCAGCCAGAAGTCATGGCTGCAGCACACACGTGCTGGCCTGAGCTAGATGGGGTGGTGACAGTGGTGGCAAAATGACAGTGCAGATCTCCTGAGGTGCCTCAGCTTTGCTGCTTATCAGCACATGAGCTTCCGTATCACTGCCACTGCAGAGCTGCACTGGAGATGCTGGTGGGCCTGGGATGTAGGGGCTGCTGGGTTCAGGTGTAGGGAAGCTGCTCTGGGTACAGAGCCCCCAGGAAGTGCACGGCTGGCTGCTGTGCCCTGCCACACAGCTAAGATGGGTCAGAGATAAGGCCACACAGAAGGTGCAAGAAAGCTGTGGGGTGCAGCTACCCCTTCTCCCCTGTGCTTGGGCTGCACATGAGAGCTGCTGCCACCACACATGCCTTCAGAGGCTGCTGGGGATCCTGGGTCCCCCAGACTGGGGCCCCTGTCACCCCATCCTAGAATCCCCTGGGACTTGAGCTGGCTGCTTTCCTGCCTTGAGAGCTGCCATGTAATCTTAGAGGAGTACAGGATTGAGACAGTGTCTCACAAAGGAGTGGGAAATCAGCTCCACATCTGTCTTGTCAGCAGACCAGGCATGTTTGAGTGGGCAGACATGCCAAGTTCAGTTTGGAGAGCATCTACGGGCTGCTCTCTGCCTGTTAGGAGCAGTGACCTTGCCCCTTGCACCCAACATTCCTGTAGCAAAACACCGCTGACTTTACCCAACTACACCCATCCTGGCACACAAACCTGCCTTGCCTTTTGAACAAAGCCAGTGCTGCTTGCAGACAGCCCCTCTTTCTCCATAAACCAGCTGTGTCCCATGAAGGGTGAGACAGAGTGTCATCCTCTCTTCCCCCTCATGCCACTGCTTCCCCACATCATCACATTGTTGGCATCCCCAGGTTTACCATTTGCATCAGTGCTGAACAGGGTGCCACCTGGCCAGGGTATGCTGGGCTGGGATGTGCACATACATCTGGTTGCTTTGAACACAGCCCCTGAGCTAAAGAAACAACTCTCTGGCCCACTGTGAACCAGCCAAATCCCCTTCTCCCTCTGAATCCACCCAGCCTTGCTGCAGGCTACACAATGCAGACATACAAAGCTGCCATGTTAGCAACTGAGTTTTCTTCATCCCAGGACAGGCACCACCAACATAGCACCACTGAGATGGCAGCACCAGCTTGCTCACTCCTGGGACTCATTGTGGGATGCTATGGCAAATCAGGGGTCCACAACAAGCTGGTGCCAGAGGGAGAGACAGATGGGTATGAAAGGATGGAACCATAGATGAAGGACTCCCAAATACCCCTTGGAGTCCAGCCAAAGTAAATGCTGCTGAGACAGGAAGCCTCCTTCCTGCCAGCAACTGCACCAAGAGACCCAAAGCCCCTTGCTAAGCCAAGCTCCAGGGAAGGGCAGCATTCCTGTGCCTTTCTCCAGCAGCAGCAGATGTCTCTGTGCCCCTCATCTGGCTGCAAACACCTGATGGTCCCCTGCAAAGCCCTGATGTGTGCCCCAGCCCCAGTGTTGCAGATAGGTCATGCTGGCAGAGGGAAGAAGGGGTGGGGAGTGAGCAGAGAGGATGAGCAGTGCAGAAGAGGGGTTGGTTCCACCTGACATTAAGGTGTCTGTTTGTTTATGGGCCCACCAGGTGGGTTTTCACACAGCAAAACAAGTGCTGCAGCCCAGGATCCCTCCTGCCTCTCCTCCCACCTGACAGTCCATGGTCCCCTGCATGCTTCAGGAGCAGTCAGCTCTCAAGGGAGGCAAGGCAGGTGGAAACAGATTTGTACCTAAAAGTGCAACTCTCAGATCAGCTGGGCTTTGGAGCAGACACAAAGGCTTCAAGGCTAAGACATTAATGGGATTAGATCTTCAGAGAACATCACATCTTGAAGATTCAGGGCTTAGACTTTCAGTGGTCACCAGAGAGCAAGGAAGGGTTGGGGGAAGATGACCTTGGTATGGCTAAAATGCTTTCCCACCATGCAAAAAAATAGGTAATGGGTCTTTCCTTGCGGCAAGATCCATGCAATTTCAGATGTTTGGAAAGGCCTGAGGACTATGAGATGTACCCAGCTGCCTCCCCTCCACCAGTGGGACACCAGAGAAATGAGCAGTGCAGCCAACAGCAGGACCTTGGCCCTATTCCACCCTGCTCCCTGCTGTTTCCCAGCCCCAAGTTCTTGTACTCTTGCCTCCTCCTTTCATCAAGTCCCAGTAAGCCTCTGTAACTAAAGTTCTCCCCTGACCGCCACCACCTGCTCCTTGGAAGGGATGGGCTTCTGCACAGCTCACTGCCACTGCATAAGTTTCAGTGTCATCATAGCCAGACAGAAATTACTTTGTACCACATTTAGTGTGCATGTCCCAGAAGAAGCATCTTGACACCTGCAAATTAGAGAAACTTTGTGGCCTGCACCGATAAAACCCGAATATTTTACAACAGACAGAACTTGAGTTACAGTGGTGGCGGCCCCGAGCGACATCACCTTGGCCCTCCTTGTTATTCCCCAGCCAGTTCATTATTATTAATGTCACTACAATAAATACCAGAATGAAATAGACAGCATTTGGCCACGTATCTTAAAGCATTCCTCCTTCATTCCATGTGTTTGCAGCCTTGCTTTCCGTCCCATCAGTCGTCAGAGGAGCCCTTAGGGACAAAGCGTTTGACGATATGCGCAGCTAGGTAGTAAAAGCCATGCAGAACCGCGGCTGTGGCGTCGATGATCAGCGCGAAGGTGCCCCCGATCCCTGTGGCCATGTCTTTAAGGACAGAGGGAATGGCACAGATGGATTGGTAAGGGAAAGAAGCAAGGTGAAGGAGGAACCACACAGGGATGCTCAGGATCCTGTAGGTGAGGGACATCACGTCTTGAACAATTTGCAGGAAGCCCAGGAAGATGTTGATGATGACTCTTCCAACATCATAGGGGATCCTGATGAGCACTATGCTGATAGCTTTAAGGTAGGACACCATCCCTTTCCACAGGCTGTAGATTCCATCCAGGATTGTACCAATAACTCGCTTTATAACAAGCCACAGAAGATAAAACACAAATTTCACCATCTCCACAAAGATGTAGATGAGGAGTTCCAGAAGTTTGATGAAAGGGGTAGCAATGATGCCAGCCAGTTTTCTCATCCAGCTGCTCTCTTTGGTCTCTTGGTTGTAACTTGTTCCTACTTGCTCTCCAGAGCGGATCTGTCTGACAGCTTGCAATACTACACTTTTCTCCTGGCTTTTTTTGTCTTCCCCACAGCTGCCCTTGAACAAGTGAACTCCTGGTAGAAGCTGCTTCTCCAGCTCTCTCACCGTGAGGTCTGCCAAGCTGTTTTTATCACTGGTTTTTTTCACTAGTCCCAGGGACCATCCCTGTGGAGCATCACAGCAGGCTGCCAGCCAGAGGCGCTCTGGCACTGACACCTTGCCTTTAACTTGGACACTGGAAGGAATTGCGCCCGCGAGGAGATACAGATGATCCATCTTGGAGCAGTGAGGGGCCAGAGCTTGCTCCACTACCTTCCCGATGTGTTCGTGCCAGCTTTTGCTCAGAGCTGGGCTCAGAGGGACAGCATTCGTGAGCGTGTAAGTGGCCACCTGGAAATCCTCCTCATTAAGCAAACTGGGATTGAGAAGGCCTCTCTCATAGCCAGAGCCCACATAGTCTGAGGTCAGGGCTTGATTTGCACCAAGGTTGGCCACAGTGCCACCAATATCGGCTTCATGCACCATTTCAGGCAAGTCATTTTCTGGATCGTCTATCTGAAAGAGCAGAGAGAAGCGTTACTGTCTGCAATTCACTTTCCTAGAAAGCAACGTGTAAAAAGGGCCTCGATGCATACTCTGCATTAGGACTACTAGCACATGCCGTGCCTAGGATTATATCTTGCACCCTCGCCTTACTTTCCTTGAAGAGCTTCAGAAAAGTGTATTCCCTACTTAGCTTCTCTGCCAAACACATTGGTTTAGGCTCCAAAGGATATTTGCAGTCTGTACACAGCATCGCACAGCCTTCAAAATCTCACCAGGTACCATATAACAAGACTCTAACTTATGATCTGTCCTAGAAGAGATTTTTAAGACCAATAGATGGCTAGATTTAGGGTCATGTTTTCACCTCCTACTGTGGTGTTACCTGCAGTTCATTTAAGAACTTAACCATGGCACCTTAAGTCCCTCTGAACTATCAAATCCAAGCCATGTGGAAAGGAAAAAAACCAAACAAGACATGGTGTATAAGGTACCTAGAAAAGGCATTTACCTCTCACCACTAATTGTGTAAGAAGCAAGAATGAAGCCAGACATTGTGTCAGGTGACCTGAACTTCCCCACCTTGAACAGGAGACTCAGCAGTGAGCTTCTAGGACTATTGGAGGCTGGTCATCAGTAGTCTGATCCTCATGTCATTAATAGTCTGAACCTCATCCTTAATGACCACACAGCTCCTAGCATGACCTGGGTGAGGGTGCCATCACCACAGGTCCTCGATGGAATCTGTGCTACCTGCTTGTGTCTGCGGTTCCCAAGCAGTGGAGCCAGAGTTACTGCAGTGGGAATTTGTCCTGGAGCCACACACGAGGGAATGGAGGTAAAGAGCAGAGGGAGGAGAAGCACTAAAGGTCAGGGTGTGTTCAGGTCTTTCTCAGAGGGCCACAGCTCTGTCTGATCCACAGTCATTCCTATTGACACTGCCTGCAGCTGCTCCAGAGGGCTGTGCCAAATTGTCATTTGTTCCTCTAATTAGAGGGTGAACATGTCGGTAGAAGCTCAGGGGTGGCAGGCAGTCTCTGGCAGTCACTGCCTTCTGTAGTCTCTGTTTCACAGGCTGTGGCACTCAGCACTGTGCTGGCCCAATTAGACCTTCTGCCCTTGCTCCTGGCCTGTAAATTGTTTACTGTACTATCTAATACGCACTTTGGAGACATCTGCGGCAGACAGTTCATAGCCTACCTTGAATCACTGCCAGGTCATCCATCCTTGTCTCCTGACCATCCTGCAGTGCACTTGGACAGATATCCAACTATGTCCTTGCAACCTCAAACAGAGTTTGCATCCCCTTAGTGCCACATCCCCTCCTCACAGTTCTGCACCAGCCTGTGCTGAGAGTCAGGGTGAAAGGGCCAGTGTCAGCACCTGCCCACCACCCTCACTGGGACTGAGCTCTTGCTGGCCTCCTGCATCAGCCAAACCCCTGCAGTCAAGGTGCAGGGCTCCCTCTGCACCAAGCTTGGTCACAGTGCCAAGCTTGGCCATTGCAGAGGGCTGCATTACCCCACCTCCTGCTAAGGGGGTTTCTTGCTCTTTTTTTGAAGCATTTTATGCTTATTGCTTCAGGACTGGGAGGATCATAGTGGTTCCATGTGCTGATGCACAAGTCACAGCTTTTTCTAAATACACTGCTTTAAAAAGACTTATTCTGCACTTTTACTGCCTTATTCTGCTCCTCTTGCTCAGTCACCCCAAACAACAGGCTGCAGCTGGCTGATAAGGCCAGACATTTTGCATTCCACAAAATCACTGTCTTTTCCTGCACCCCTTCCCCTTCGATGAGATGATGGTGTGCCATGGGATAAGGGGTGCACCTAGTGTGTTTAATTGCATAGAAGAGGTGAGAGGGACTGGGCACAGATGTGAGGCTGTGCCTAGGAACTGACCTCAAGAAGAGATGAGAGGGACTGGGCACAGATGTGAGGCTGTGCCCAGGAACTGTCCTCAATGCTATGACCCTTTGGAGTTTTACACCCTCTCGGAGACACTCATCCCATCCCACTCCCATGGCGAGTGCTGCCATACTGCAAGGACAGGTAGACCTAAGATGGGTCAGCTCTGTCTCCTGGCAGAGATCCCCAACCTACATGAAGACAATAAACTTAATTTCTCTGTCCTTATGAGCTGCTGCATGCAAACCTCGAGGAGCCTATCAAGAAAATAGGTCCCTGGTTACCTGTCCAGTTGCAGGCCTTTGCATGTATCACTGGGATTGTTTGGGTACAATTAAAAAAGAACATGATAAAAATGCAGGTGTGTGCTGTTCATGTGTAAGGCTCTGACATCACCTAAATATGCTTATAATAACTCCTATTATGGCTTGTAATAACTAATGCGTACCTGAGGTTTTCGTGCCTCCTCCAGCTCAGCCCCAAAGGCAGGCTGTCTCAACACTGCATCTAATCTGCATTGCAAGATACCTTTCCTCCCTGCCTCAAAAAGCTTCTGCTTGTGTCACCCCAAAGCATATCTGAGTTCATGGAGTCATGCATAAGTCACCTGTCCAAATAATCTAGAACAGCTCAGGGCAAAATCCAAGCAGACAGGTAAACTACTTATCATAGGATGGAGATTTAAAAATAATCTCCTGTGCCTGAAGCCTGTATGGATGTTAGCACACAACAATATTGATGTGTGTCATTAAGTGGAGGGTGCAGTTTCATAGGTGGGACAGAGACAGAAGGGGATTAAAAGGCATCACACCGTTATTAGGGCAGGCAGTTTCCATTGAGTTTGGTCATTTAACAGGCAGGACACTGCCACCCCCCACCTTCCCCAGCCTGGCATGTAGGATCCCTGGTGAACTTCAGCTTCCCTCTCCCACCACTCCTTCCTTGGGCACCCTTACACCTTTGATTGAAGAGGAAATGTTTGATCCAGCCTTGGTGCGGATTCATACCTCAGTGAAGAGGCACATCACATCTTATGCTGAGGTTTCTGTAGCAGGATGTTCAATGAGTGGTTCTAGAAGTGCCTGTTTCTTGACTCTCTACCAAGAGAGATTGCTCAGAGGTAGCTGCACTACAGCTGGGCAAGAATCCCACCTTGATCATCTGCCTGGTGGTAGTCATCAACCAAATGAAAACACAAGGTAATTCATGCAGCCCCTCATAAATTAGGACAGAAAAAGCAACTCCAGAGCTTTCCATCTCTCTCTAAGCTACAGAAAGAATCAGACAGGGAGATTTTCAGACAACCAAAATGGAAAAAGACATCTCAGTGACTTGCTCTCAACCCCTAGGAAATCTGTGGCAGAGCAGGTTTTCAGACCTTCGCCTGGGGGAGTCCCATCAGTACCCTGATCACCAGCCTACCCTTCCTGCTCTCTAATTTTTCACTAATTGCTGCATTAATTCATTGTTTCCAGCTGCCAATCCACAGTGGGTGGCACTGACATTCCTCACACTTCTCACCCAATTACTGCCTCTGTGCTACATTTGGCATTTGTTTCTCAGGCAGAGATTCCTGAGGAGGGAGTGAGACAGTGCCCTCACCACTTACATCACAGTACCCCCAAAAAAGCATTTGATAACCTTGAGGCCCTCACTGGAGTGCTGAGAGAGTTTTTATAGTGATTTCTTTCTGTTTGCTGTGTGTCTGCATCTCCATGTGCATGCACATGCCACTGTGCAGCTGAGTCAGCTCGTACCCAGCTATCCCTGTCTTGGCAAGGAAATTACCTAGAAAATCAGTGATATGAGCTCACTGGGCTGTGCTGCAGAGCAGGTGTTGCTCAGGGTTCCCTTCAGCAGCCATCAGACCTAGCCTTGGTAGAACATAAATAATAGGTGTGAAAGCTCTTCTCTACTCTCTCCTCCAAGTGGCAGTGTCTGAGAGGGTTGTAAGTACTTATTCCTTGAGTTACAGGAATTTTTCATATTCTTGATTTCTTCTCCTTACATACTCTTCTGCAGATTTCTTTTGTCCTAGTATTTTTCTATCTCAGTCAGAGGTTCCTCCAGGGGACTGCAGAGTTGCTGCCTCCTGCCTCTGAGACATCTGCATTTCAGCAGTGGATGAAGGAAACCCATTAGTGTCAACTAAGAACTATTGTCAACCTGTGAGACTGCTCTGGAGAAACTAGAGCAACTAAAGGTAGCACCTGCCCTATTATTCCTGAGGCTGCAGAAGGTTTTGGTGGCAGGACACACAAGGTTTGGGACTCTGGAGTGCTGGCAGGAGCAAAGACAGGATGAGGGGTGAAAAGGGATGGAGCAGGAAGGGCAGAGAAGCTGGCTAAAGGGAGGTGCAGGAGAAGTGAAGTTATTGGTGAGGGGCTGCCCACTGCCCCATGGCAGAAACAGCTTCTGAGCCTACCTAGGTAGGTTGGGAGAGTTGGACCACAAGAAGCAGGAGGAGATACGGGGCTAGAGGTGATGAAGGGTGTCACTGGCCAAGGCAAATGGGAAAGGATCTCATCTCTGCTGCTTCACCTTGCTGCCTTCTTGGCAGCAAAGACTGCCCAAAGATTCTTGCCAGCCTAGTCCCCTTTGTGCTTTAAAAGTTCACCACCCTTCCACAACTCAGTAATGACAGAGTCTGCAAAAAGATTCCTTTGTTTTAAAGGGGCAAGCTCCCCCAGCTTGCCTGTGAAGTGGAAGGAGCTCAGATCAAAAGGCCCTTAGGAACTGCCACAACTCAAAATCCAGCCCAGAGAGCCAGGAGACAGGCCAGGGTGAAGATAAGCAATTAAGATCTCTTGTATTTGGCCTTGTGGCCTCTCATCACTGCACATGAGAAGAATAAGCACAGCATTCTGGCAGAGGGGTGAGCTTTGATTGTGGCAACATCCAGTAGCTGAGGGCCATACTCCCAACACACTGCTCTGACACTGCAGCCGTTCCTGCCCTAACAAAGCACCCTTGCACACTGACAGCCTTTCCTGAGCTCAGCAGATCAGAGGAGGTAGCTTGGTGTTGCTACAATATTCCTCATTATCACTGCTGAAAAATCTAAAACATGGAGGGGGAGGGGGGTAGGTGGCAGAAGGAGAGCAAAAGTTCTCTTAGGACACCAGCAGTTTTTAAAGGATTTCCTTTAAACTGAACAGCCTGAAGGCCTCACTTAAACGTGCCAGGCGTCAGGGAAGACAAAAACCACTGAGGCTCTGGCAAAATTCATTTTATACTGCATACTTCTGACCTGACTGAAGCCTGCATGCCTCAGGACATAGCAACTCATTTCCCTACCTCAGTCTGCAACACTGGGACACACTGAAAAGCTGCAGCATCAACTTGGTGAACCACAAATGGATGTTTTATCTCTGCTCAGTGAAGCTAAAGAACTCCTATCAACACTGTGATCATACTGGCAACAGAACAAACTTGAACTTGACACTGCAACGTTTAACCCACCAGCAGTGCTCCCTGCCCACAAGAGTTGGCTGGGCAGGACAGACACATCAAGGGTTTCAGAGAGGGCTTTCCTCTCCCCTGGCACTGCAGCAGCCTCCCAGTTTTTATTATAAACTCCCTGGGATAAGAAACTATTTGTTTGCTCCGTTCCAAGTGCAAAAATAAGTTCTGCTGATGCTAAATTCATACCAACAGAAGTTCAACAAGCAGAGTTCCTGCCTCCTTTGCAAAATTCTAGCCCCAGCTTCACCCCAGGAGAAATGTTCTCCAGGAACATTTGCTTTACAGCGAAGGAAAAGCTGTCTTACCTGCGGTTCAACCAGCCAGTTCTCCGCCTCACTTTGAGCTGGCTTTGTAAACTTAAAAGCTGAATAAAGAGGGATTTTGTCCTTAGTACTGTAGAGGGTTGCAAAGCGTGGCTCTTTGTTGTACTGCTGACAGATTTTCACATGGAACGGCTCCGTAAATCCTTCGGGCGGGACTTGTCCAGGGAAGAACACATTACACTCGGCAAAACCCGTTTCATCCTCTCTAACAACTCTGCCCTGGGAAAAGCCGGGGAAAACTGAGATGCAAAGCAAGAGTACAATTGACGTCTTCATGGTCCACTCCCTGGAGCTGAGGGAAGCGCCGTCTGCCTCCGCTGGATACGGCAAAGGACCTGCGCTCAGAGTCCATGCAGCAGCGAAGCCGGAGAGCGCCTGGAATGCGGGTGTAGCGTGCGAGGGAGCTGAAATGTGACACCACAGCCGCTCCCTCCGGGAAACCGAACGTGCGCCAGGCGGCTCTGACACACGCTGCGGACGCCAACTGCCCGCGGGAGATGATGCCAAGCAACCTGAAATCATCAGGGCTCGCTGGGAAGAGGAGGAGGAACGCCTATGGCAGCGGCAGGGCTGGAGCTGAGCGGCACCGGCTGTCCAGGCTGGGGCTCAGCGCCGGCGGGGGTGTGGTGTGCTGCATTGCAGCAGTCCCCGGCAGGAATTTTGGCTGACACAGCCAGAAATGTTCCTGAGGCTGTCAGAGGGGATGCTGCAAAGTCAGATTCACCACCCCAAAGAAGGTAGTAGCTGTCCTCTGCGGTTGTGAGCTGATCAAAGGAGAGGGAGAAGAAGAAGAGAGGTGGCGGCATTGGAGCTGCTGGGAGCCCCCTTTATCCCCTTTTGGGGTGTCTGTCATCACTATTGCTGGCAGCCACACACTGCTTAAATACCTGGGAAAGGCATTCACCTTCCATCTCTCCTGGCGCTCCATGGGGCATTCAAAACCCTCCAGTATCACCTCACCTTCCTTGGGAGACCCTCCCTCAGAAGAGGTTAACAACAGGCAGGAGGATGAAGACCCTCGGATCACATACCCCTAATCAGCATCCACCTCAGAACATTTTGGCCAAACCTATAGAACTGGCACAAAAGGGGAATGAAGCTGCTCCTCTGAGTTTATGTTCAGCAGAGTCACCATCCGCCCAATAAACAGCTGCCTATGATACCTTGGCTACTGCTTGGGTAAAAGCAGCATTCCTTCAGTGACTGGGAAAATTATTGATTTCAGAATAGTGGAGAATGGAAAGGAGATAATAGAGCAGTACCCTGGAGTCAAGAAAAGCATTTTCCTACCTAAGAAGTGAGATATGATCAGCTGTGTTGCCAACAACTTAAAAAATCCTAGATGCCAATAGGGCACAGGTCCTTTCTATAACACAATTTCCAAGCAAAAAAACTTCCTAAGTGCTACCATCCAACAAGTACTTTGCAGACAAGGTAGGATTAGTCCGTACTGACAATTATGAAATGGGACAGTAAGTGGTTAAAGTGCCTGCCCAAGGTCGGAGAAGGAGTCTGTAAAAAGCTAAAAATAGACTGTACTGTATGACTGTCATTCCTCTACTCAAGGATGACTTCTGAAAGTATCAAGACAAGGAAATACGTCAACAGCTCTTGGTGTGGTGATAGCTAGGGGAGACAGAGGCAGGCTATGCAGGCTTATACAGGCTGGGGAACAACAGGAAATGTCGTGAGTGGGCTTGGGCTTGGCCCAGGCAGATGACTGGCCACCCAGCCCTGACAGAAAGAGTTAGTCATGCTCAGGAAAGGTGATGGAAAGGAAAGCACAGACATAAAATTTCATTTTCCTGGATATAAAAAGGCTCCTGGAAAATCAAGAACTGAAGCTCAACCTTAGCTGTTAGGTGCTTTTCTGATCCCAGACTTGCAATTACCTTGACAGCAGAAGAAAATATTTTCATGAGCATGGTAAGGCATGCTACTCAGGCAAACCTAGGTCAGACAACAAATTTAAACAGCCCACCCCAAGGCTGACATGCATTACCTCAGGATGGGCATGGTCTCAATCCAACAAAAAGGCAGCATGAGGTGTCTCAAGATGTGCGGGACAGCAGCCACTAGCACGCTGAACAGATCATTGATTTTCACCAGGAAACATCCTGCCTATCAACCGCTGGCCTCAAAGTGGCACCTCTGTCTCATCAGATGTACAGCCTTGTACATAATTGGCTTTTGGGAAACTCTGAGGAGTTCTTTCCTTCCAGGGTGTGAGATCTGGGTCTGTCTGCCAATTTAGCTCTGCATTTACCAGCAAACAGATAAATCTGACTCATCCTGAGGAGCAGGAGCTTCACGTTCTCACGTCCTATGAGGAGCATCTGTTGAAAGCCAGCACAGAGTTCCACTCCTCTGCTCCCAGTTTGACTTTCTGCCCAAGAGAGGTGCCTTTCCAGTTTCTATCTAATTTAAGATGGATGTTGTGACCCTTGAACACAGAGCTGTGTACTTTTTTCTCTTGCTAACATCACTATTACTAAAGAGACTAGTGCCATCATCATGCTGTGGCACTCACCATGCTGAAAAGATAAAGACAAATGGACTGCTCTGCCCTGGGAAGATTACATTCTCAGCCAAGAGACCACAGACAGAGGACTGGTGTTGGCCAGAGGTTCTGATGACTCAGCGCTGCAGTAGCTTATCACAGGGAGTGATGCCTATAAGCAGTGATAGGGAGCAATGCCTATAGGAACTGATGCCAAAAGGAGTATTAAGATCAGATCCAAAACACTCCTAAGGCTGTTGATGTGCACAGAAGGGCTCTGGCAAAATACACATTGGGTTGGCAATGGGCAGTGTGAGCTGGTGCTGTCAAGCATGAGCTGTGGCAGCAGTGTGGCCTCGTAGGACCTGGGGCTGCCTTCTCCAAACCAACTGAGGGGTGACAATAAGCTGAGCAGTGTCAACAGTGCAGGCAAGAACCTGATGTTTTATGTGATGGAGCAGAGGAAACCCAAGGAAGATGCAGAGGGATGTGGCCAAAGGGCCACATGAGAAAAATGATCATAGAATAGCAGATCATCTCAAGTTGGAAGGGATACACAAGGATCATCAAGTCCAACTCCTGGGCCTCCACAGGACACCCCAAGCTTCACACCCTGTGCCAGAGAGTGTTGTCCAAACACTTCTTGAGCTCTGTCAGGCTTGGTGCTGTGACCACTTCCCTGGGGACCTGTTCCTGTGCCCAGCCACTCTCTGAGTGAAGAACCTTTTCCTGATACCCAACCTAAACCTGCCCTGACTCAGCTTCAGACCATTCCCTTGGGTCCTGTCACTGGTCACCACGGAGAGGAGATCAGTGCCTGCCTCTCCACTTCCCCTCATGAGAAAGCTGATCACTCAGTGGCAGGCAGAGGTGTGTGTAAGGCAAGAGAGGCTGTAGACAACAAATTGTATAGGCACAGAGTTTGCAAGGCATGACAGAGGTAAAGTGTGTTGGGGAAAATTAAGAGACGTTGGATTGGAGAGAAGGAAGGGCAAGAAAAGAGGTAAGGATCCAGAAAATGGTATTGACCAGCAGAAAAAAGGAAGATATTGGGCAAAAATTAGAGTTGAGGAGGATCTGCACTCCTGAAAATCTGGGGTGCTAAGAAAAGGTGAAGAAGGAAAACAAATGGAAATAGGTGTGAGGAAACCTAGGAGGCAGGTTGTGAAAGGTCAAGTGAGAAGATTGGAGAAATCTAAGGAAAGTCTTTTGCGATAAGAAAATGAGGAGAAAATATGAGGAGGAATAGGGGGAAAGGAGAATGAAAGGTTTACACCCATCTTCATTGACCTGACATAGATGAGCAGTCTTCCTGTTCTCCAAGGGTCTCAAGCACCAAGAACAATGTCTCAAAAGGAAGAATACCTCCCTGCAAACAACCTGAAAAGCATGTCAGCATGCAAATTCTCTGTTTGCTCTTCAGAAGCTGCCAGGCTTGTGTGTCTGCTTTCCCACACTGCTTCTCCAGCCCTGTCTCTGTTCACACGACTGACGCTGGATTTGCCACAAATAGAAAATCAATCTCCTCACATGCTTGACCCCTCTACCCTAGTCTTCCAAAACATTCTTGACTCCAAATATTTTTGTAGGCTGGATCTCCAGTCTTCTGTCATGGCCTCTGTAAGACTCCAGTGTTGTATGTGACTGCCCCTTTCTTCTGAGAAGAAAAGGAAGAAGACAGTGTCTCCAAGGGCAAACAGTCTCATGAGGAGACACCATTTGTTTCAGTAGACATACCAAGCTTGGACTTGGAGCACAACAGTGCCAGCAGACACGCCATGGCATGTCAGAGAGCACATCTGCCTCCTCATTGTCTCATGGGGAAACAGCCCCTTTTTAAAATTAGTTTAAAAACTTGCTCTGGGAAGGGAGCCCAGTGCTGAGCTGCAGAGAAAAGCAAGAGTGAAACAATTTTCCTATTATAACTAAGAGATTCAAGGGCTAGTGGAGGGGGTGGGCAGAAGGACAACAAACTCTTTAGGGAAGAGCTTAAAAACACATTTTTGAGATTTTGATTCCCACCTAAACTGAGGTTTTCATGCCAATCTCTGCTGCCTTTTGTCTTCAGACCTTCTCCATGGTGCTCCTGGGGCTGGTGAGGAATGGCCTTCCAGTGGCAGTGCTGCTTTGTTACTCACCTCTGCCATGATGCTCACAAGCAAGGGTGGCCTAGTGAGAGGCCACAAACTGCCTCAGACTGCCAGGGATGCTAATCTGGCTCCTCTGCTTCTTCACTTGCATTTCTCCTGTCCAGACTCACAGTGTCCACCCACAGCAGGCAACGGATGCCCTGAAGTGGTGTCACAGTTGAAATCAGAAGAGAAAAAGACCATGAAGTTTTAAACAAAAAATTATAGAGGAGGTTGTCCATGGTGCACAATCAGAGGAAAAGGTTGACAGCTGGGAACAGCAAAGCACCCAAACTGCTCTAAGGATGGTAACACCATTAGGACAGAGACATATTCTCATTTTGTACAAAAACTTGCACAATGGGAGTCTGACAGGCATGCAGTATATACAGGCAGTATATATGACATAAATACTGAATAAAATTAATAAATCCAAAGGCTGCTTCCTTTGGCACTTCATCAGTCTTCATACCCAAGAGATCTCTGTTAACATTCAGACTGTTCGAAAGAAGCACAATGACAATCCCATGCTAGACAGCAAAAGTAGGATAGATTTAGATAGCAGTATAAGGCTATTTTTTTAATAGTGCAAATGATTATCTGTCAAAATGAGCTATTTAGAGATGTGCTGAAAGCTTCAGTATTTCCATTCTATAAATTAGGAGGTGCTTTTTAACATAACAACTACAAAAACTGTTGATGTTTCAACTGTAATGGCCTTTGTTTTACAGACTGTCAATTAGGCAGAGCCACAACAGTTCTTACACACCTTAAATCTGTTTTGAACAGGGAAGTTATCCACTTACATGCCTTTCTCCTACATATTAATACTGATATTTTTACTTTTTGTTTCATTTTATATTTTCAAAAGTGTGGTGTGGTTCAGTCAATGCTGAGAGCTTGCCCTGCTACAAACTGCCCAAAACATGGCGTGAGACAGTTCCTGACAGTCTGCATTGACAAAAGACTGGTGAGTGGGAAGAAAATTAGAGGTACAGGCTTATTAAGCTTGCATCATCTCAGAAGAGGGGAGGAGAAAGCTAAACCTGCTGGCAGGATCCAGAACCTCTAATCAAGAGGCAAGATAGTAGCCACACCCAGGACTGCCTGTCTCCAGAAACACCACTGTGTTTTGGAACCAAAGAGTAGGAGGAGGAGTGAGATGTTCTGCATTAAAGGTTTGGCCAGACCTGATAGATGGATATGAGGTTCCAGCTGCTCCCCAGCTCCAGCACCCTCTGTGCCACTCAGATTGGCAGTGGAGATGCCCCTGTGGAGCCCAGTCATCCCAACAGCCAGGAGAGGACGAGATGGCATCCTCCAGATGTGCCTCTGTCTCTGCACCAGCTTTAAAGTGAACCCAGGATGCCCACAGCTGGTCAGACAAACCTCAGGCAGGATCTAATGTACTCCTGCCCCCACAGAGACTTAGCCCATGGAAAATGAAGTGCATTGTCTGTGTGAGAGAAGAGTGAGCAGCTCTTTCTCCATTCTCATTTCAGGCCTTGGCTTGCTACTGAAATACATATTGCAACTGCTAGGCATAAAAGTAATATCATATTTTCCACATATGTTGTTTCTTGGCCAGTACTGCCTAAGGAAAAATTCAGATATGAAAAACACAAGCACCAGTCCCAGGATCCCATGACCACCATGAGTATAGGGCTCAGATTCTGCCCTTGGAGTTCACAGAACAGCATCAGTGCATGACAGCCAGGACAAGGTATTTCCTCTAGAATAAAAAAGCAGCAGTGCTTTTAGTCACATTAACAGCAGGGTGGAAGTAAATACTGGCTTCAAATTAGACCTCTAAACAAACAGGTGGCTGTTGGGATTGCAGGTTAAATTACTAGTGCAAAACCCAAAGCCCCTGAGGAAAGGGAGCTTTATCTCTCTCTCTTAAGCTCAGTTCAGCATCTAGGAGATTGAGGTTTAGATCTTACCTCCATCAGGAGGCAGAAGAGGTTTGGCCTCAGCTGTCTCACGCCTGCTTGCCACTGAACTTTGCACAAACAGTCAGAAGGAGAATCACCTCCTGCCCTTCCGTTCTGTAGTGAAAGCACAAGAGCAAGAGTCTCGCAGTCCAGCCTGGACCACTCCACTTACAGTCCCTCTGAGCAGCAGCCCCTGTGCCTGTGCCATGACATGGTGCTCTCAATCTCCTCTGTGCAGCAGCCAAAGGAACCAGAACTCCCTCAAGAGCACCCCAGCCTTCTAACCTCCCTCCAGCACAAGACCTGGATAACCACTACGTGTTCCTAATTGAGCATCCTTGCACCTCATGGGAAGTGCTTTGAAGTCTACCAAGCACAGTGTACAGAGCTCATAGCTGGTAAAGACTGCAGGAGCTGGAGTTGCTGGAGTAGGCAGCTCCAGCACAAAGAAAACTTGAAGGGGGGGAGAGATGTAAATAGTGAGGCACATTCAACACAAGCCAAACATTCCTGTGCAAGCCCTACCCCCACAGACACTAGCTCTATTGCTCTTCCCTCCACAGCTGCTCATGAACTGCTGTGCTCTGGTGGGTGGGACTCCCCACCAGTGGGATGCAGCACCTTGCACAGGACCAGGATTCCTCCCTCTATTCCTGCCTAAATTTTTACCTCCAAGGATAGCAAAGCCAAGTTATTAAAGGGCACATAGTACAGTACTCTTAGGAGCAATGAGGTCAAGCTACTCCATGTGCATGTTTTTGCAGGGGCAGACATGAGATATGGCTGCTTTCACCATGCTCATGGCAGGCAACTGGACAAGGAGAACAGGAAAAGGGAGGGAAATGCAAAGGTTGGATGCAATTATTAATCCTCAATAGCAATGATACAGAAACAGGCAGAGTCTTGCCAAGATGAGGCACGTCTGCAGAGGTGTTTGCAGCACACACAACCTTCTTGGTGTGCCACAAGTCTTCAGGGGAGCGTGCAATCACAAGGCCTCCTGCTCCACCCACAGTGGAGCTCCATGTTCAGCTGAAGGAACTGGACACCAGAAATCCTGAACCAATCAATTCTGCTAATTGGGTTTTGATACTTCTAACCAGCAGGAACCACTTAAACTTCAACTCAACCCCTCCTGTCTTTCTGTACAAATCACAAAACAGAGATTAAAACCCAGGAAGGGAAAAAATTTTGCCAGGCTGGTGTCATCGGTAAGCAGCTTCAGAGTTACTGATCTTGTAGGAGAAGCCTAATTTATCCTTAGTGTGAGTCCCACAGCAGGACCCAGTTTACAAGTCTTACTCAAATGGAAGCAATGGTCCTGATGGTAAAATTAAATGTCAAAGCTCTGTGGGCTTTGAAATATAGGAAATCAAATTTCAGAGCCTGCTTTTAAATGGGACATTACATCTACAAGTTGCAGAGCAAAAGTCTTTGGTCCATTATTCCTGGTTTTATAAAAAGGGAATGCACAAGACTTGGGGAAAGGGAGTGACTTTGTCAAGGTCCCCTGGCTAGTGGCAGTGCTAGGAAGAAAATAGCAGTTTCCTGAGTGCCAGCCCTCTGCACTGACAAAGTTCTGCAAAAGCAAAAGGCTCCCTTGAGGCCTCAGCAGCTAAAATGCTGCAAATTTGCAGTCAAGAAGTAAAAGAAAAACAACCTGGTTGATCCCACTTGTGGGGATTTAATTGTTTTTCAAGTCTTGTTCTTTGTTTCCTTCTGAATCAGAATAAACTCACTTCTGCCCACGTCTGAAAGAAACAATGTGCCTGGTTAAAACCCTTCCAAAGCCCGAGTGGCCTCATTACTGGGCAAACCCTTTACAGAGTGTGCTAGTTCAGTAAATAAAGGATAGCTAAGGAAAACTAGAGGTTATCACAGTGGTTAAGAGAATTAACTGCTGGCTGATACCAGCTAGAATCTTTTTAGGTAGGAACACATGTTTTATTCACGTGGCATATTTAGAGGTAGTAGAAATTGATCCTATGGCTGAACTTCTTTTCAATTGGTTTGAGGACTGCACTACTGAGATGTTGCTGGAAAGAAACCTGAATTGTGTTTTAAATTGGTCAGGATGACATATAGCTGTTTTACTTTTCTTATAAACTCTTCCTTGTACTCCTGGTTTGGAGACTGGAGATTAATTAGGATATTGTGTGCTTCTGCACTGGCTTCTCTATTCCTCAGAGCCTTGTTTACAAAAAGTACTTACCTGCATCTTGAAGCTTTCAGTAACTGAAATTTTAAATCCAGAAGGATCTCATCTAACTTAACCTCATCTTTGGAATTACTCCTGTAGTTTTATGTTGTAAACTCCACATCTTCTGCTTGCCTTTGTAAATTACTAATGAAATATAGAGCAGGATTTTCTGGGACTGCCCAAGCAAATGAGTGAATCACCTCCGAGAGGAATCTGTCACTATCCACTGAACAGAAAAAGGTGTGCCCTAAAGATTTGCCTAGACTAGATACCTCACTTACCTGGAGCTGTATGAGAGTAATCCTAAAGTTAAAGGAGTGATGCACATAAACCAAGGAATGATTCAGACAGAAAATATTGATACAGCATTGAAACCTTAAAAAGCTTACAGAGAAATATGTGTACCAGCTTCTGATGTTATTGCCAAAAGTTACAGCTGCAGCTGACTCCTACAGAGACAAGGTCATCTCCACTCCACCCTGCCTGACAAACTCACTTTTGGAACACTTCACTGGTTTCTTTATTCCACATCTACACAAAGGAAGAGGTAAAGTAAGCAGGTCCAAAGCCAGAGCCACTGTGGTACGTGGACAGCCAGCCCTTCCTTCCTTATAACACCAGTTCTCAAAATCTGCGCACTGTGCTACTGAGACTCCTCCCAGCCACATTGAGTCATGTCAGCCAGCATCAAGGAAAGGATAAAATTAGCTTGGCCATTAGAAATGTTTGGTTAATAAATAAAACAGCGCGACAGTTTTGCTTAACAGTGGATGCAGCCATAGACAGAGGTATGTCCTGGCTGCTTGCCTGGGTGTAAACAGTTCATGGCTAAAATTATTTGCTTTGTCAAAGCTCAAAAAAATCCCTTCAGCAGAAACAGGAGGGCTTCCATGGAGCTGAGTATGCCCCCGAGACTGCGAGTCCAAGAAGCGTTAGCTGTGTGTGCCTTGGGGCGCCACTCCCTCCTGCAGCAGCCTCCCTTCCCCAGGTCCCTGAGTGCCTTTCGGCTGACATCACGTCTCACGCTGGGAAAGCGCTGGGATCTGAGCAGAGAGCCGTGCCTGTGGAGAAAGACACAAGAAACACAAGGTGTATTCACAGCCAGTGTGTTGGACCTGCAGCACTGGTCGGGCTCGTTTAGTGGCTGGCTGAGGAATCACAGTCTGCGGTGTCTGATGACGGTCATCGCTGCTTCGGGGAGGATCCAGATCAGCTCCTCATCCTGTGTCTCTTCTTCCAGGGAATTCCTACTCACTCCTGGGATTTTCCCTCTGTGGTGAATAGGTCACAGTGTGTCTCTGGTGCGGCAAAGCAAGACTTTGCAGCTGCTAAATACACCCAGGACTGGAGAACTGAAGTCACAAAGATCCCAGCAGCCCAGGGACCAAAATGGAATGGAGCACAGAGGCAGAAAGTTGGAGAGACAGTGCGGTGGGAGGCGTCAGAGCAGAGGTTAAAGGCCAGGATGCCTCTGTGAGCAAGGAGAAGCAGCAGTAAATGGCATTTACTGTCCCATGGCAGCAGGGAAGGTGTGACGGAGAGCGAGAGAACACAAGATGGCCTCATCGGAAAGCAGCTCCTGCTGAGTCACCATCTGAGTCACAGCCTTGCCCAGCTCCTGTTCTTTTTCCAATCAAGGAAACAGCAACTTCCCACAAACTTCTTTTGAGGCTGGTTTGGATGCTGAGCATTCCTGCAGCAAGTTTCCAACCTTGACAATATCCTGTGCCCTTCCATATCTGTTTCCCAGCAGGAGGCACAATCCTTCAAAGCACGCAGTGTCCTGAGGGAGGAAACGGTGCTGTGGTACTGTGGCCACTCCAAAGCAGAAACAGCATTTACAATTTACTGCTGATCCGTGCAAGAATCAATTTACTTGGCCGTGCAAGTTGTGCCTCAGGTGGCCAAAGACAGGCTCTCACAAGAAGGGGGATGCAAGAGGAAAATTCAAGCTGGGAGATTTCCATTCTGGCATTGAAACTTTGCCCTGCTGGGGAAAATGCTCACCTTCAGAGCACTGCTTTGAAAGAGGAGATTGCACATCATCCTGCAGTACTTTAAGGGTGGGAAGAAGGTAGCCTACAGTGCAAGACAAAAACTCAGGAATTACAATCACTCCAACTAAATTCCTTTCTGGATTCAGAAAGAAAATCAGTGAAAATCAGTAAGGAAGAGTAATGATGCAGATGGAAGAAAGGGGAACCAAAACCCAAAGAATATACATGACAAGATTTCAAGAACAGAAAAATTACATAGGACACAGGAAAAAATCCCTATACTGACAAGGCTAAAAGGGAGTTTTTAAAGTCCATTAGGAACATAAGCAATCTTCTTAACACTACAGGCCAAGAAGTAGATGAGAAAAACAGTAACAAGGCTCCAAACAGGCACAAGATTTTTATAAATGTTTTTGTTCTCTTTCAGGACACAATGTCTTTTGCAGTCTTGCCATGATCTGGGAGAAGAACCAGCACCTTGGTGAGATTTACATCCTAAAGCACTGGGATAAACATAAACATAAAATTGCACTCAGAATGTCTACAGGTGCCATGAAGGATTTGGGACAATAGCTAAGAGACCATGCCAGAGACACCAACAAAGGATTTATTTTTAAGACCAATGCCTGTAACACAACCAAACAAGTTTATTTGTTGCAGCTCAAAGACTACATGCAATTTTCTAATCCAGAAAATGACAACCCTGAGAAGGATTCAAGAGTCACCACGGACTTGAACCTGGATTCAAGTCCTCAGTGCAGTGGTGTGGGTAAAAAGGCCAGTGTGATCCTCAGATAAACAACCACATAGAAAGCTGTGGGAGGAAAGTGGTTATATCTCTCTAGCTCACACTGATGGAGCTGATGCTCAAACAGTTCTAATATCGTTGTTGTTGATAGACTGGATAGCGAACAAGGAAAAGCCCTCAAACAATTGGTATGAGGAAGGAAACAATCCCAAGACTAGAAGAGCCCAGGCTGCTTACTTTATCCAAAGGCAGCAGCAAGACTAGATTATGAAGTATAAATACCTAGTCAGAACACAGGCTTTGAAAATTACCACAGAAAGGCACAAAAGGAACCCACAGCTGGAACAAGGACAACTGAAATTAAAAAGAAGGTGCAGTTTTAAACTGTGAGGATAATTAATCACTGGAGGAAATGACCAAAGGAAGTGGTGACTTCTGCTTTTCATGTTTTCCATGCAGTACACAATACCTTTCTAAGGGTTGCCACAGCCAAATTTCTCCAGCAAATCTGGGGTTTTGTTATTGCCTGCTTGTTTACACTACCTGATGGCATTTCAATGCATAATCCAGGAACACAGGAACTCACACTTGCCACCTTTACCACTGAACTTGAGTGGTGTCCCCTTCTACATTCTTGCTCTTTGGTGGATCTTTAATCCCTTCCCTTGTGCTTGGCCAGTCAAAAGCACAGGAAGAGGGTCCCTAAATGTCAAAGCCTGCCTGGTGGGGCAATAATTCTCCACATGGAGGGTGAGGGCTGCTTGGGAAAGAGCTCTGTGATGTGACCCAGAGGGACTGAGAGGCTGATGATGACACTGATGAGTGCAGACATGATCTGAGAATAATTACAGGATGAAGGCTCTGAGCACTTGAGCTCAAAGGGAATGGACCAGCTGTTATTGTTAGGCCCTGAAGACAATATGGTGTTAAACTTCTTGCTCCTAACTAAACCCAAACAAGTTCAAGACTGGGGAAAACTCTGTATGTTTAGAGATCTTTAAACCCTAAAGTTGTGGAACCTAACCCTGAGAAGGTTAGGTGCCTCTGCAACGAAACAGTTGGCATTTTTAGGAATCTGGGCTCAGGCACCTCCACTTCACCAATATTCTTCTTTAGTGTTCAAGTCCTCTAAGGAAACCAAGCCCTTGACCATAAAATAAATCTTCACATTAACACACACAATCTAGGGGAAGGGAAGCTCCCTGGGGAGCAATTCTGGCCAAAGACACAAAGCCTTTCCTTTACTATTTGAAGAATCTCCCAATCTGTTCAGAGCAGGGACTGTGCTAGTTTTTAACACACAATGGAATGCTCACCTCTTCCTCTAACCCAGGAGCAGGAGAGGCCCCTTCAGCTCTCGAGGTCTTTAGTCAAGACCTGATACCTCCTGACAGATGGATATTACAACTGAACAGCAGGCACTGCCTTCAGGACATGCTACTGAATAAAAACTTAACATTCTGCTGCACCACCACAGTCAAGCTCACATAACAGTCAGTGCTCCTTGATTTAAAGTCCACAGATTCATTATCTAAGAGTTACACCTACCATCACAGAATGAGGCACTCAATTCAGGCTGCTGTCATCTGTAGCCCAACACCACCAAATTCCCAAAGCCAGACTTCTCTGCAAGGTTTGATCTTGAGTTTAAACCGCCCGTAGTGGAAGAACTCATAAACCCTTTTCACAGGGGGTGAAACAGACAGAGGCTTGCAGATGAGAAAATGCAATGCCAGGTACTTGGTTACTGACAGGTGTAGCTCTTAGGACCTGACACAGTAATTACAGTTACTATTTACCCAACTTCAGAGTGAAGCTTAACTTGCCTAAAATACCTGGTTTCTTTCTATACCAAAGGCTGGCTTTTTCCAAGTGCTTTCTCCTTCGGCTCGCCGACGCAAAGGGAGCTATTCCCATTGTTGCCGTAGCCCCTGGATAGCAATATCTGTGGGACCTCTTGTGGGCTCTCTTCTAAATTGCATGTTGGGTGTCGAGAGCTCAGGAGAATGTTTCCGTGTGAATTTTTAGATACATCAGAGAGCCTTTTACTTCACACGCCTTCGTGTGGATTTGCAGAAGCTTGATAATAAAGTGCATCTAAAAGGAACAATAAACACAAGGAAGGAGCTGCACTTAAGAGGGGCAATTCAATTCCTTAGTGATGGTCGTTCGTTCTTTGGCTTCTTTACATAGACAGCAATGGTAATAGAATCACAGAACGGTTTGGGTTGGAAGGACTTTAAAGATCTAGCGCTAACCCTCCTGTCATGAGCAGGGACATTAGATCAAGTTGCTCAGAGCCCTGTCCAGCCTGGCCTTGGACACTTCCAGGGATGGGGCATCCACAGCCTCTCTGGGCAACCTCTGCCAGTGCCTCAGCACCCTCACAGTAAAAAATGCCTTCCTTATATCCAATCTAAATCTACTGTATAAACATCTACACCACGTACAGGACTTCTCTGCAAGGAGGGCAGGGACAAGTCAGCCACGACTTGCTGGCTTAGCGTCAGACTTAGTCTGATGTTCCTCATACAACCCACCCGAACAAAGAGAATGCCTTTCCCTCCGCCTGCCATTGTTTCTATCCTGCCCTATGATCCCTCCAAGGC